>CM059435.1:44207045-44529984 GCA_030390025.1 Squalus acanthias
GGAAGCAGGAGGAACAGATAGCCACAGATAAAAATGCTGGTTTCCATAAAAACCATGCAGGAGTGGCAGAGATGGTTTCTACATTTCAGGATGCAATCATGTTTTTCCACTCTAGGCAACTTACAGCTCCAGCACAAAACCTGTACACACAAAGTTAATGTTCACAAATGTACATTTCCAAGGCCATTAAAAGGTAAGCCTAAAGGAGCTTTGCATACATCCTTGTGCAGCTGGAAGTACTAGCTCAACAATTAACAACTGCAGACCAAAGAACTAGATTTCAGGGTGCACCATTGTTATGTCAGTGCTTCCTATTCATAATTTCAAGTCCACCATGCAGTTAACAACAAACAGCTTGTATTTACTTTTAACTACTGGGGCCTCAACAGCCTATGCAGAACACTGGAGTAGCTAACAATGTTATGGAATGTGCAGGTTGAGGAGGTGGGATCAGACTCAAAAACCAATCTTCATGAGTGGAGGATACAAGACCTTAATAGCATTTCGACTCTAGGAAAGTACATTCCCTAGATCAAGAGAACAGAACAAGTTTCTTACAATGGAGAAATATTGTACTACACAGAACACAAATGCTGCAATGAAGTATAATTGAGACATTTTAATCATATGTCCTAGCTTACAGCCAAATCCAATTTGGTGAAAGATAGGTGGGCAAGTTGCATGTCACATCTTACTTTGCTAACTTTGCTGTTGAGAGTTAACCATTCCACATGAAGTGGTGTGATGGATGATGCAGTATATTCAAAAGGTTGAGTCAAAAATAAAAGCTAGTTTGTTGGGCAGGCCACAGAATGCCCTTAAGCAGAGTGGAGAAGGCAGCGCTAAATATTTTAAAATCAGCAGCAGAAAGGATTAATTTCATAATCTCTCCCACCTTGAGATTCATCATAGAGCCCAAAAGTATGGCCTCTCCAAATTATCACAATCAATCTATCCATCCTTGGTCAGCTTTCAAGAGAGAAAGTGATCTTAAGATGCTTTCATAAAGGGAATTGGTTAAGTACTGGAAGGGGGAAAAAAAAAAATTGTAGGGCTACAGGGGAGTGGGACTCGGTGAAGTGCTCTTGGAGAGCAGGCACAGGCTCAACAGACCAAATGGCCTCCTTCTGTGCTGTAACCACTATAATTCTATGCTTCAGACATAATCATGCTCCAATTTGGCAACCTGCAACTACCTAACCAAAGCCAGCTAGCAAAACATGTACTGTTAAGATTTCAGTTGAAAAGGGTGGGTATTTGAGAGTGGGCAGGGAAGAAAAAAGGGGGAGAAAAAATTAGTTTCAAAGCTAGACTTTATTTTATAACTATGATTACAATATCCATTGAGTCAAGGAGAGTCATAGTATACATTACTAAAAAGAGGCTTCTACCTAGATCAAGAAATCCAACTGGAAAGTCAATACGCACACACACACACAAAAGTAGGTGGTCAGGAAACTGCATCCAAATCAATTGCTACACAACGATTCTTGCCATTTTTGATCATGGACTTATTTTTTAACAAGATAAAAAAGGATAGTATTTTACCATTGCAGTTTAAAGAGCTCCTGCCTTAGTTTCACAGGTACAATGACAGCACAGGACAGTTACAGAAGTTATTGAACATGGTATTTGTACAACCAGTGAGCAATTAACAAAAAAACCTAAACAATTTAAATACAGTCTAAGGAACAGATTTGTAAGAGATATGACCAGGTGCAAGGGAACTGATTTAGTACAGTTGGAAAAGGCATTACCATTGAAGCACTCCAAGTTAACAGCATGTGACAGATCCCTTCTGGCCTCAAACAGCAACCAGTCCAAGTCAGGTCCCATGACATCAGAATTAATATTTTAAATAGAAAACAGTTAAAACTTAACTGGGCCATTAACACTCAAACCTGAAGTGGTTCTCAGATACATCAAATTCCTTATGAACAGCAACCATGTTATTGCAGTTGCAAAGTACACAGTGGAGTGTCACAACTTGGATTTCATTTCACTCACTAGTGGAAACATTACAGTAAACAGTGAATGCCATATAATAAATTCAATTTTCAAAAAATCTTTATTAAAAAGTTAGCAAATGCCACCATTAGCAGTGGGTACTGATGGGAAATCTACACAATCCCAGATCTTAATTATTTACAAAGAGGTAAATTAATAAATTCACCAATTCTCTATTAGCCCGAGTTGTCTGCTGATACAGTAAGGGAGTAATATCCCAGCACTCAGAACCAGACAAAATAGTGGCTGCAGGCAGTCAGAAAATGGTTATTGCACTGCAAAGTCTCAAAGCCAGCACCTTTCCTAAACCTTCCTGGTTTACAGATTGGGATCAGATGGTGTCACAGGCGCCTTCATTTGGGTGGCTGATTTAATGGCGTTTTTAACCACCCATAAATGTTCAAGTACGTCTTTCAATGCTAGCCGTTGGTTGGGGTTGTGTTTCAGCAACCGGGTGATTAGATCCTTTGCACCCTCGGTTATGAAGGATGGAAATTTAAGGTCAACCTGAAAATTACAGCACAAAATAGGTTACCACATTATATACACCTTTAAAAAGCCAATACTTATCTATAATATCACTTTCCTGTAGCATCTATTAAACTGCTCAGTGTTTCACCCCACATTGTATAGTGAGCACTTGTTTTATCTTTTTGCTGTTGAATTCTTCCTTTACCCCCCCCCCCCCACACCACCAAAAATCTTAATAGGGTGCAATTCCACAGGCAGTAGTTTACCGGTAACTCAGCACAAATGAGCATATTACTCATGCGCAAGCCTTAACAGCATCAATTGACTTTTACAAAAGGAAGAGAGAATTCAGCAAAGCCCAATACTGCTCTCATTAAAGCACCCACAAACACACTTGGACCCTGGATAGTGAGCGAGTCACTTAGCTGACTTTCCTCCTGCCTGGGCCAGGGATACAGGAAGAGATTTACCACCCTCCTCCTTGCCATCACCCTGGCTGAGATAACAGGAAGATTTCTGGTTCAGCCCCTCTTAAGTACAGAAGATCATCACCAATTACCCACTGAGCCAGCAGTGGCATGAATGTTGCCATATAGGCTTATAGAGAAGGTGATCTGCAACACTGGAGCTGTATATCTGGTGAAATCAAAGCACCATGGGTTAACAGATACAGATCCCACAAACTAAACAATTTAAAACAATTCAACAAAGATTTTTAAAAGATGCTAGTCCACCCCCTTTAAATCACTGATCCTTGCATACATGCTAAGCTGGATACAGAAGTATCCCAGCCAAATACTGAACATAGACCATTAAACACCTTCAGGACATTTGGTCTCAGCTTAAAAGATACATCATTTCTACTGTAGTCGAGCTGCAGTGTAGAATAGAAGGCTTACAAGTTTGTCCAGGTCACTTACTTTAGAAATTCTCCTAAAGGTTTCTTGACGATCTGCTGCTTCAAATGGAGGACGACCTACTAAAAATTCATAACAAAGAACACCAAGACTCCAAAGGTCAACCTTCTCATCATGCATTTTCCCCTCAATCATCTCTGGCGGCAGATAGTCCAGGGTACCACACAATGTCGCTCTCCTAAAACGAATACAATAAATACCTTTAGTATACATTCCATCATCCCACTCCAGGGCGTGAGCACAGAATCTCGGCTGAGACAGTGCTGAGGGAGCGCTGCACTGTCGGAGGTGCTGTCTTTCGGATGAGACATTAAACTGAGGTCCCGTCTGCTCTCAGGTGGATGTAAAAGATACCATGGCACTATTTCAAAGAGCAGGGGAGTTATCCTCGGTGTCCCGGCCAATATTTATCCCTCAATCAACACCACCAACACATTATCTGGTCATTATCACATTGTTGTTTGTGGGAGCTTACTGTGCGCAACTTGGCTGCCACATTTCCCACATTACAAGTGACTACACTCCAAAAGTACTTCATTGGCTGTAAAGCGCTTTGAGACATCCGGTGGTCATGAAAGGCGCTATATAAATGCAAGTCTTTTTTTATTATTAACTCTGTTTCTAGCATGGTTAGCTTTGTATGCTACAGCATTAAACCAAAGCCTGAAAATGATTGGATGGGGGGGGGGGGGGGAAACTTAGATTTTGGGAAGGTCCATCAGCTCCAGGGAGTTGCAAGGTTTGTAGATTTCCTCCCTCAACTCAAAGCTCAAGACAGTGAGTAGATAATATCCCAAGCAACCTTTCAGCACCAGAAGGGCTCGAGGCTTAGGGTGAAGTGCCCACTCTTTTCTGGCTTCAAGCTATCTGAAGTAATCTCTAGCATAGGCTTGAGGTAGATATAGGTACAAAAGCACCACAGTACTATACTCGTCTGAGCTTGAGCCAATAATACAAAAAGGTGTGGGCAAAGCAAGTGGTGGCAGCAGTTGGCACAAGATCCTTTGATGGAGAGCACAACCTGCACAGGGAGTATCACTAGAGCAAGACTGAAAAGTTATCAGTTAAAAGATAAGGGGGGAGGAGGGGGGGGGGGGGGGGGGGAAGAGGAGAAATTCAGTATTGCCCCATTTGGGGCGCAATTATCGGCCAGGCGCAAAGATTGCAAACTTGACTTATTGCCCCTGGAGGTGATTGGAGCGCTAAATCAGGCGCTTCACACTTGTCTTAAGGCACAAAGGCCGAGGAGCGAGGCGCTACCTCAGAGCGCTGGCGAAGCTCATGGTCAGTCAGCAATGGAACACACACAATGGCGCCGGCCAGTTCTTAAAGGGGAGGGTTGATCTTGCTTTCCATCCACATCCTGCTCATTGCAGCCTTGAATCTCGGCCTGGAGAGACCTGCACATCAAATCTGCTGGAAAGAACAATGGAGGCGCCCAGGGAAAGAGCTCAGAGTGCAGCCCCCACAGTCTCTTCCAAATCGATATAAGGGCAAATCAAAATGAACCTGCAAAGTGCTGCTCTAACCCAAAACTCCTTCACACAGCATTGAATCTCTCAAGTCTCTCTCTCTCAATGCATGGTTCAAAAAATAATAAAAGGCAGGAAGCGGTCGCCTTTAAATAGCGCTCCCCAGTCCCTTCCAGACGGCAAAATGCTCCCCTCAACCTGTTGTTGCTAGCGGCAGGCGGCGCCACTCAATATCCGCTCCGGGGCGTTACCAGTGTGTTGCGCACTCGACTGACGTCACGATCTGCCAGCTCAAGAGATCGTGGCGGTAGTTTAGCGCCACCGCAAAATGTCTAGTTAATTTCACAAGCGGTGCTAACATCGCCACGCCCGGGCGCTAGTTGCTTTGCGCCCCATTAGCGCCCTCTTAAGGCGCTAACGGGAGGCGCAACCAACTGAATTTTCCCCCCAGGGTCTTTAAAGACCCTTAGGTTAAAAGACACCATTAACAATGGATCCATTTCTAAGCACGGAGGCAAGACAGTACTTTAGGTAACACTAAGGAAATCTTAATAGTTTGATAAGGATTGTGTTGAAAAATTGGAGGAAAAAGCCAACAATTGAAACCTGCAGAATCACACTGCCATTGAGTGCATGGAAAATTCAAACTACAGTTACATGATGTAGTAGCAAAAGCCCTGTGTAGAGGGCTGCTTGAAACTCCATATCATTTAGTTCCATGGCTTCCAACCCCTGGATGTGTTTAGAAAGGAGTTCCAGGTGGTAATGCTGCAGATAATTTTAAAGATGGTTCAAAAGCCTACATCTAGGGCAAATCAAATCTTTCCCATCCACCTCTGAAGATAAACAATCCTAGTGTCATGCTTTATTTTTTTTTCTATTTCCACAGAAAGGATTTGCAGGGAGAAAAAAAAAAAAAAATTTAGTTTGAAATTATTTTTTTTTTTTAAAAAGAAGTATTCCACATGTTTTAAAAAAAAATGGCACTGAAACAACAGGGTTAAAATGCCAATGAGCTAAGCTTTGATGTCATTTCCCTGTAGACTGAATAACCAATTAGTGAGCTGGGCATGGCAATCAATAAACAACTCCTACCCATTACATTGGGAAGACTCTGGCACCTTCTGGCTGAACAGAGGGCACTGAGAAACAAAAGTCAATCAATCAAGTCCAAAGGCTGGAAGGTTTGAGGTTTTTAAAAAACAGAATCTGCTGGGTAAGCTTTGGCCAGGCCCAGAAGGGGAATACAGGAAGTTGGGTATTATTTTGTTTACCTCAGGTAGACGATCCTCTTATGCAGAGAAGCGTGTTATGTTTGCTGTTTTGTATTACCCGGAAGATAAGTTACACTGATTGAACTAAGTAAGTCTGATCATAACTGTTGCTCTGTATGCTCATGCACTGTGAAATAAAACAGTTTAATGGTTTGTATCTGGTGGTTACTAATTGTTTTCTCTACCTTCGGAGAGATTGAAGAACTAGATATGCAAAAGATCTGACTATTCAGTTCCAATCACAAGGGGATATTTTGTTTAACTATATAGTTAGATATTGGGCAGTATGGGCACACCACTAAATGTAAACACTCAAACCGCTTAAGGGAGTGACCAGTACTGCAGTACAGATTATCCAAAGCAAGACCCAAAATTTGTAACACTTTGCACAGTGAGCCAACACAGGGAAAGCTCACAAACTAAAAAACAATTACCACTAATCTTCAGGAGATCCATAAAATTTCAGAATTGTTCCATCCCCATCCCAAATAGTGGGGCAAAAGAAGGTCTAGATTCTCCTATGGTTCAACACCCATTTTGTGACAGATGGTGAAGGGGCCTAGTACCAATTCTACACCCGTCCACACCCACTCCCCATTAGAATTTTCCTCTGCCCAAGATATGGATTGCCCACCATATGCATGCAAATGTGAAAGATAATTACATGTCTAATCATGCACCAGACATCATGGTGGGGGGCAGGCTTGATGGACCAGCTAGTCTTTTCCTACTCGTCAATTTAATTTGCAAGATCTGTCTCAACAGCCAGTGTTGTCCCCGTTTGCTAACTTCATCAACTCATTTGTTTGCAAAAATGTACCTCTCCTCCCTATCATGGAAGCAATTCTGCTACTCACTCAGTGCTCTCTGCCTGATTCTGTACATATCTAGTCAGTGATCAAAACATTTTAATGAAAATAAATATCTGCTTCATTAATGTTTACCACCACATGTCTACAGTTAGGTGCCCTTTCAATCCTAGCCCCTACTGCTCAGTGTGCCTTCAGTGGCAGGAGGTTCTGATGTGACATTTCATTGTCTTTGGTTGTGGCTTATTTGCTCTTTAAGAGAGTCACTCTGTTGATCATATGGAATGCAATTCTGTTGTCCAGAAGCATTCTGAATAGGGGCAACAGGTGCAGGAGACAAGTAAATATACACAAGTCTTTCACTGCTTCCTTACATGTTTGAATGTGACAGAAGGAACACTTGCAAGAGGAGACACTCACCAAGGCTACCTCCATTCATTGGGCCTGACCATGTTTTGTGGAGGAATTTCCCCCCCCCCATGGGGCCAAAAACCTGGATCCTCCTTTGTTAAATTTCAGCAAATAACTGAAGAGACTGCAAATTTGGGGGACTCTGCTGAAGAGTCACCAGCCTCCAACACTACAATGACCCAAACACAGTTAGACAAAACAGCTGCCATGCCCTTTTAAACTTCTGCCACATCACTGGATTCTCACTACTCCCTCCCCAACTGACAGAGGCTAGCTCCCTAGTGGAAGTCACAGATAGCAGTGGAGCCTACCAATACTAAAATTAAGTTGACCAAGGAAAATAGAATTTGAGGGGGGGGGGGGGGGGGGGGGGGAAGAGTCACATTGGCAGATCGAATGCAGCCCCAGCATACTTTTGGCAATAAACTGGAGCACACAAGAGCCAAATCAGAACGTTAATAGCTTTGAAGGAACATGGTACCCCACTGAATAAAGAATATAAACAGGCAATTGTGAAAAATACTGCATGAAATTTATGAATGCACAATTGACAAGCTGAAAAATAAACTGGGCTGCCAGAAGGCAAGTGTTAAATATAATCATCTCATCACATTGCTGAAATGTTAAATTGCTTCATAAAGAATCACTTTCAAAGTTATGCAGTCAAATGTGCATTGGAACTGATGGGAAATATTTACATTAGAATTACACAATGATAAAAGTTAAACCCAATTGGAATTTAAGTACAGTAGCTGCATACTTAATGGAATTAGTACCTGGATGCTGGAGCATGCACAGACCATCCAAAATCTGCAATCTTCAGCTCTCCATTCGCTCCAAGCAGTAGATTCTCTGGCTTAATGTCCCTATGAATCACCTTCTTTGAATGACAGTATACAAGTGCATCAGCCAACTCAGCCATATACTGGAAATGGATAAAGTTATCAAGTTATTAGCCAGTAGTACCTATAGAAGCAACCAAATACAGGAAACTCTATTAACCAGCACCGACGGGACCGGCGTGGTGCCGGTTAATCAAAAAGTCCGGATAATGGAGTGTTATATCTCCCAACGTACGAGAGCCCCGTACACATTGACATGCGCCTGCATTCGGAGCTCCGTCTCCCCGGGAACCGCCAGCTGACCATTTGTCGTGTCCGCTGCCTACCCGGGCTGCACATTCCCCTCCCAATCTACACGCTCCGATACAAGGCAAACGCCTCGGGGTTTTTTTTAAATTTAATTTTAAACGAGAGATGAAGGAAAACCCCAGTTACCTACTCAAGAATTTTGCCGGTTAAGAGAGATTTCTGGATATTTGGGTGCCGGTTAATAAAGAGTTTCCTGTAACTCATGATTTATGTACATAAATCAAGAATGAGAAAAAGCCATTTGGTCCATTTAGGATGTCAAGTTTTCAATCTTTACTGCATTTTGAATGTTACGATATTAGTCTACATTACAGATTTTGTTGGAAAGACCTGACTATTGGCTTTCCACAACCACACAAATCTTACAATTCATGTACTATAGTTGCTGCCGACTTAGAAGTGGTTCAGTACCATACGATAAACTAAAAACAACTTTAACTGCACTTCACATTTTCCAGACTATTTTGTCCGGTAGCAGTGTCCTACAAGAACTAGTGCTGTTTGAACTGGTCCCTAGAGCTCAGTGAAAGTTTGTAAACCCAGCCTTACAGACCATATAAAAGTTCCCAAGTTTGACTTCTATTCTGATGGTTAGCTTGGCACAGACTGGGAGGGCAGGAATAAGGACACGACAAAGCACTTCAGCACTGCTGTGCTTACTGAATAAACTAATGGGGAAGGTTGGAGAGAAACTTATCCATGTTTCCCAGTCCTAATTGCAATCCAGTCATGCTTGCTGGAAAGTATTGTCTATGGCTGTGATGCTTCTCAGGCCCACATGTAGAATGGCCATACTACCAGAAACATAGGCACTTGTGGAATATCAGGCATAACATTGAGGAAAAAGAATTGAACTGCACAACTTCAACCTTGGATTAGTTGATTGGTCATGGGCACCACAAAATTGCAGCCCATAATACAAAGTTGTCTACCAAGAGCAAGTAGCCATCCCATACCGTAGCACTTCGCCCATCATCAAACTTTCCACATCTCTGCAGCTCTTTGTAAAGTTCACCACGAGGAGCATACTCCAAGATCAAATAAACTCTGGCAGTATCATGGAAGTAACCAAATAGCCGTAAAATATTAGGATGCCTATGGAAAGAGAACATTCATTCACCAACATGGCTGAGAATGCTTTGTCATCCAGTTTGTGTGTAACAAATTTCCATAGCTAAACGAGTGTAAAGTTTTCACTCAATTAATTTCCAGTTGAAATAAGTAAATGTACAGAACCGTCCTCACATTTCATGTATGGCTTATTTTGAAATTTAGCCTCAGTTTTGTTAAATGGCAGCCAATTTCAAATTTGAGAGATATCCATTAATCCAATAACTTGTTTACATGACTAGCACAAGAATGATGGGTCAGATTGAAAGTTTAATGAGTTTTCTAGCAACACTGGTAAAATTGCAAAATGAAAGATAAATGAAGGATGGTAGGGTTACTAAGCCTTCAATGTGATTATTCTGTTTCAAGGACTTCATCATAACACATTTCACTACCAGGTTAGGCAGAGATCTCCCTTTTGGTCATTTGCTCTCAACTACAGATGGTCCAAAGCAAGGAATTGCCCCAGCATGACCACTACATTTGTTGAATCAAGTGGGATTCAGATTTCAGAGGAACTGGGGGTATACCATGTACACAGAATGAGGCAGCATTTCAACATGTGATTGACAGTTTGCAGAGGCCATCCCTAACCAGTATATGTAGCAACATCTCCACTTAAAGACAATATAACTAATCCATTAAAAACAAGACACATCACACATGCAAGTGCTCTCCTCCATACAGAAGTCAAGCAGCAACATGTAGATTTAATTTTTAAGTCAAGAATATTAGTTCTGGAATAGAGAATCAAACATTGTTACATGCCATATATGCTCATTTCTTTCTACTAGTGCTACAGGCCTAAGCTTGAAAGAAAGAAAGCAGCAAGAGTCATTATATAAACCCAAGCAAGAGGTACAAGCCCAGTAAACGAAGGGGAAGTCATGTTTGACAAATTTGCTGGAGTTCTTTGAGGAAGTAACAGAGTGGATAAAGGGGAACCAGTAGACGTAGTGTATTTAGACTTCCAAAAGGCATTTGACAAGGTGCCACACAAAAGATTATTGCTTAAGGTAAAAAATCACGGGATTGGGGGTAATATTCTGGCATGGATAGAGGATTGGCTATCTAACAGAAAGCAGAGAGTTGGGATAAATGGTTCATTCTCAGACTGGCAATCAGTAACTAGTGGTGTTCCACAGGGGTCAGTGTTGGGTCCCCAACTCTTTACAATCTATATTAACGATTTGGAGGAAGGGACCAAGTGTAACATATCAAAATTTGCAGATGATACTAAGATGGGAGGGAAAGTAGTGAGTGAGGAGGACATAAAAAACCTGCAAGGGGACATAGACAGGCTAAGTAAGTGGACAGAGATTTAGCAGATGGAATACAACACTGGAAAGTGTGAGGTGATGCACTTTGGCAGGAAAAATCCTAGAGCAATTTATTATCTTAATGGCAAGAAACTGGAGAGTACTGAAGTGCAAAGGGATCTGGGGGTCCTGGTGCACGAAACTCAAAGGTTAGTATGCAGGTGCAGCAAGTGATTAAGAAGGCAAATGGAATGTTGGCTTTCATTGCTAGGGGGATAGAATATAAAAATAGGGAGGTATTGCTTCAGTTGTACAAGGTATTGGTGAGACCGCACCTGGAATACTGCATACAGTTTTGGTGTCCTTACTTAAGGAAAGACATCCTTGCTCTCGAGGCAGTGCAAAAAGGTTCACTCGGTTAATCCCGGGGATGAGGGGGTGGTCATATGAGGAGAGGTTGGGTAGATTGGGACTCTACTCATTGGAGTTCAGAAGAATGAGAGGCGATCTTATTGAAACATATAAGATTGTGAAGGGGTTGGATCGGGTGGATGCGGGGAGGATGTTCCCGATGACGGGTGAGACTAGAACTAGGGGACATAGTCTTAGAATAAGGGGCTGCTCTTTCAAAACTGAGATGAGGAGGAACTACTTCACTCAGAGGGTGGTAGGTCCATGGAATATGCTGCCACAAAAAGCTGTAGAAGCTACATCATTAAATAAATTTAAAACAGAAATAGACAGTTTCCTAGAAGTAAAGGGCATTAAGGGTTACGGGGAGCGGGCAGGAATTTGGACATGAGTCTAGGTTCGGATCGGTCATGGCCCTGTGGGTAGTGGAGCGGGCCCAGGGACCGTGTAGCCTGATTCTGCTCCTATTTCGTGTGTGCAGTTCTGTTAGATGCAGGACATGGTTCTGTGATAGATAGTAGATTGGCGGTTAGGATCAGATCAGCCATGATCTTATTGAATGGCGGAGCAGGCTCGAGGGGCCGATTGGCCTACTCCTGCTCCTATTTCTTATGTTATGTTCTTAAACACTGGAGGAGCAAACCAAGCAGTCAAAAAACCAAGTAGATAGATGACCATCTACTAGATTTAATTCTCAAATTACACTGAAATTCTAATTGGCTCAAACATTAATTAGCATGTTGTCTTGGTGCAGCAACAACTTGCATGTATATAGCACCTTTAACAAAGTAAAAATGCTTAAAAGTTCAAATGGAATATTCCCAAAAAAGGTTAATTCTCAACTGTCAGAAGCAAAATAGTTCTAAAGCTCTGAATTATTTTCTTCTATGTAGCCAGTGTTGTAGATGGCTGCTGGTCCAAAGCTAGCATTCACCGAGAATTACAGGTCTGAACTCGATGTTACAGGTCCAAGTAATTCACAAAAAAAGCCATCTGATCAGTATCTTCTCCCTCTGTCTCTCCCCTGCATCCCCACCACTATAATTGAGGGTACACTTAGCTTTTATTCATTTTTGACCAAGACAACAATGCTGTGACTTCTATAATAATCAATGCTGCAGTACTCATTCATAACCATTGGGTGTTGCATTACACAGACCAGAAAATGTTTACTATCCAATCTGAAAGTATATCTTCTGCTTCAGAACAAAAAGAAGGTTCTGACTGTTTTGTATACAATCTACAAATGGGGGAGGGCTTGTTTTGGGCAGGGGGAAAAGAGGGGGAATCTTAATAGCAGAGCCCACATTTTTCTTCTGGGCATTTAGAGGCTTCCTAATGGTTGAATTTTTGGCAAGGAATTACTTGTTTTTTAAAAATTAGAATGGGTCAATCATCAAAATGGTTCGAGAATCACAGCTAAATTAATAGTGCCAGTGCTGTTCTGTAGCACTTCTTACCCTACAGCAGCAAAAGCCACATTTTGCATACGCTCATCCCAAGGAAAGGGACAGTGGACAGATTTGAGATTCCTATCCACATGGTAACCAGATACTATTTGCACCTCAATGGGAGAGAAAGTAGGTGAAGTTACAGGGAATTTAGTCATCACACTCAGCAGGAACCTCAGACAAGGTCAAAGTTCCTTCGAGACAGATATGGCAACAGTACTTGCCAGTAGCCTTTCCAGCACAGCCTGTAGTCACTAGATTAGCTTTCTGGACTAGTAAACCGTTGTATTGCTCAGGTTTAAGCCAATTTGGTACACTAATGTAGAAAAACCCAGCAAGCATCTTAGCAGCACAGATTAGAACAGTCAGAATATCTGCAAAGAAAAGCACTTTTCCTTAATGCAGATTTTGACTTCAGCCTACAGATGTTGAGGGTGGGGGAAAGAAAGGGAGGAGAGTCAGGGTTGTCAAATCAAGATAGGCTAAACTAATATGACAATAAGGGAGAACTTCACACGCTTGTTATAAAAAAAGCCCTACCAGCAAAAATTGACAGGAATTGGCTGACAAATGATTGCCTTTTCTGATTATGGAAGACAGAGTCAGTTGCTTTCACTACTAGTCAAGGGCACAACCCAGAACAATGGACCGGATATTGCTGACATGGGGCATCTCACGACGTGCCCCGTTAAGACTTTGTTCTGTACCCTTCAGCTCAAAAAGATTTGTGTGCCTAACTTGCTAGAAGTGCGAGCTGACAACAGCAAGGGCGTCCGAGACCTTCGTGAACAGCAGGACCAACAGTGTATCTCGTTAACCAATGAGATTTAAGGATTGAGAAATAAACAGAGGAACCAGAGAAGGAGGGTGAAGTAGAGTCAAATCAGATACAGAAATAAATAAAAAAGATTGGGTTAAGAGAATGAGAGACAGGAAAAATTTTAAAATTATAAAATTTGACAATTTAAACTCTTAATTGACTGCATGCAGGAATGAGATTGAACCATTAAAATTGTTCCCTTTAGCACCAGGTTGATTAGCATTGCATGAACAATTATCAAGTCGTTAACATGTACTTGCGCTCTTAAATGCCAGACTTAACTTTCTGTGGGCAATTAATGCGTAAATTCAACAAGTTCTTAAAAATAACAGTGAGGCCAAGGGAAAGATACCTTTTGTGCAAAGGAAACAGCAGAGCAGCATAAATCGACCAGCAAGTTCTAGAGATTCACAACTCACTGTATCTCTTAATCCCCCCTGAACTTGCTGGCCGATTTGCACATTAACAATGGTGCGCGTTGTTAATACGCTGTTACTTTTGCAGCAAGATCTGGCCCAATATCTTACAGAATGGTTATTTAAATGCCCAAGCTGTATATACCAGGCAATTTTCTTTGCAGGAAAACAGAAATGCTAAGCAATAACAAAGTGGTACCTGTGAATCACATAGCACAGAAAAATGGGAACAGGAACCATAGGCATGTTTAGTTAGCGAACACTATTTTACTTACACCCCAGCCTTCCCCCCTGCCCAAAAATAGACATGTACCTGAGATGTGACTGGATTTCAACTTCTCTTCTGAGCTGGTGTTCCACACCAGCTTTCTCGAGCTGAGATTTAAAAAGCACTTTCAACGCCAAGATAAATCTGGACTGTCGTTCACGGGCCAAATACACATTTCCAAATTTACCTTTTCCAAGCGGACGGCCAATTTCAAAGTCATCCAAACACCATTGCTTTCTAAAAAAAAAAGCATTAATTGATTAACATATGTTGGTATTACTAATGAATATCAATTTTACTATTTCAGAGATAAATTGATGCTCAATTAAGAAATACTGAACTCATTTCATAAAAAGGTCCATAGCACCAAAAAAGACCCAATTTAGCTAGAAACTAAGGGTCTTGTAACTAGAACTCCCATGTCCTCAATAACCTAGAACGCCACCATGCATCTTTGGTCAATGTTATCATTTGTATGAATACAATCCCATTTCCACATCCTGCATCAAGTTCCCAGATTGAAGTACAGGAAACTTTCGTTTATCCGGCATCGACGGGACCGGCGTGGTGCCGGTTTATCGAAAGTACCGGATAACAGAGAGTTATATCTACCGAGGCTATTTTTAACAAAGAGACTCCAAGCAGCACGGGAGAATCTACTCATGCTACTGCAATGTTTCGGACTTGCAACAGCGCCAGGAGGCCGAATAGTGGCACTTTTGAAAAGTACCCCTACTGACTAAATCGGCGTTCGCGGACTCTGACTCGGACTCGGGATCGGCAACATTGCCGGTTATTTGAGAGGATTTTTCGGAGCACTCGGCGTTCGCAGAGACTCGACTGCGACTCGGCAACATTGCCGGTTATTTGAGAGGCGTTTTCGGAGGATGATTTTTGCCGGTTAAGCGAGAATTCCGGATATTTGGGTGCCGGATAAACGAAAGTTTCCTGTAACCAATTTTTACTGATTCATCCAATTGGATTTACAAACTGTGTGCAATTTCTCCAGAGATCAGGAGAAAGTCATGGCAATATGCACCTGTCCTCTGTATTAGGTTGTATCTGGTGTGATTTGTAAAGTTCTCAAATCTCCTTTTCAGTAAACCAATAAAAAGGAATATTCATTCTCACCAACATTCTGCTAAAATTTCTTGTTCAGACTACCTCCACAACCACACGAGGTTATCAAAACTACTTACTGGTCTTCAGTTTTGACACCTAGATCATTGCTTAGTCCAAAGATTTTAAAAAAGGAGAATTACCTGCAAGTTAACTAGTCTAGGCAGCCCTACATACTTTAAGATCACAAGGGTCTAGCTATACATAAACATTTATAATGTCTGTGATTCATTTAAGTATTAATAAATTGCATAAACCAATTTAATGCCACTGCAGAATGCTTGCAACTTTCAGGTTGAATGCATCAGATTTATATGGGATACAACCAACAACTTTCATTTGTATAGCGCCTTTAACATACTAAAACATCCCAAGACATTTTACAGGGGCATTATCAAACAAAGTTTAACACCAAGCCACATATGGAGATATTAGGACAGGTGACCAAAAACCTGATCAAAAAGGCAGATTTTATGGAGCATCTCAAAAAGGAGGGGTAGAGAGGGAATTCCAGAGCTAAGGCCCAGGCAGCTGAAGACACGGCCACCAAATTGTGGAGCAATTAAAAATCGGGCATGCAAGAGGCCAGAATTGGATGAACGTAGAGATCCCGAAGGGTTGTAGGGCTGGAGGAGGTTAGAGAGGTAGGGAGGGGAGAGGCCATGGAGGGATTTGAAAACAAAGATGAGAATTTTAAAAGCGAGGCGATGGCAGACCAGTAGTCAGTGAAGGTCAGCGAGCACAGGGGTGATGGGTGAACGGGACTTGGTGCGAGTTAGGACACTGGCAGCGGAATTTTGGATGAGTTCAAGTTTATGAAGGGTGGAAGATGGGAGGTCGGCCAGGAGAGCATTGAAAGTCAAGTCTAGAGGTAACAAAGCTATGGATGAGGTTTTCAGCAGCAGAAGAGCCGAGGCAGATGTGGAGCTGGTCTTGGTAATGGAACTGCTATGTGGTCGGAAGCTCATCTCGGTCAAATCAGACACCAAGGTTGCAAACTGTCTGCTTCAGACTCAGATAATGACTAGGAAGAGGCGTGGAGTCTGTGGCTAGGGAACAGAGTTTATTACAGGGACTAAAGACAATGACTTGGTCTTCCCATTGTTTAGTTGGAGAAAATTTCTGCTCATCCAGGACTGGATGTTGGACAAATTAGAGGTAGTGGAGGGGGTCGAGAGGGGTGGTGGTGAGGTAGAGCTAGGTGTTGTCAGCGTACGTGGATCCTGACATGTTTTCAGATGATGTCGCCGAGGGGCAGCATGTAGCTGAGAAATAGGAGGGGGATAGATCCTTGGGGGACACCAGAGGCAACGATGCAGGAGTGGGAAGAGAAGCCATTGCAGGTAATTCTCTGGCTACAACTGGATAGTTAAGAATGGAACCAGGTGAGGGCAGTCCCATCAAGCTGGACGAGGGAGGAGAGGCATTGGAGGAGGATGGTGTGGTCAACCATGTCAAAGGCTGCAGATAGGTTGAGAAGGATGAGAAGGGATAGTTTACCACAGTCAATCACATAGGATATCATTTGTGACTTTGATGAGGGCCATTTCAGTGCTGTGGCAGGGCAAAAACCTGATTGGAGGGATTCAAACATTGAGTTGTGGGAAATATGAAGGAATAGGAGAAAAGGGAGGTTAGAGATGGGGCAGTAGTTTGCAAGGACGCAGGGAGGGGTTATTTGTTTTGAGAAAGGGGGGGGGGGAATGATAACAGCAGATTTGAAGGGGAGGGCGACAGTATCAGAGGAGACAGTGTAACGTTAACAGTATCAGCTAACATGGTTGCAGCAAGGGAAGTTAGGTGGACAGCAGTTTGGTGGGAATTGGATCAAGGGAGCAGGAGGTGGGTCTCATGGACAAGATGAGCTCAGAGGGGGCATGAGAGGAGATAGGAGAGAAACTAGAAAAAGATGCAAGTTTAGGGCAGGGGGAATGTTAGGGAAAGGGAGGGAAGCAGCTGAACAGATGGTCCCAACCTTAGTGACAAAGAAGTCCATGAGCTCCTTGCACTGGTTGGTGAGGGAGGAGGAGGCATGGGAGAGGGGTTTGAGAAGACGGTTTGTAGTTTAGAAGAGAAGCCAGGGGTTATATCTTTGCATTCAGGATGATCCTGAATAGTGAGCAGTTTTGGCTAAGGTGAGCTGGGCCAGATAGTGCTTTGTAGGCCAACTAGATCTGGTAATGAATGGCTAACCAGAAGTCCGCCATAAACATTTAAGCCTGCGTCCCTTGGACTTAAGGCACAGAGATAAGGGTCATACCAGGGGGGGGGGGGGGGGGGGGGGGGGGGGAAACAGTGAGAGGTAATGGTTTTAGTGGGGACAAGGGCATGATTTAGCAAATCGGTAGCTGCAGCAATGTCATTGTGAATGGAGGGCCAAAGACTAGACAGTTGGAAATGTGTGCGTGCGCACGGGGGAAGATAGATCCCCCCCCAGGGGAGGACACAGAAGAAAGTGGGTTCGATGGAGCATGCAAGTGAAGAGCGATGCAAAGAATCAAACCAGAGATGGCTTTATCTGTGATTGATTTGATGGGAGTAGAGGCCACGTAAGATGTCAAGGGGGTGGCCATGAATATAGGTACAGGAGTTTATATGGAGGGAGAAATTTACGGAGGATAAGAGGGCAGTGAACTCAGGAGAGGGGGCATAATGAGTGGAGATAGAGATTAGAACTCACTTCTTTTTCTTCTCACTTGCATTATAACAATCCATTGATGTATTCTCAGCAGTTTTTCCTATTTAATAGAATAAAATGAATCCATGTGATGAAGTTGTCCACAACAGTAATTCACAGCCAGAAAATTCCATTGGGAAATGGAGTACTCAAGTCAGATTACTCTCTCCTACCCCAGCTTGGTCTTAAGACAGTCCAAAAGAACATATTTGTTTCGTATGTACAACTTAATTGTTAGAACTGCATCATTACTTAGCCTCCCCGCACATCAGCAAATAATCCACCCTTCACATGCACCCTTTATATCCGAGTCACAGCTCAGACCTAATTTTCCATGGCAAGATTCACATTTCCAATTTTGTTCCAAAAAACAGACTTTGGGAGTATTTTGCGCTTTGGGCACAAATTGCACCCGTTTTCAGAAGTGCAATGTTTTTTAAACTAGTGCCTAAGATCGCGGAAACTCTTTGCGCTGAATGCAATTTGCGTCTAAAATTCCATGATCTTTGGCACTGGTTGTGCAAATTGCGCCAAAAAACAGTGCAACCAAGCATAAACTCTACCCCTTGGTGAATGCATGATTCTACAATACTTGCACAAGACTACAGAAAACATTTATTGGTTGCTTTTTAAAAAATGTTGAGCTCTCAATGTTTTTACTCCAGAGATCACCATTTTAGGTTTACATTCAAATGGCCCAACTCATGTCCATTCCTTTCTGCAAGCATCCATGTCTCAGCATTCTAAGGTGACAAAGTTCGGGGGAAAATAATCAGCATCAGCTGAGTAAATCACACAAATTTTGATGCAACCTACTGGCTTACGTGCAACTGACTCAATAAAAGCAGTCAACAACTACAGCACACAGTTCAGATACTCTGGCCAAGACTCAATAGCCAGCATCCATTCAGAAAATAGGCATCAAAGCTTGAGGAAGGTGGGTGTTTGTGGGCTATCTCAAGTGCAACTCTGACTAATCTAGATTCCTTTCTAGAATTTAAGTCAGATGACAAAGCCTGTAAAAGAATGGAAAGCAGTTGTTGCCATTACATGCACAGACCAGCAGAGGATAATCCAACTCTCTTGGGCAGGAAACCATAAAGGTTTATTGTTCCTTGCTGCAAGAATGTTATGGTTATTCAAATTGTTATATGGTTATTCACTTCTAGTACAGATGCCCAAGTACAGTTTCCAACTGGGATGAAGCTTTCCCCAGCAGATAACAAAGACCTTTGGGACTACCAAAAATTCAAAATCCCAGTTCTCCCCTCCAAAAAACATTTCTGCACCAAAAAATACAAAAAGCACATTTCAAACTTGGCAGCAATTATGGGTTAAAGCGCATATAATCTAAACCCACATTAATGCAGTACGGAGACGGTGATACGTTGTCAGAAATTCTGCCTTTCAGATTAGACAATTGTAGCATTTTGGGACTGGATGGGCTGTTTTCATTTGTGTTGCTATATTACTACAAGGTTAGGTTCAGCTTACAGCTCCCAGGAGACAGAGGGATGGAAGGAAGGAAAGAAACTCCATTTATATAGTGCCTTTTCCAACCTCAGGGACGTATACTATGAAAGCTAGGTTCCAAAACGAGACATAAATGACCAGATAATCAGTTTTAATGTTTGTTGATGGGTAAATGTTAGCCAGGGCAAAAGGAGAACTCCCCATCTCTTCTTTGATTAGTGCCATGGGATCGTGTGCGTCCACTTGAGAGCAAAGACAGGACCTTGCTTTACCATCTCATCAGATAGTACAGCAGTCCCTCAGCCCTACACTGGATTGTACGCTCAATTCCTGCAGAGGGGCTTGAACCCACAACTTCGCTCAAGAGGTGAGAGCGCTACCACTGAGCCAAGGCCGATACCGAGCATTTTTTTAAAAAAAAATTAAAGCAAGACATTAAATGAATCAAAGAGTCATGATTTAAGGTGCTAACAGCAACTAAAAATGAGGAAGGGAAAGTCTGTTTATCTTTGTGTTACTGTACTTTAAAGAATGGGAAGATTCCAGAGGTCAGTTAGCTAAAATAGTTACATCACAGAAGAAAACTTTAGCCACCACAGATGGTTTTTGCTGGCAGTTAATGTCAGCAAATGTTCTATCGTGGGTTAAATCAGAAAAGGCTTTTGTACACCCAGACTTGGCAGGACAGAGATCTCACTGGGCATACAAACATGTACAGCCTTCAACATAGGAATACAGTTAGCTTAGGAACAGCTAGGTTGAAGGTGACTTTGCACCTCGAAGACTGGCACAACTGCATTGTTTCTGTTTTCATGAAGCAAGGAGTGATGAGAAATTGACAGAACTCACTGAACACTTCTGTTCATTCATGTTTTATGTAAAATAAGCCAGTTTTCCATTTTCCAAATCATATCAACTTGCTATATTGATTTTCAGTGCACCTTCCAGAAAGGCAAGAAAACATGGTGGCACATGAGATTATAGTAGCAGTATGCAACAAGGGTTCTATGTTACAATCCCCAGGTCATACTATAGCTTAGCTAGATATTGGTCAGTAAAGGCAGGGGGAGAAGAGGAGAAATGCATGGTCCCACTTATGGCAGAGATACAAAGCCAGAGAGACTATCTAGCACAAAACCCCAAAACATTAAATTACAGTCCCATTTCCCTATTCAGGTAACAAAAAACACAACACACTATGCAGAGAATAGGGAGTTCTTCTGTACCCTGGCCAATATTTTACCTTTAACCACCACTGATTAATTGGTCATTTAATCCTTGCTGTTTGTGGAACCTTGCAGTGCCCATACTGGCTACTGTGTTTGCCCAATGACAGTCCCTGCAGCTTAAAATGTAGCCCACTAGTTGTAAAGCATTTTGAGATGCCCGGAGGAGATAATGCACAATGCATTATATAAATCCAAGTTCTTTTTTATAAGAGCACTGGGCTTTCACGTCAAAATCACAAGTCAGTCATCAGGCTAAAACCCTCTATGGAGGCTTCTGTGGCCACTCTGTTTAAACAGTGAAACATGGCATCTTGCTCTTCATATCTACATTAGTTTGGGAGAAAGAATGGTCTCTGATGATACCAGACAGTAAATGCTGAATTCAAAGTTGTGTTGAACTGTGTGGGTTCTCACTAACCAACTGCAGTACTAACTTTTCCAGCTCAGGTGCTGGGATGCAGATAGCTTGGCAGCACAAGTACTAACATAGTAATAGAATGGCTAGACACAAGGAGGCCATTCAGCCCATCATGTCTGTACCAGCTCTTTGCTAGAGCAATCCAAAAGCAATCCCATTGACCTATTCTCTCCATCTTTGTACAGAGCTATGGCAAAACATCATACTGAAAATCCCCAAAAAATCAATCCAAGAATTAAATTTCTTTTTTTTTTTTAATTCCTCCCTATTCTATGCAATAACTGTACTAATAAAATATCTTGCCATGGTATATTCATTTTGAGAACTAAAAGTAGCCAAGTTTGCCAATCTGTGCCTAGACATGTAGAATCCATGCTTTTGGTTAAAGGATATTTACTACAGTTCTACATTTTAGCACCTTCCACTTCTAATGTGTGTAGAACACCATGGAACATATGACTGAGGAAAGTGTTAAACCACAAGCAGTGGATCAACTCCAAAGAGAGAACTTCATTAAACTGCAAAGACCAGTTATGTAAAACTTCAAAAGCAGAACAAATCCAACTACTTATTGTAGTACAATTGAAACTTACAATTAAAATAGTATTCTGTGCAATTTTCAGTGTTACAAGTAGAGTAAGTATACATACCATCACTTGGCACCCCAACAGGCTGCACACTGGTTTGATTTCTAGGAGGTTCGCAAACTTGTTGAACTGTTTTTTGGCAAACCTGCTTCAGATGAGGGGGCACTTGTGCTGCCGGTTTTACTAGATTTGCTGACACCTGACTTTTGGTTGGAGCCGAATTGGTAGGAACCCGCGTTTGAAGAGGTACGCGTTGCGGGCCTACGTTACAGGTGGACACCATACGTTGTGCTGACAAGCTTCTTGCAGGTGGCCGAGTCTGTGAATTTTGTTGTGATTCCACAGTACGTTTTGGACCATCCAAGGCTGGCATCTTGAAAAATAAAAAAAAGGTTTGTGATGCCCAAGCAATTGCAATATAAATTTTCCTTCACTGTACCAAATACTCTGCTCGAGTGACGCAGCAAGTTTGCTGATCAAAGATATTTTCACGCACAATGCTCCAGAGTGCAGTTTAGAAATATCCCAAGTAGAGATCATTCACAGATCTGCTTTCACCCTTCTGGAGAAAATGCATGGGGATTTCAAATTTCAGCCTTGACTTTGCTGCTCATTTCAGAACAGATGTGCAAAATGGCCATTCTGCATCTTAGGTAAAGTAGCACCAGGGACATAAAAACTAACACTGATATTGACATGACTATATTGCAGCCCAGTGAGCAAAACAAAATTGCACTTAATATCCAAATGTTTCTTTCTCCACCCAGTATAAAAGAACCATTAGCAGATGGGAACCATCAGTCCAGTATCTCTCAATTGGATAGTGCCTAAGACACAAAACCATATTATCACCACAGGTCCTCTATTGGGCAAGATACCTATTTTGGTACTTTGATGTATATAAAAAAAAGTTAGCACAAGTCATCTTGCAGTTAATACACAGTGAAGCATTAAACACAAGGATGTTAGTTCCATAGTTTAGCATAGTGAACGGTTAGCACTACATATCAACTTTAACTGATGGCAAAAATACCTTTCCAACTCCAGCGTGTCCTCCTTGGGTCGCAAACTTTTTCTCCATTTGTAATCAGAAACCCTGCAAAAAGTAATTAAAAGTTGTCATACTGCATTAGAAAACAAAGTTTATTTGGAGAAAGGGTAGATGGAAGATTCAAACCTCCACCACAATGCTTCCAAGTTTGATTCTCCAGCCCAACACGCCCAAGTTATTTAAAACATCCAGAAATGTTCAGAACTACCAAAGTCTAAGTCACAAAATGCTGTTGGAGAAGAAAATTATTAAAGAAATGTCGGAGAAGAAAAACTCATCCAGTTAATGAACTTTAAATTTGCTGACACAGGACTTTAACATGCTGCAATGGGTTGGCAGTCTGCCTTGTCAGACAACGTTACAACATACAGGGCTCGAGATAACACTGTCACATAGACGAGGCTGATCACATCAACTGGACCCTGACGTTAATTGAATTTATTTACCATGCTTAACAATTGTATACATAAAATTGATTGGATTCTAATAACTATCACACGCTCATGTGAGCACGATGTGATCAATGATGGATGCATAAAATACTGTGCCCCGGAGTGACTTATCTGAGAGGTCGGTGACTGCACGCGGGTGCATCACTCCTCTCCCAGAGCGCTCTGCAATAAAGTGTACTCCCGCATTTAACCGTGTAAATTGGTGTTTGAGTTTTATTGCTCAGTCGGGCTAAGTCGGGTAACGCGTCGACTCTCCTTCACGGTTGGTCCGCTTAAGGCTCCAATTAGCCCCTACAACAATGCTAATTTGGTTTTCCCAATTTTTCCTGCACTGAGCACTGGAGAGTAGCATCAACAAAATATGTGCAGTTTCCAAAAGAGAATCTGTCCCTATGGGCAAGACCACAATGGCATCAGTTTCTCATGGAAAGATCCAAAAGAAGAAGAATACTTTTACTGCTCATGGACCCATTTCACAGTAGCAACATAAAAAGCCTTTATTAACCCAACTACCAACAATTTGCACACAGAGTATCAGTATGTTGAGGAACCAACTCGAGAACAGGCTATTTTAGATCGAGTATTATACAACAAGAAAGGTTTAATTAATAACCTTGTAGTAAAGGGGCCTTTAGGGAAGACCTAGCCGGTAACCGGAGCAGAGGCCAGTAAATAAAGAGCGCGGTCGGAGAGGGGCCTGAACTCACTGCGAGCAGCCGAGAAGAAGCGGACCTAGCCGGGAACCAGAGCAGAGGCCAGTAAATAAAGAGCGCAGTCGGAGAGGGGCCTGAACTCACTGCGAGCAGCTGAGGAGGAGTGGACCTAGCTGGGAACCGGAGCAGAGAGGAAAAAAATCCAGGAGTCCAAAAAACAAGGAGTGACATCACAGGAAAGCAATTGGTTGGTCAGTATTTCTCTCTTTATCTTGGGCATTGGTTTAAATTAAGAGCTGGGATTGAAAACCAAACGTTCAAAAAGAGGGAGCTGATTGGTGAGTATCTGGTAAGTGTTTTTACTTGGCTTTCTTAAAGTTTTAAGTTTATTCCAGCTAGGTTAGTAAGTAGTCTGTTAATTAGAGGTATAGCAGGGCAGCTCACACCCGTAGAATGCACATCCTGTGCCATTTGGGAAGTCCTGGACACCTCCCGTGGTCTGGATGACCACATGTGCAGAAAGTGTCGCCAGCTACAGCAGCTCAAGCACCGGGTTACGGAGCTTGAGCAGCGGCTGCAGTAACTGCTGTGCGTCCGTGAGGCTGAGAGCTATGTGGATAGCACGTTTCGGGAGGTGGTCACCCCGCAGCTTAAGAGTGTGCAGGCAGAGAGGGAATGGGTGACTGTCAGACAGAAGAGGACGACCAGGCAGGTAGTGCAGGAGTCCCGAGCCCATCTTGCTCACCAACCAGTATTCGGTGCTAAGTACTGGTGAGCGCTATGGTTCCTTTGGGGAGTGCAGCCAGAGCCAAGTCCACAGCACCATGGAAGGTTCAGCTGTACAAGCAGGGGGTGGGGAAAGAGGAGAGGGAGTGTAATAGTGATAGGGAATTCAATAGTTAGGGGAACAGACAGGCATTTCTGCGGCCGCAGACGTGACTCCAGGATGGTAGGTTGCCTCCCTGATTCCAGGGTCAAGGATGTCACTGAATGGCTGCAGGGCATTGAGGGGGATGGGGAGGGTGAACAGCCAGAGGTTGTGGTCCATATCAGTACCAACAACATAGGTAGGAAGAGAGATGAGGTCCTGCAGGCAGAGTTTAGGGAGCTAGGTAAGAGGTTAAAAAGCAGGACCTCAAAGGTAGTAAACTCCAGATTACTACTAGTGCCACATGCCAGTGAGTACAGAAATAGGAAGATAGAGCAGATGAATGCATGGCTGGAGAGATGGTGTAGGAGGGAGGACTTTAGATTCCTGAGGAATTGGAACCGTTTCTGGGGGAGGTGGGACCTCAACAAGCCAAACGGGTTGCACCTCAACGGGAACGGGACCAATATCCTCACGGGAGGATTTGCTAGTGCTGTTGGGGAGGGTTTAAACTAGCTTGGCAGGGGGATGGGAACCTAATGTAGAGAGTCAATTGGGAGGGAAGGAAAACTGGAATTGGAAAACAAAAACGTAGAAAGTAAATTGGAAGGACAGAGGAATCAAGAGCTAGATAGTAGTCAACAAGGAGGTTTGCCTGTACTAAATGGTATATACTTCAATACAAGGAGTATAGCGAACAAGGCAGATGAGCTGAGGGCACATGTAGATACTTGGGACTATGATATTATAGCAATTCGAGACATGGCTGAAAGAGGGGCAGGTATGGCAGCTCAACAGTCCTGGTTACAGGATTTTCAGATGGGATAGAGAGGGAGGGTCGTGGTATTGATTAAAGAAACTATTACAGCTGTGAGGAGGGATGATATGTTGGACGGATCATCAAACAAGGCCATATGGGTCGAATTGAAAAACAAAAAAAGGCAATCACACTGCTGGGAGTGTACTACAGACCCCCAAACAGTGAGGGAGATAGAAGAACAAATATGTAGACAAATTTCTGAGAAGTGCAAAAACTATAGGGCAGTAACAGTAGGGGATTTCAACTACCCCAATATTAACTGGGATAAAATTAGTGTGATGGGTATAGAGGGTGCGGAATTCCTAAAATGCATCCAGGAGAACTTTTTTAGCCAGTATGTAGCAAGCCCAACAAGGGAGGGGGCGGTTCTGGACTTAGTTTTAGGGAATGAAGCTGGGCAGGTAGAAGGCACATCAGTGGGGGAGCATTTTGGTGTTAGTGACCATAATTCTGTAAGATTTAAGGTAGTTATAGAAAAGGACAAGGATATACCAGGAATAAAAATTCTAAATTGGGAAAAAGCAAATTTTGCTAAGCTCAGAGGGGATTTAGCCAGTGGACTGGAAACAGCTACTTGAAGGTAAATCAGTGTCAGAGCAGTGGGAGGCATTCAAGGAGATCCGGAGGGTTCAGACCAAATATGTGCCCTTAAAGAATAAAGGTGGGACTAACAAATCTAGAGCCCCCTGGATGTCTAGGGACATACAGGATAAAGAAAAAACTGGAGGCATATGACAGACACCGAGGGCTAAATACTCCAGAATCTTTAGAGGAGTACAGAAAGTGAAGGGGTGCAATTAAAAAGGATATTAGGAAAGCAAAGAGCATGAAATTCTTGGCAAGTAAAATCAAGGAAAACCCAAAGATGTTTTATAAATATGTTAAGAGTAAGAGGATAACTAAAGAAAGGGTAGGGCCTATTAGAGATCATAAGGGCAATCTGTATGTGGAGGCAGGAGACGTCGGTAGGGTTCTTAATGAATACTTTGGCCTGAAAATTAGACCTAATACGGGAGATTACGCACTGTGTACTCTCGCGTATTAGGTCCCGAAGTGCCGGTTTCCTGCATGCGCGGGAAACCGGCACTTCGGGTATTGCGAAGGGGGCGGTTCCCAAGTAAACCGCGTGCGCGCTACAGGTTGTGCGCACGCAGCGCACTTAGTTCTTTTTTCAGGTTTGAACGCGCAGGCAAGTGTTGAAGATTTTACACAAAGAAAGCAGGCGTAAGACCCACTTTTAACAAGGTAAGTAGTTAATTAAGTATTTTAAATTTTTTTCAACAGGTTTATCTTTTTTAGAGACTTTAAAGAAAGGCAAGTTTATTTTTATAACTTTTAAAAAGAATTTAAATTTTTGTTTAAAGTGGTTAATTTATTTAACTATAGTTATTTTATTAATGCGATGGTTTTTAAAAAAAATTTAATTGAGGTTTAGCTGTTCTTTTGGGGGCTTGTTGTATTCATAGCTTTGACAGCTCTTGCTGTCAAAACTATGAATGAAAGATGGTGTGCTGCCATTGGCTCTAACTGGCCCACGTGATCCCAGAGGTAGCATCGAACTAACTGCGCCTCTGGGACACGCACACACTGCGCGCCGGCATCAGGGAGAGGCCCAGGAACTGAAGTTCGTGTGGGCCAAAACCATAAAGGTAGGCGCGGAGTGCGATATCGCGGGGGATCCTTACCCCCGCGGCAACCATCGAACTCCAATTTCTGGGCCAATGTGTCAGTTTTCACAAAGGAGAGGGGCGAAGCAGACATTGCTATCAGGGGGGGAGGAGTGTGAAATATTAGATGAAATAAACAGTGAGAGGGGAAGTATTAAGGTGTTTAGCAGCTTTAAAAGTGGATAAATCCCCAGGCCCGGATGAAATGTATCCCAGGCTGTTAAGCGAAGCAAAAGAGGAAATAGAAGCCCTGACCATTTTTCAATCCTCTCTGGCTTCAGGTGTGGTACCCTTGTTTAAAAAAGGGAGAAAAGGATAGACCGAGTAATTACAGGCCAGTCAGCATAACCTCGGTGGTGGGAAAATTATTGGAAAGAATTCTAAAGGACAGGATAAATCTTCATTTAGAAAAACACAAATTAATCAAGGATAGTCAGCACGGATTTGTTAAGGGAAGGTCGTATCTGACGAACTTGATTGAATTTTGAGGTGATAACAAGGAGGGTAGATGAGGGTAGTGCGTTTGATGTAGTGTATATGGATTTTAGCAAGGCTTTTGATAAGGTTCCACATGGCAGACTGGTCACGAAGTTAAAAGTCCATGAGATCCAGGGCAAAGTGTCAAGTTGGATTCAAAACTGGCTCAGAGACAGGAAGCAGAGGGTAATGATTGATGGGTGCTTTTGTGACTGGAAGGCCGTTTCCAGTGGGGTTCCACAGGGCTCAGTACTAGGTCCCTTGCTTTTTGTGGTATATATCAATGATCTAAACTTGATATAGGGGGTATGATTAAGAAGTTTGCAGATGATACTAAAATCAGCTGTGGTTGATACTGAAGGAGGAAGCTGTAGACTGCAGGAAGATATCAATAAATTGGTCAGGTGGGCAGAACAGTGGCAAATGGAATTCAATCTGGAGAAGTGTGAGGGAATGCATTTGGGGAGGGTTAACAAGGAAAGGGATTACACATTAAATGGTTGTGTAGAGGAACAAAGGGACCTTGGAGTGCATGTCCACAGATCCCTGAAGGTAGCAGGCCAAGTAGATAAGGTGGTTAAGAAGGCATACGGAATGCTTGCCTTTATTAGCCGTGGCATAAAATACAAGAGCAGGGGGGTTATGCTTCAACTGTATAAAACACCAGTTAGGCCTCAGCCAGAGTACTGCGTGCAGCTCTGGTCACCACATTACAGGAAAGATGTGACTGCATTAGAGAGGGTACAGAGGAAATTTACAAGGATGTTGCTGGGAGTAGAGAATCTTAGCTATGAGGAAAGACTGGGTCTGTTTTCCTTGGAACAGAGGAGGCTGAGGGGAAGACTTTATTGAAGTGTATAAAATTATGAGGGACATAGATAAAGTGGATAGAAAGACCTATTTCCCTTAGCAGAGGGGTCAAAAACCAGGGGCACAGATTTAAAGTAATTGGGGGAAGGTTTAGAGGGGTTTTGAGGGACAATGTCTTCACCCAGAGGGTTGTGGGGGTCTGGAACTCACTGCCTGAAAAAGGGTGGCAGAGGTAGGAACCCTAACCACATTTAAAAAGTACCTGGATGTGCACTTGGGATGCTCTAACCTGCAGGGCTACGGACCAAGAGCTGGGAAGTGGGATTAGGCTGGATAGCTCTTTGTTGGCTGGCATGGACATGGGCCGAAATGGCCTCCTTCCGTGCTGTAACTTTCTATGATTCTATGAAGAGGGACCATAACATGATAGAATTTTATCTGGAGTTTGAAAGTGATTTAGTTAAATCCGAAACTAGGGTCTTCAATCTAAACAAAGCAAACTACATAGGTACGAGGGGCGAATTGGCTAAGGTAGATTGGGAAAATACATTAAAAACGTATGATGGTAGAGAAGCAATGGCTAGCGTTTAAAGATTTAA
Organism: Squalus acanthias; assembly: GCA_030390025.1. Classification (NCBI taxonomy): domain Eukaryota; kingdom Metazoa; phylum Chordata; class Chondrichthyes; order Squaliformes; family Squalidae; genus Squalus; species Squalus acanthias. The sequence goes on from CM059435.1 coordinate 44,236,193, forward strand.
TACATAATTTACAACAAATATACATTCCTTTAAGGCACAAAACCACCACAGGAAAAGTGGTCCAACCACAGCTAACGAGAAGATAGTATTAGATCAAAGGAAGAGGCTTATAATGTTGCCAAAAAGAGTAGCAAGCCTGAGGATTGGAGGATTTTAGAATTCAGCAAAGGAGGACCAAGAAATTGATAAAGAAAGGGAAAATAGAATATGAGTGTAAACTAGCGAGAGACACAAAAACAGACTGTAAAAGCTTCTATAGGTATGTAAAAAGGAAAAGATTAGCAAAAGTAAATGTGGGTCCCTTACAGGCTGAGACAGGAGAAATTATAATGGGGAATAAGGAAATGGCATGAAATTAAACAAATACTTTGTCTGTCTTCACAGAAGACGCAAAAAACTTCCCAGAAATAGTGGAGAACCAAGGGTCTAGCGAGAATGAGGAACTGAAAGAAATTAGTAAAAATAAGTACTGGAGAAATTAATGGGATAGAAAGCCAATAAGTCCACTGGTCCTGATGGCCTATACCCTAGGGTTTTGAAAGAGGTGGCTATAGAGAGTGGATGCATTGGTTGTCATTTTCCAAAATTCCATAGATTCTAGAACTGTTCCCACAAATTGGAAGGTAACAAACGTAACCTGATTGTTTAAGAAAGGAGGGAGAGAGAGAAAACAGGGAACTACAGACCAGTTAGCCTGACATCACTAGTAGGGAAAATGCTAGATTCTATTATTAAGGACATGGTAACAGGGCACTTAGAAAATAATAGGATTGGGCAGAGTCAACATGGATTTATGAAAGTGAAATCACATTTGACAAATCTGTTAGTTTTTTGAGGTTGTAACTAGCAGAATAGATAAGGGGGGAACCAGTGGATGTGGTGTATTTGGATTTTCAGAAGGCATTCTATAAGGTGCCACACAAGAGGTTATTAAACAAAATTAGGGCTCATGGGATTGGGGGGTAATATACTAGCATGGATTGAAGATTGGTTAACAGACAGAAAAGAGAGTGTAGGAATAAACGGGTCTTTTCAGGTTGGCAGGCTGTAACTGGTGGGGTACCACAAGGATCAGTGCTTGAGCCTCAATTATTCACAATCTATATCAATGATTTGGATGGGGGGACCGAATGTAATATATCCAAGTTTGCTGATGATTCAAAGCAAGTTGTGAGGAGGATGCAAAGAGGCTTCAAGGAGATGTAGATAAGTTAAGCGAGTGGGCAAGAACATGGCAAATGGAATATTGTGGAGAAATGTGAAGTTATCCACTTTAGTAGGAAAAATAGAATAGCAGAGTTTTTTTTTTAAATGGAGAGAGATTGGGAAAGGTTGGTGTTCAGAGGGACTTGGGTGTCCTTCTACACAAATCACTGAAAGTTAACATGCAGGTACAGCAAGCAATTAGGAAAGCAAATGGTATGTTGGCCTTTATTACAAGAGGATGCAAGTAGAAGAGTAAAGATATCTTACTGCAATTATATAGGGCCCTGGTGAGACCACACCTGGAGTATTGTATACAGTTTTGGTCTCCTTACCCAAGGAAGGATATACTTGCCATAGAGGGAGTGCAACAAAGGTTCACCAGACTGATTCCTGGGATGGGGGGGGGGGGGGGGGGGGGGGGAGGGAGGGAGAAGAGGGGGGAAATGTCCTACGGAGAGAGAGATTGAGTGGACTAGGCCTATATTCTAGAGTTTAGAATGAGAGATGATCTCATTGAAACATACAAAATTATTACAGGACTGGACAGGGTAGATGCAGGGAGGATTTTTCTCCTGGCTGGGGAGTCTAGAACCAGGGGTCACAGTCTCAGACTAAGGGCCAGCCATTTAGGACTGAGATGAGGAGAAATTTCTTCACTCAGAGGGTGGTGAATCTTTGGAATTCTCTACCCCAGAGGGCTGTGGAGGCTCAGTCGTTGAGTATATTCAAGACAGATCGATAGATTTTTGGATATTAAAGGAATCAAGGGATATAGGGATAGTGTAGGAAAGTGGAGTTGAGGTAGAAGATCTGCATGATCTTATTGAATAGCAGAGCAGGCTCAAGAGGCCAAATGGCCTACTCCTGCTCCTATTTCTTATGTGCTTATATAGCAACTTCAACATAGCAAAATCTTTCAAGACACTTCCCGAAGGTGCAGTCAAGAGAGAATATTTTTAAAGAGGCTTTTGAAAAAGTGGGGAGATAAACGAGAGGTTAAGGAAGAGAATTCAGGAGGCCGAGACCCAGAGGAGTATGATGGAAAAGACTCCACTATACCGGTGGAAAAGGGGACAGTGTGTTGGGAGCAGGGCTGGTACAGATAGTTACCAGGTCAATTGCCAGCTCCCATCTACCCCCTACCCCCTTCATGGCCCTTTTGCCAGTTGCCGAAAAGGAGTTATCCCAGTTCTTGCTTTTAGCTGCAAACATTTTCTGCTGAACACCCCATAAAATAAGCTAAGTAACATTTTCCAGTCCACACAAGTGCATAGATTGCACAGAATTAGGTCTTCTTTCTGTACATATTAAAAGAATCAACACATTGCCTTCCATATTTTCTCTCCCCTCCCACCAAAGAAAAGGAGACCAAGTTCATGGAAATGCATTTGGTGGGTGAAAGAGAGAAGAGTCTGACAGCAAATGGAAAAAAATTAACAATGCAAATTATTCAAAATGCTTCAGTGATGTCCTCTGCAATTAGATAGTTTTTTTGAAGGGCTTGGGGAAAAACAGGGAGGAAGCAATGAATATCCAAAAAATGAATCTGCCACTGGGAAATGCCACTTAGCAAAAGTAAAGAGGTATGCATTGCTGGCCTATGATACAAGTAGACACACACTACATTGCACTGACAAGCCCTTCTGCAGGTAGCCTATTCGGTGACTTGCTGTAAGGCCACAGCACACTTTGGACCATTCAGGGCTGGCATCTTCATAAAAAATTAAATTCTTAGAAAATGCCAAGTGTGTGAAGCCCAAGCAATTTCAATTTCCACACAAATGTAAAGATACCATGTTTGAATTCTTTCTCACTCCAGTTTATAACTGATTAAACTTCCAAGTAATCATACCAAGGAACTCCACAAAGGTCACAACTGACCACAAAGCTATGCTTGGGTCTGTATAACTGCCACCAACAAAACTCAATGACACAGTCTATGATTTTCTTGAATCTCTGGCAAGAAGTTGAGCAAAGTGAAGTTAGAGTTCACTAACCACTCATCCACCAAGTAGGATCTTCAAGAAAGGTAAGCAAAAGCAGAGGGACAATAAAATGCCACCTCATGTCTTTCGCAGTTCCTAGCTGCTTCTGTGAAGCTAATTACAATGTACTGCTGTACAAGGCTACAAGTGCCATTGTGAGGAGGAGTGAGATTAGCAAGTTACGCTTGCTCTCAATGGTTTGCAATTACAAACATGTTGGCCAATCATGGTCATAGGTTCACATAGACTAGTGCAAATGAATGACAAAATCTTCAACCTGTGGGGGCATCTGCAGGGTCCAGAGAGAGCATTACTTTGAACATACATCCAACCAACTAGGCAATGGTAGTGACGAGTTTGCTTCTAGGAAGTGGAGTCAGCACCACATTGCCCAGCTAATGGTAGATCAAGGGGTGTCAAATCATGGTGGGAATAGGCCAAGTTTCATTCTGCTGAGAAATAACTGCAGTAGGTTATAACTTATAAAAACTGTAGAATATCAAAGCTCTGGGGAACATTAGCCATCAATTTGTACAAAGATTGCATCCCAATGGCACATGCAGCCTAAAGAAGCTATAAGCTATGGAAGTACATGACTGAATCTTGCATTGTATCTGGAACATGAACTCCAGCTCAAATAAAACATACACAAAATTGTCTAGTCACTCATTCTCTTCAAATGTATGGCATTAAAGGATATCACAGATATGTTCCTATTATTTCTAAAAGAGCAACAGTACTTTTTAAACAGGCGATATGATGTTGACTGATTAGTGACTCATTCCCATCAATTTGAAAGGTTAGTTTGAAAAAAGTTTAACTACATGTTTTTATACATTTCAAATTGAAACAAAGTCTGCAATCTTCACAGATAGTCTATTGAGTAGAGTAGGCCTATATTCTCAAGTTTAGAAGAATGAGAGGTGATCTCATTGAAGCATACAAAGTTCTTACAGGGTTTGACAGGGTAGATGCAGGAGGATGTTTCCCCTGGCTGGGGAGTGTCAAACCAGGGGTCACAGTCTCAGAATAAAGGGTCAGCCATTTAGGACGGAGATGAGAAGTGTCTTCACTCAAAGGGTGGTGAATCTTTGGAATTCTCTACCCCAGAGGACTGTGGAGACTCAGTCATTGAGTGTATATACACACACACACACACACACACACACGAGACAGATCTCTAGATTTTTGAATATTAAGGGAATCAAGAGATATGGGATAGTGCAGGAAAGTGGAGTTGAGGTAGATCGGCCATGATCTTATTGAATGGCGGAGCAGGCTCGAGGGGCCTACTCTCCTACTTATGTTCTTATACTATACCTACTGAACCACAAGAAATGTGGCCAATAATCTTCAGTGATCTGGTAAAGCCCGGGCTATGGGGGATATTTTGAATAACCCAGTGAAGGAGAAGCATCCTTATTGTTACTCCACATTGCTACAGCCTATAATGAAGCCCCGAGTCAGACCAGGAAACAGAAGCTAAAGCCCTGATGACCTTGAGCGCGCACAATAGCCTCAGCGAACAGCCGAGAGTAACGCGGCCAGCCTGCGGGCGGGCGAGAGAGAGAGAGAGAGAGCCGAGTAGGCCCTCCTGCCCCAGCAGGATAGGCGGGGAGACGAACTCCACTTCAAACCCAGAGCCGGAGGGAAGGAAGACTCGCCAACAGCCCCAGCCCGCACCCATTTGCGGGCGGGCGGGCGGGCAGGACACCAAACCTAGGCCTACATCCAGCCGAGCCCAAGACCCTATCTCATACTCACTTCGCTGGCCGACCGACTCACGCTCAATCCGGCCTCCGCTCCTACTACCGTTTAAATTCAAATCCACCGCACTTTAAACCATTTAACAAATACCGCGCTCCCATTGGACGGCGCCGCCACTCGGTCCGCACTCCATTGGTTGCTCTGCAACGGACGCACGCAGACCGATTGCGTCAACACGCACTACGTCAAGCATCTCAGATCACGTGGCATGCGGGACTTGTTTATGCCTCCTCTCAATACTGTATATTTATATAGATGGAGAGAAAAACTAAAGGTGCAAGGCACCAGGAAGTAGGAGAGAGTTGAAGTCAAGAAGCTATAAATCAAGTATCACAGAAGGAGGCTGTTTGGCCCATCCTGCCTGTGGTTCCCTTAGAAAGAGCTTTCCACTTAGTTCCATTCCTTGCCCTTTCCCCCACCTTTCAAATATGTATCTGCTTCTCTTTTAAAAGCTATTATGAATTCTGCTTCAACTGTTGTTTCTGGAAGGGCAACCCCCTATATAAATACTAATTTTCCTAATCTTTCCCTTTCTTTCTCCTAAATGTTACTGATTCGTGGAAATAGTTTTCCCTAAATTTTAGCTAGGCTTATATCAAGTTGAGGCTTTAAAATCTGAAAGGAAGAACCAGGAAGGTAAGTAGTTTTAAAATCCTGAGAATGACCAGTGTGTCAACAAATTTGTCAAACTTCTTACTTTGTATTGTGAGATAGAAATGCTTAAAGTGTGGAGCAATATCAGACACTGATGCACAAATGTTAGACATCTTTTTTCAGTAAAGCCTAAACTCACATTGTTCATCAATCTGTGAAGGCTCCAGTGGGAATTTTCAATAGATTTAGGTACAGCTGTTGTTATATTGCCACAATTGTAATCCATATTCTGCAAAACTGATCTCCATTTCGCTGGGCATTACTCCAAAGGCCCACAAGTCTGCTACCAAGATATGTGGTCAGATTTACCAATGTAAATGCTGGGAGCCAGTTCATTTTTAAAAAACATTTGTTCTCAGTTTTTAGGTAAGGCTGCATTTATTGTCCATCCCTGGTTGCCTTGGGAAGGTAGTGGACTTCCTTCTTGAAGAAACAGTTATTTTATAACTGAGTGACTTGCTAGACCACTTCAGAGGGCATTTGGAGTCAATCACGTGGTGTGGGACTGAAGTCATGTATAGGCCAAGCTGGGAAAGGGTGGCAAGTTGAAATTTTATGACAAACCAGGAGAGTTCAGGGTCAATTTTTCTGGTGCAAATCTACAAATTTATCAGATTTATTAAATACAGTTTTACAACTTGTCCTGATGGGATATGAACTCTTTTACTTCTTTCTGATGAAAGGTCATCGACCTGAAACGTTAACTCTGTTTCTCTCTCCACAGATGCTGCCTGACCTGCTGAGTGTTTCCAGCATTTTCTGTTTTTATTAACCCTTTTACTTACTCTGGGTTTGTAATTCAGTACTATAACAGAAGTCTCCTAGAATCTGAATTAAAGCAGAACTGATATATAAGCAGCTTTACTTTACCATTTTTTGTTCCTCTCTTGGGATAGTAGCCTCAGTGCACCATTCCTCCCTATTTATAATTGTTATTGGGTACTGGTCCCCTTATATCTGCTGGTCTCCAATGTGAAATAAAGAGACCTGATTGTTAGTCACATGCATGATGTGTCAGATATAGTAATGTACTGCTGCAGATATTACCAAAGAACTTTATTTTGTTATACAAGAGTTTACATGCCTTCTCAAGTAATAATAAAAATTTAATTTAAAAAATATTTATTGCTTTGTGCATTGTGCTAAACATACAGTCATATAATTCTTTTGCAGTGGGCAGGCTTACTATTTGTCAGACTTGTGGTCTTTCCTTGCCAGGCAGCTCAGGTCACGTACGGGTGAGATCTCTTGCTGGGTATAGGTTGGTGTGATACCTGGCACATGAAGAGAGAAACGGGTTTTGTAGGGGCTGTTATAGCTGAGATAGGGGATGCAGGATTGACGCATGATGTGCAGCTTGTCTGTGACCATCAGCACCAGAAAATGCACTTTCCCTGTAGCTGTAACAGTGGGGGTGGTTTACCCACTCATCCCTGCAACTTTGGCAGAAAGGTTAAAGAAACCTCAGAGAAATGGTGTTAATAGTGCTTATGCCATTTTTCTGGGGTTTCCATGGCTCTTCCACCAAAATTACAGCAGACAGGCAAGAGAACTCTTTGAAACTTCTCCTGTGTCTTTATTTTAAGGTAATCCACAATGCCACCAATTTGATCCTAAAAAGCAAGGTTCACTGAGGGTCCTTGGGCATCAAGGATATCCTCTGCATCCATGGTGTATGACACCTCTCAGAACACCAGCTGAATGCAGGTAACTACCATCAAACATATCATTTGATGATGTAGATGACTTCAATATATCATGCAGAAAGTTTCTCGGTTTCGTTGTTGTCCATTGCATGCTGCATAAATTTGCCTTGAAAAGAGGCATTGTTATCGAGGCCACAGAGATTGAAGGGCCACAGGTGCAGCAAGGCAGTGGAAGAACCCAGCAGAAGAGAACCCTCTGCTGCTAGCTAGAAAATATTGTGTGGCTGTCACACAAGAGGTCCACCTTGCCTGAAAATGTGCCCCCTGCTTTAACAGTTCTGACTGCATCTTCCCCATACTCTCAATACATGACAGTTGACATGAATCTTGTATGAAGTAATATTGGGCGGCCTGCTGGTGGCGCTGTCCAGGGAGAGTATAAATACTCGGGCATGAGCCCAGCTTGCTTAGGACATTCCTCAACAGGAACTAGTGAAGGACACAACTAGATCTCCATGTTGAAAACCAATTCATTAAAGCTTTGTTTAACGCTTAGACCAAGTGCCTAGTAGTTTTCTTACGTCAACAGTGCCATGCCTTTTCAACATAACTCACAAATCTACCATTCATTTAACCCGATGAAACCAGCTTCCAAGCCTTGCTCAGCACATTCTCTGCACAAACAACAACTGGAGTGCAACCATATTTTTAACCTCCAAACATTATTTCCATACTATTTTCTACCATAGTGTTTCTCTTTGGTGACAGGGTGTGAAGTATGTCCTCTTGATCCTAATCTGATGCTTCGTCTAGGTACACCCTCAGTGCAGGATTGTGTGGGGTGGCTCACTGCTGTGTGTTATTGGGTACTTCCTGAGATTGAGCTGGCCCTTGCCTCACAGCAGTTGAGCCCTGAAATGGATTTTCTACCGGCTGCAGCATCTGTACAACTGCCACATACCCGCCATTGCCACCCTGACTATGTGGGGGAATTAATTCTCACTCCTCTAACTCAGCTTCAAGCCAGATCTAGTAGAGGCCAGATGCTTCTCAGTAGCCCAGAGGACGATGGCTGCTTTCAGCTGCTGCAGCAGCATAGCTTTCCCATAATCCCTTTGATAGGCTCCCTGCTGCAGACTGAAACTCCACCAGGCGCTTGCCAAAAAATTAAATTAGGCCAACCCTGGGAAATGTGCCGGGGACAGCAGTGCAATTGTTGGGTGGGTTGATTCTTGCATTGGCACACTTACAGCAGCGGAACCACTGGAAAAAAAAAATCTCAGTTTAGGTGTTTTTGGCAGTTGTCTGAGCATCCATGACTGCCCATAGGGCCTCCAACATGGAGGAGGGAAATCACTGCAAATGCCCCTGGAGCTGCCATTAGTACTGTTGTAAAGCCATTCAGCATGGTACTTCACATGCAGCTACTATATTCCTTCACCTGAGTTGCAACCTCCAGCACACTGGCATGACCCCAAAGCTCACACCAAGGCTTGATGTTCAGTAAGCATCGTTCTTATAAAACCAGGGCTTGACAGCTGCAGTAGAATGCAAGCTGCTCCCACACTCCCAACAGCAGGTTCTTGCTCCTTCTTCTCTGTCATCACCAGCGGCTCCTGCTCACTCATGCTGTGTGTCTCACCCAGTGCACCCCCCCTCTACATCATCCTCTAAAGCCCTTGGATGTATGTATCTGAGCTGCTGCTTAGGAGGAAGAGAATGAGTGACGTGTGGTATGAAGTGCTGGCAAAGGCCTGGCCTTTCTTATCAGCCAAATCTAGAAAAAGAAAATAGGACGGCAGGTTGTAATGATGCAGACTTCACATCAAACTTACAGTAGAAGGAATGAAATGGTACAGGGCTTCATGGTACACTTTCTGACAATTAATGAGGGGTATAGTATGGTGAGAAGGAAGAGAAGCAGAAGCTCCTCATGAACCTGGAGCTAGTTCCTAGCTTCTACTTCCCTGTCACTACCAGACCACACCATCCACTTTCCAGTGTTCTCAAAACCCAGCACCATCCTCCCAACACTACCTAATTAGATGGCATGGCACCCCCCCAAATCTGTTACACGTAGTACCTGCAATCTACCTCCTACCTAAATGCATCTTCAGGCTCAGTGGTAGTACTCTCGCATCTGAGTCAGAAGGTTGTGAGTTCCAGTGCTACAACAACAACATATATTTATATAGTGCCTTTAACGTAGTAAAACATCCCAAGGCACTTCACAGGAGTGTTTTAAAAAATTTTTTTTGACACTGAGCCATATAAGGAGATGTTGGAGCAGATGACCAAAAGCTTGGTCGTAGAGGTAGGTTTTAAGAAGAGCCTTCAAGGAGGAAAGAGAAGTAGAGAGGCGGAGAGATTTAGGGAGGGAATTCCGGAGCTTAGGACCTAGGCAGCTGAAGGCACGACCGCCAATGGTGGAGCTTTTAAAATCGGGGATGTTCAAAAGTCCAGAATAGGTGAAGCGCAGAGGTCTAGGGGGATTATAGGGCTGGAGGAGATTACCGAGATAAGGAGGGGCGAGGCTATGGGGGGATTTGAAAACAAGGATGAGAATTTTAAAATCGAGGTGCTTAACTGGGAGCCAGTGTAGGTCAGCAAGCACAGGGGAGATCAGTGAGCAGGGCTTGTGCGAGTTAGCACATGGGCGGCAGAGTTTTGGATGACCTCACGCTTATGCAGGGTAGAACTAGGGAGGCTGGCCAGGAGTGCATTCGAATAGTCAAGTCTAAAGGTGATAAAGGCATGGACGAGATTTTCAACAGCAGATAAGTTGAGGTAAGGGTGGAGACGGGTGATATTACGAAGGTGGAAATGGGCAGTCTTAGTGATAGAACGGATATGAGGTAGGAAGCTCAATTCGTGATCAAATATGATACCAAGGTTGCGAACAGACTTAGTCAGCCTTAGACAGTTGCCAGGGAGAGAGATCGAATCAGTGGAAAGGGAACAGAATTTGTGGCATGAACCGAAGACAATGGTTTCGGTCTTCCCGATATTTAATTGGTGGAAATTTCTACTCATCCAGTGCTGAATATCGGACAAGCAGTTTGATAGTTTAGAGATGGTGGAGGGTTTGAGAGAGGTGGACGAGAGGTAGAGCTGGGTATCATCAGCGTACATGTGAAAACTCACGTTGTGTTGCCAGATGATGTCACCAAGGGGCAGCATGTAGATGAGAAATAGGAGAGGGCCAAGGATAGATCCTTGGGGGAACACCAGAGGTGACAGTGCGGGATATGGAAGAGAAGCTATTGCAGGTGGTTCTATGGTTACGGTTGTAAAGATAGGAATTAAACCAGGCAAGTGCAGTCCCATCCAGCTGGACGACAGTGGAGAGGCGTTGGAGCAGAATTTTGTGGTCAACTGTGTCAAAGGCTGCAGACAGGTCCAGACCGACAAGAAGGGATAGATTACCTTTTTCGCAGTCAATTAGGATGTCATTTGTGACCTTGGTAAGAGCAGTTTCAGTACTGTGACAGGGGCAGAAGCCTGATTGGAGGGATTCAATCAAGAAGTTCTGGGAAAGATTTGGGAGGCGACAACAAAGATTGAGCACAAAATCCAGCCTGACACTCCAGTGCCATACTGAGGGGAGTGCTGCATTATCAGAGGTGCCGTCCTTCAGATGAAACATTAAACCGAGGCCCTGTCTGTTCTCTCAGGTGGACTTCAAAGATCCCATGGTACTATTTCTAAGGGGAGTTCTCCCTCAATATTTATCCCTCAACCCAACATCACTAAAAACAGATTATATGGTCATTAGCTCATTGCTGTTAAAGGGATCTTGCTATGTAAAAATTGACTGCTGCGTTTCCTACATCACAATAGTGACTACACTTCAAATGTACTTAATTTGCTGTAAAGCGCTTTTGAACGTACTGAGGTTGTGAAAGGCGCTGTATAAATGCAAGTCTTCCCTATCATCTTTCTTTATTCCATGAACTTTAAAAAATGATCAGAGCTAAAATTAACTACTTGCTTAGATGAATACTTAAAAATAATGAAGGCCAAACAATACAAAGGGAGATGATCTAGTAAGTTTTCATCATACTAGAATAGGTAGCATGGAATAATGTTGGATCTAGGTTTTTCCTGTATTGCCTTTTGTGAATTCACAACTGAAAGATTTTTTTTAATATTCAATTTCGGATTGACTGCACTTTCGATTTCTGATTCCTTTCCTCAGTACTTGGTTTATTTTGCTTGGCAGCTGCTTTTTTTTAGGCCACTCAGCATTTACCTTTACCAAGATGGAGGAGCGGTAGGTTCAAGCCGGGATCCCCCCCCTCTCGCCTCTGCAGGGCGCAGACTCGCCTTTAGCAAGATGACCGCGGTGTGACTTCATCGGATCACGTGATTTCTTCTTTTTTTAACATCCAGCCCTTGTGGTGCCTGCTCGGGTCAGAACCCGAATCGGGGAATGAAAACCGAAAGTGACGGGCTGGGGAAGGGTGTAGCCTTATAAAGGAGGGCGACTGATGATGAGATACAGCAGCAGAGCCTTTGAAGCGAACGTCGCTCTGCCGAGGCAGACTGCAACCGAAGCGATTGTTTAGCCTTAAGTGACATTTTGTTTTTAAATGGACCCGTTTTGCTTCATTGTTGTCGCCATCGCCTAGCAGCATCACGCCGTGTGAGCCAGAAGTGAAGGGAGCAGAAAGATAACCAGGTAAGCCCTGCTGCACAATCAATAAGCGGGCTGACGGTGACAACTTGAGTTATTATTTGTGTGTGTAGAAGGAGTTAGACGGATGGAATGTTTGGTGAACGGAATGTCAGCGACAGTGTAGCGAAGGGAGGGAAATGGATACAATCCGCGTCCCAGCGGCAGCCACAAGCTCGCCAGCCGTGAATCATTCATCATGTCAGTCCACTCTGGGGCAAAGTCGTCCAGGAAGTGGAGCCTGCGAACCCCATCCGGAAGTATCATTGTTTTTTTTGTTGGTGGTGTTGTTGTTGTTGAGGATTCATTGTAAGGCAAGGCCATTTAACAGCAGACAAGTGGCTGGGAAGATGTCCCTCCCCAAGAAAAGGGCGACCGTGTTGTGTTATCATCTTGGTGTGTGCTAGCCATTGTACATTGGTCTCTGGGTTTGTCGGGTGCTTTCCACAGATAAACCGACTGTCTCCTTTTGCAGGTGATGTCAGAAAGGGGGTGGAGATTGGTGACCCATTTCTATTTCCTAAGCCTGTTATCCGCCGTGTCCCGGTGTTTTAAGCGAGTTTACCTAAAATTTCGACCGAGTGTCTAAGCAAACAATAAAATGTTGCAATATTGACACATGACAGAGGTATTTGTGTACATTCAGGGGCGAAATTCCTCTTGTCGTTATTTCATCAACAAAGTCGGCGTGAGGACAAAATGGAATTTCCTATCTTGTATTCATATCCACTTTTTTCTGTCCTTTAAAAAAGGAGGAAGCGCCCTCACACCCAGTCATGTTATTTATTCTCCCCTAATAATGTTTCATTTCATTGCTGTCTTATTTTTTGAGTAATTTGACAGTAAACCGCACAAGCATAGCCAATTGGGGGGGGGGGGGGGGAAACCCCTTTTTTTTTAGATTGAAAAATTCCCTTTTTATGAGGGCATGATGAGCTGCTTAACATTTTCCCAGAGCACGGGGAAATAATATTACCGATCAATCCGTTGTCATTGAAACTCGACTGACATTTAAAGCAATCCTTTGCCAACATGCATGACGCAAAGAAAGATTTAAAGGGCTGAAGATCGTCAACATTCACTTCGTAAATTTGCTTTAATGCTGAATTAATGTTGGAAATTGAGAATAGCTAAAAGTTTTGCTGTTGCTTTACAGTAGTTGCTGCAAAATGGGTGGGGGCTGATCTTAAAGCTGCAATGCTCCACCATTGTATATTTTCCAGTGCTTCAGGCGGAGGTAAGGCAGTTTACCTGTTGGGATTGGGTGGGGAATGTTGCTGTGCACATTTGATCCATGTGTTTAACGACTGTTGTCACTGTGGCAAAGTAACTAGGTTTTTTATGTATGTATACAGACGGAAGTGAAAATAATGTAATTGCATCACTGAGTCTGACATTATAAGTTATTTTGTAAGTTTCGTTTTCCTCCCTCTGCCTTATTTTCAATAACTCACTGTGTTGTGCACCATTTTGCAGTCAAGACCACAAATAGACCATATGCATGCCGGCGTCATCCTGTGGTGTCCTATAACCAATAACCCGGAGGTGTATGCAAGTAGGCTGTTGTGACTTGTCTATGCATTTTTCTTTAATTTTTCGCTCCCTTCTGTGGGGAAGCAGCTGACCTTTATTTAGTGTTGCCTTCTTAAAACCTCAGGTGAAGGTTGAATCATAAACATGTTTGTTTGTCATTCTGTTTCAAAGTAAGAGGGTAAGTGGACTGACTGACTGTCTGCCGGCCTGGGAGGACTGTATATGCAATGTAGAAAGAAAGTTTCTCTTCAGTTTGATAGTGCAGTCGTGCTAAGGATTTCAGCACATGGGAATGGTGGGGCACAGCCTTGTCCCCTTGCCATTCTGGTGAGTTCCCAGTCTTGGCTGTGCTGCTGAAGGGAGGTGTTGAATAGAATAGCTATAGGAGAGGAGGAAAGATGTGGTGTCTTTACTGGGGTTCTAATGCACTTCCTGATGTTGGTCAACAGCAGTTTTAGCTATGACCTGCAAGCAGGCTACCACACAGCCCTCTGTTCTGGAGGTGGTGGATGGCTGCTCTCCCCTACAGATTGGAAAGCAGAGCAAAGTGGGCCAGGGCTGGGGGAAAGAGTGATGTACACTTAAAAAAAAATACACTTAATCATTTCATTTCAGCACCCAGCTCAGTGGCTAACAACACTTGTGGTTCTGGTAACATTCCAAAGATAAGTGCAAGAAGAGACTACTATTTGCTGTGATTTTTCCAGATACATGGGAGAAACATTGGTGAATTAAAAACCTTGCATTACAGATCAGGTTTAATATTTTATTTTTACAAAACAACCTGCAGTTACCAAGGTAATGCTCATAATATTTTCAGACATGTAAAATCTCACTAGATTCTTACTTTTAGGGAAGACAAATTCATCATGTGAGCCACAGTAACTTGTAATTGAATTTGAATAAAGGAAGTTAAAGAGAGGGTACCCTAGATTGTTCAGAGTGTGTTAAACCTTCCTCCCCCCCCCCCCCCCATTGTTTAGAACAGTTGGTTAAAGTATCTGTAAGCAGCAACTTCTCAGTTAAATCCAAATTGCAGATTCATATGTATAGAAATTACCTTGCTTTTACACTTGTGTGGTAAAAGCACCCTTGCACCCTCACACTGTTGAACTCACTAACTCCTCCAAGCTAGTTGTCATCAACATTCACCACCTAACCAAAAAAAACACAACAGACAAGTGTGAAGTGAAAAGTAGTTTACTTTATTCTGTCCATTTCATTTTAGTGTTGTAATTCATATTTTCTGTCATTCAGTTGTTTTTCACCACTGCCATTTATGGTGGTTAGTTCTGTATCAAAGGACAGGAACACATGATGTTTTAGAAGATCGTGATGTTAGACCAGAGCTATAATCGCTCAGCTGATTGCCTTAGAGATAAGAATATACTCTGTTTTACAAAGATCTTCTCCTACACGTATTATAGTACTATATTGTTAGAGGGAGGACTCAAGTATTCCATTTCAGTAAAATGCACTTCATCGCAAGTGAGAGACTACACTATGTTTTTCTTTAAGATCCCAGTTTAGTGTAATAGATTAAACATGACAGATACTTCTTGTGAGGATTAATTTTCCCAGCAAAATAACAACACTTTCACCAGATCATGTCAAAATATCTCAAAATGCTACACACATTTAATGATGTATATTGCACTGGTAATGGAAGATCAAAACTCTTAATGGGAAAGCTTGGAAACAGGGAATTAAAACTGAAAAGGATAGATCATTTTAAATCTGCCAAGTGCGTTATGGGGAGTGTCATCTATTAAGATTTTAGGCAGAGATTTGGCGTTCAGTTCCTAAACAAGCGTATACAAAATCTCCTCATTGCAGGGTTCTCTGCTTGCTTATTGTGATAGTCATGCAGACCAGGAAGGTTTCAAGTTTGATGTCTGGTTTGTACTCAGTTAGCTATTCCCATCCAGGATGGCATTATGTGTTACAAAAGCAAAATACTGCAGATGCTGGAAATCTGAAATAAGACCAGAAAATGCTGGAAATGCTCAGTAGATCAGGCAGCATCTGTGGAGAGAGGAAAAGAGTTAACGTTAAAATTATCTAGGTAATTAAAGGTGTTACATTTGGCCACAGTAGTCCTGGGCTATGGAGAAATCAGCAAGTGTTCCTGCATTTATGGACGATGAGAATGGGATCTAGTTTGGTAGTGATGATCTTTCTTAGTTAAGTAGCCTCCCAACACATTTTTGTTAAGGCTTGTGGTTGGCTGTATGGTTGAGGTACTGGACGGCTGCCGGCACCTATGGAACTGTTTCCCAAGAAGAATCGGCATCCTTAGGAGAAGAAAGTAGGGCTGGGGGAAAGAAAATGTAATTGCACCATGTGTGCATAACATCATTGTAAAGCATAGTAACAAAAATGATGCACAGCAAATTTAACTTTCATTCTTCTCCTCCATTTAAAAACTGTAACCTAACTCCTTGGCATTTGGCTGGTTAAATAAACTGTCCAATCTATATCCTAGTGGTGTTACAGCCTTGCAACGACTCCCAGCTGCCCCTGTGTTATTCTCTGTGGCATTGCAATCATACTGTGAATACAAGTCGATATGATGTGTTTGTCTGCAGTTCCTTTGTCCTATTTTAATGGAGACGTTTGCATCAAAATGTTTTGGAGATAGGAATTGCAATGAATGTTCAGATTAATATTTGCATTGCATAATGTTAAGGCCTATGTAATGTTGAAAACGAAACTGAGAGTGAGACAACACAGTGGTAGAGAAGATGTTTGTTCATACGTCGTATTTCTTTGTATTAAAAATAACTGGAATAAGAACTTCCGTAGCTTGTTGCTGTTGGTTGTTTAGATCAAGGTAACACGACACAAGGGATTGGAGTGTTATGTTCAGTGTTACTGCAGGGATGAGAGAGTAGTAGCTATTGGAGAAACTTTGTGTAGGTATTGTTTAACATGGTAATCAAGCAACAGCTCCTTGCATGTATTTATTAACTTAGAGTAGCCATGACTACAGCGGAAAATGAAGTCATTGTTTTTTAAGAAGTGTTTTGTTTTTTCACGATCCATTTGGAGATTAGGATCCAAAATGTGCTGGAAAAATCCATCTTTGCTCCTATACAAGTGTTTCCTTGCATCACAAAATGGAGATCAGTTTAAAAAAAAAAAAATAATCTTGTTTCTTCAAGTGTCTTTTTTTTCCCCTCTCAAAAATTGTAATGGTAACAAGTGAAGAATGGGATGATCACTATTGATTATCACTGCATTTTGCCACAAGGGTCCAGGGCTGAAGAAGCTATCAATTGTGGCGCTTGAGAAACCTTACCCAGCCCCTGCTCCTTGACATCAATTCTTCCCAGAATGTATGTTGCTGCAGTGGAGCAGTAGTCCAGTGCTGAACTAGCTGATCTCGATGTGGGTGACAGTTGGGACAGAATCGTGTTGACCCCATGGTCCCGGGGCAAAGGAAGGAGGAAAAAAAGTCAGTCAGGGTTCCTGCTCTTAATTACTAACTGGTGACTCATGCTAGAAAGTGTTTGTCTAGACATCAGGACATGACAGGACAGCATTGTGCTTGGCAACAATGCCTTACATGGTCAAATAACATGTTGACACTTGCCAGTTGGGAATCACTATGAAGAATGGACATTTGATTGAGGTACCAGAGAACAACCAGTGCCTGTGGAACCTATCTGCTCAGGTAGGGGCTGGGAGTAAACTGGCAAATAAAATAAAAAGCAGCCCAGGGACGGCCTCGCCCAAATATTCGGCAGTTGCTAAGATGAGAAGCGAAACTTAAATTTGCATTAGTAGGTTACTTCGTAATCCTTTAATGGCCATCCTGTATATAAGAATAACTGTGGGCATTATATTCTTGCCGCAATCATTCTTGTGGCACCATTGACACCATAAATGATACAGGTGACAGAATGTTGGATCTCAGCATTTTTCCAACTTAAACACCGAGATAAATGCTAACTAAAAATAATATTTTATTATTGGAACTTGCTGTCCTTCCAACAGACAGATCTTTACACTCTTCATCGGTGACACACATACCTCTGTGCATATGCCCATTATATTCTGAACAGTACATTATGACGTGCACAGGTATTTCTGACATCGTTACTGCGGGCTGACAGAACAGTAATATAGACTTGATTCAAGAAAATTCTGTTAGCTGGTATTATTTTATCATTTTCCTAGCATAGAATTTATTATTGACCAATTGTAATATATTCCAGGAAGTGCTCCCATTAATTTGGAAGTGAATTGATCAGCGGCGTAATGAGAAAACTATTCTTGTGGATCTAATTGCAGGTATGGGGAAAGCAGTACTCCTTTTGAGGCTATGTGCTGAATACAGGATGATCAGAGACGAGATTCCTTTGATTTATTGAGTCATATTTACAGTGAATAGATTAAGCAAACATGTGCTTAGTTTCATTACGTCATAGAATTCATTTCTAAATAAAACCTGAACAAATGCTCCTGAGGACCTGGAAAGCTGCCTGTGTGTCAGCAGCTAAAGCACTCTTGAGTATTAGGTTTAATCAAGGAGAAAACTGAAACCCTAATAATGTGCAACTATCATTGACATATTACAGGTATTTTTTGGTGGATTATTGATTTTAATATTTAAAGCAAACCATCACCTGCCCCCATCCCCTCCACTGTTCAGCTGCTTAAGACACTGAGTAGCTGAGCCATGCAGACTAGGAAGGGCCAGGATTCCATTTCTAGTTACCTGATCTCAGCTGGAATGGTAGTAAGGGGGCAATAATTAGCTTCAATACCCTTGGGTTGGGAGGAAAAAATTGGCCAGGATTCCAGCTGCTAATTGCTGTCCACTGATTCCTGCTGGAAGTCTACACATATGTAGATTGGTTGAAGACAAGATTAGGCTTGGCTATGATGCCCTTTTAGTCAAATAGATTGTTACCACTCGTGGTCTAGTTTCACACAATAATTGCCACTTGATCGAGATACCCCAGCATGAGGACAGCCTTCAGGACTGGGAAAAGAGAAAATTTAGGTGGGAGGACTATGAATTATCCTACTTCACTGTCTTTCTGATGCCATGCCCTTACATCAGGTCTTGGTGGAAGACACCACCTCTTGTTGTAGAAGTAATGTGATATGTAATAGCTTGATGTCTTCACAGAGCAAGTTGTTTCAAATGGATCCTGACCACTGGCAGAGGGATGACCACAGGTGGAGGGGCCGCGAAGCTGAGGTGGACAACCCATACAGGAGAGCAGCTACAGGAGAACGATCAAGACGAAACCCTAGAAGAGGAGATGGTGAGAAAGATTATTAAAGGTTGCAGACCTTTCTCGCAGTTTATGAAGGGTGTATTTTTCTCCTCTTTGTATTTTCCAGTATTATTTTCTTCCCCTCCTCTTTATGTCTTGCTGAACTATTCACTAGGTAAGTGGCCTGCTTCCAGGCTTTGACTATGGTGATTTTCAGTTGGCTGCTTGAAGCTGCTTGTGAATGGCGTGCAGTAACGCGCCCTCTGATTCCTGTCCCTGTGGCGAAGCAGAAGACCGCATCCCTACACCGCTTCTGACTCAACTGAGATTGGGAACTTGGTGGGGGTAATTTTAACCTAAAAAAAGAAAGGGTGGGTTAAGAGCGGTGGGATAGTTAAGTGTTTAAAAATCGGAATCCCAACCTGAGCCTGCCTACTTCTGGTTTTAACAAGGGAAGGCAGCCAACCCGCTGCCAGGAGATAGGATGTCATTTTAAATATTACAATGAGCTGGAACCCTCTTCTTTAACCTCCATTTTGTGTTTAATTGTAGCTGGTCTGGTTTTACACACCTCGTAAAACCCGGCAGTTACAGCAAGGCGAGGACTGCTGCATCCAGGAGATAAGTGCCTTTATGCCTAACGCCTGAATCCAGGGTCTCAGCCTAACCCCACCCCCGCAATCGGAGACACCCCACAGGCCTCTGATCACTCCACGAGGCCCCCAACCCCCTCATTTCCCCCCCCCCTCCAAAATTAGGCCTCAGAGCCCTCCCCATCCTGCTCCTCTGGCCCCCGATCCTGTTCAGCCCCCCCACCCCGATCCTTGTCCTGGCCCAGCCCCCGATCTTCTGCTCGATTCCCCCGACCCGATCCTCTTCCGGTCCCAGCCCCCACACGACCCCTCCCTCCCTCCTCTCTGCGGCCTAATGCCGCAGGCCTACCCACCCGCAGCCAGCCAGCCTCTCAATCTGGTTGGCTGCGGGTAGGAAATAGGCTTCGCATGCAAATCAAGCCCTGCTGTTGAAGTCAGCAGGGCCTGCGGGAAACCCGTTCTCCCAGGTTTCCCGACCGCCTCGGAGGCACCCTGCCCCGCCCCGAACCCGCCTTCCCCATTACAATCCAGCCCACTGTGTCAGAAGTTGTGGGTGTAAACTTAGGGCCAGCTCCCCCAAGGTACAGCACAATGTTAAAATACACACTCAGTGGCTCAAAGGCATGAGTTTCAGCTAAATGTTGAGCAATTTCTTTGAGTTGGGGCAGAAATTTATTTTCAGTAAATCGAAAGTCAAACATTAAATTATTGTATTCCAGAAGTGAGTAAGAATGGTGAGTCAGTTGTTGATTGTTCTCTCCCTTCCTGTGAGGAAGCATTTATATTTACTCCTCTGACAGGGTCCACCATGGCAGTTTTAATCTATTTCCTTGCCGTGCACTTTTTACTCCTTTCTATTTCTTTGCATTACTGTTTCATGCGTGTCTTTCATTTTCTATTCTTTCACTGTTACCTTTCTTTTTCTTCTTTCCCTTACTTGTAAATAAGACTTTATTGCAGTAATCTTAGGACTGATGGACCTGTTTCAGAATAAGCCACTGCAGCACATGGACAGAGATTGAGCTTGAATTTGTATAACTAACCATTAACATGTCGTATTTGAATGTGGATATTATCACAATATGGATAACTGCTGATAGCTAATCCAGTGTATGGCAAATATGGTCTACATAAAACATGCATTAGTTAGGGAGTCCCAGAAGGCTTAGGAATGCAGTGGTTGGTAATGTAAAGGATCTACTGGGAAGTAAGAGGCTGCAATTGGTTTATATACTACATAATTCTGTGAACTTTGACATCTTGGTTGACCAGGACCTACAATTTCTGATACCCAAACTGTAATTCTATTTCACATTTGGCTTGACTCTTTTTCCTACTTTTCCTCCTTCTGATGTCTTCACTGGTAGCACTCTTGCCTCTTAGCCAGAAGCTTGTGGGTTCAAGCCCCACTCCAGGACTTGAGCACATAATCTGGGCTAGCACTTCAGTCCAGTAATGAGGGAGTGATGTTTTATCGGGGATCCTGTCCTTTGGATGAGATGTTTAACATCCCATAGTACTAAGAGCAGAGGAGTTCTCCCGGTGTCCTAGCCAACATTTACTCCTCAAGTAACCCCACCAAAACGGATTCATTGGTCATTTGCTCCTTTGCGGGACCATACTGTGCACAGATTGGCTGCTGTACACTTCCAAAGGAGTTCATTGGCTGTGAAGCACTTTTACGTGTCCTGTGGATGTGAAAGATGCTATATAAATGCAAGTTCTTTCTTATTCTTTCTCCATCATTTCTTTTTACTTTGTTTTTCTCCTTCATGGTGCAGGGCCCTATTACAACACCTTTATTTCAGAACTGACATGTCGGTGTTAGATGTACAGCTCAGTAAATATAAAAGGGAAAAACTCTGAACAAGTTTCAGCCCATGGGTCATATGTTGGGTATTTCTGCATTACAATCATTCTGTGAATTTGAATTGTTTAAAGAGACTGTACTGTTTTTGTCTGCTTACCCAGACTGCAATTCAAATCTGAGAAAGATAATATTTGCAGAACAATTCAAAACAGTACTTTGATAGTAAAACCACTATTAGCTGGATGATTACTGACGAATGGACAGTCCCTTTTTAAGTAACTTGTATATTCCACACTAGAAACATTATTCAAAAGGGGTATATTATGTAGTGGATCTCTTAAACTTAACAGCCCATATTAGTTCTGTGAAACAAACAATTGCACAGGGAGTCTGGGGAGAAGCTCTTTAATGTTGTTCAATTTGCAATGAAAACAAGGGGTAAGAGCTTCTAAGAAAGCTGATGTCAACACGCATGGCCTGAAGAATTCCACTGTAAAATTTATAATTTGTCTTTCCCTTTTCCATATCTTTAGCATCTCTTGAACGCCCTGAACCACAAGGACGGCGATATAATGGAAACCAGAGAAATGCCACAGGACCGGCAGACCAGAGAGGAGCACCACACCCCAGACGAGCACTTTCAACACCCAGGCAAGGGGAGCTGCAAGCAGCTGGAGAGATTGGAGGAAGGAACCAAGAGTGGCACTTTAATCCTAATCCGAATCCCAATCCCAGGCATCTGGATGAGAGGCAAAATGCAGCAAGAGCTAATCGCAATCCAGTTGGCAGAGTTCCTGGTGTTCAGGGCATTCGCCAAGGCCTCCAGCAGGGCAGAAGGGATCAGCACAATGAACATAGGAATGAACCATGGAGAAGGAATGACGTTCGTGAGGGTGGTAGAGGCAGGCAGGCTGAAATGCAAGGAAATCCTCCCTTTCAGAGAAGGAGACCTCAAGAAGTAACTAAAGAGGGACATACAAAGGACAAAGAACCGTATGTGAGAAAGTTAGGCTACAAAACAATGGAGGGCCTTTTGGACAAAGAGCCATCTGAAATTGTTATAACTTTAGCCTGCAGCTCTGGTCTAAAGGACTTATTAAACCAACAACTAAACTCCACTTTTATCCAACTCATTTGTAAAGTCTTATGCAAGGCCTGTAGGTCCAAGACTGATCGTCAGAGCATTCAGCATCTCCTGGGCATTGTAAAGGACTCTCTCTTTCTGAAGGTTCAATTGCCTCGCTATGTGGTTCAGATGAGTACAGATCCAGTACCTTTGCGTAGGCAGCAGTACCCTGACTATATTGAAAGCATTCTATTCTTGCTTCAGGAGTTAGTCAGCATTTTTCCAGCCAGTTCAGTTCAGGAGATGTCCATGATGATTTTGGTATTGGATCCTACGGTGAATACTCTACGAGCTGCTGGGGTTTCAATTGGCGACCAGATTGAAAAAAGCATGGAGAAAGTCAAAAATATAATTCACCACTTACAAGAGAGAAAACGGGATGGAACACTCAAGACAGATACCCATATGTTGATAGACAATCAAGAAACTGGTCCTGAGGACAACTACAGAACAATGACCATATATCCTACGTACAATGAGGTGCATTTGGAAGAGAAGCCATTTCTGCGACCAAATCTCATTACTGAAAAGTATGCAAATACTGAAGTGTACCTTGATACCCATTTCCGTCTTCTGAGAGAAGACTTTGTGAGACCTTTGAGAGATGGAATCCTAGACTTGCTTCAGAATTATGATGACAAAGGCCTGAGGAGGAGAAAATTCGATGACATCCGAGTATATTTCAACACGCGCATTATAGTTCCGCTCTGCACTTCCACTGGTGTAGGCTATAAAGTCCAGTTCGACACAAGACCACTGAAGTTTGTCCGGTGGCAAAATTCGAAGCGTCTGCTGTATGGTTCTCTTGTGTGTATGTCAAAAGATAACTTTGAAACCTTGCTGTTTGCAACTGTGTCAGATCGGGATCCTGAAGAGCTCAAACAGGGCATTGTCAATCTGTCTTTTAATGTGCGCAGCCGACCCCTGCTGGCTGAGGTGGAACCTTCGGATTGTTTCCTGATGGTAGAAACAACAGCGTATTTTGAAGCCTACCGCCATGTTCTAGAAGGGCTGCAGGAGATCCAAGGAGAAGATGTTCCCTTTCAAAAGTATATTGTAGAATGTGACACAGAAATCCAGGTTCCAAGATACTTGAATTTCAATGACCGCTATGACCTTGAAGCTCTAATGAAAGGAAAATTTCAGGACTCTGAGGAAGATACTGAACAAATCTTTGAATATTTGCAAAGGAAAACCAAAATCAACGTCCTCAATCCTGCATCATGGCCTTCAAAGGAAGAGCTGAACCTGGATGAGTCACAGATGAAAGCTCTGCAGATGGCATTAACTAAGGAATTGGCCATCATACAAGGACCTCCTGGGACAGGTACACTCGAAGAACTGCACTTGTATGAGTTTAGTCTACTTTGGCTACTATGTTCAGTGGCTTAAAAAATGAAAACTACTTTTGTAAATTATTTTTTTCCCCCTCCAATTTTCTCCCTTCCATTCCTAAAGATACTGAATCACACTGGAATATGGGTTCATGGGCATTGATCAGATTTTAGCACCTCATCTAAGTGAGTGTCATTGGGCTGCTCAACAATGGTGGGCATCAGAGCCGAGTGCAGATCCTTCCCCTGACCAGTACCCACATGCAACCGTTCCTGCAATGGCCACTGGATAACGACTGGGAATGGAAACATTGGCAGATTTTTCCCCCACCTTGTCCATTGGTTCCAAAGCCAATTGTACCACCTTTCTTTGGCTGAGATCCGTGTACACTAGGGATCGACCCTGGGATGTTCCTGGTCTGTGTAGCTCAATTGTACATTAAATGGTGCACTTGCCAACTAAGTCTTTGGGAAACTTTACCTTACATTAGTATAAGGAATAAATATAGTCATGTTCTGGAAAAAGTTGTCCTAGTAGTTTCCCTTCCTCTTCAAAGGTTAACTGGAAAATTTATGAATAAGTAGAGAATCTAATCCAAGAATAAAACCTCCAATCAGACAGCTAATAAATAGATATACAAAGACTGAACAGACTGGGGCTCTTTTCTCTAGAAAAGAAGTGACCCGATAGAGGTCTTTAAAATTATGAAGGGGTCCGATAGGGTAGATGTAGAGAAGATGTTTCCACTTGTGGGGGAGTCCAAAACTAGGGGCCATAAATTTAAGATGGGCACTAATAAATCCAATAAGGAATTCAGGAGAAACTTCTTTACTCAGAGTGTTGAGAATGTGTAACTCGCTACCACATGGAGTGATTGAGGTAAATTATATAGATGCATTTAAGGGGAAGCTAGATAAGTACATGAGGGCGAAAGGAATAGAAGGATATGTTGATAGGGCAGGAGGAGGCTCGTGTGGAGTATAAACATGGGCAATGGCCTGTTTGGTCAAATGGCCTGTTTCTGTGCTGTAAAAGTCTATGTAAGTGTGAGCTAGTCATTTTTTACGCTTTTATTTTCCTCTAATCTTTATTCTTACTAACTTCCTCTTGTTTTATTTCTCTTTCTATTTCTTGCCCACACTGAAATTTTAAAAATTGAATACTATCCCTGGTGGCACAGGTGACAGGAAAAAAAATTGAAATTCAGCTGGAAGACAAGGGCCCTGAATTTACATAGGCCGGGACAGAGACCACTGGTGTTCCTCCAGCACTGACCCCCCAACAGAGTATGTGGGGGTCAGTGGCAGGGCACCTTATTTTCATGGGGCCAACAAGCACCTGAAACTCCCATCAGGCTGGAAATTCTGACGCCTGTGACCATTTGTGGGGTGAGGGGGCGAGGGAATGTCCAGTTCAGGGCCACAGCTTTTAAAAATAACTGAGGGCGGGGACAATTTTAACTTCCTCTGCCAGATCTACGTTGATATACAATATGGAAGTAGTTCACAGTTTAAAAAGGGATGGTAACATCACTGTTTTTGGTGGCCAGTTAGGCGCCCACCTAAATCAGATGGGATCCTCGTACATGTATGCAGGTGGGGGTCAATAGAACCCCGGTGACCTTTTAACTGCGGCCTGAGCGGAACGCCCGCCAGCTCAGTGAAAGCTGCTCCGAGGACAGAGTATGCCACAAAAGCTAAGTATTAAACTTTCTTTTGTGGGGCCAGAAGGAGCTGGAGTGCTTGTCCAGGACGCACAAGCAAAGTCTCTGCCTCTCCTACTCCGGGCTCCCCACTCACTCCTTCCTGACCCTGAGATTCTGCTGAAACCCTCTTCCCGTTACTTTATCTTCTCGCTGGTGGGCGGCCTCAGACCACGTGATTTTAACCAGCCAACCAGCTGCCTCTTCTCATTTCGGGCAGGAAGGTGGCCGGCTAGATGAAAATGAGTCCCGGGAGTTAAAATAGCCTGGGCCTCAAACTGATAACATCGGGTGGAGTTGACGCTCACCCTGCCCGGCCAAAAAATGCTCCCAGTTAAAATGCTCCTTCCTTGGTTCAATTGCAAAATCTTAGTTGATTAGTTGGGTGGGAACAGATCCAAGTTGATATACAATATGAAAGTAGTTCACAGCACCTCATTTATTTTGAATGGTGTGGTGCCTCAGGATACATCGATCAGAGCACTGAGCTTCCAAAGAGCGCCGTTTAGGGATGTTCAGATTGGAAGGTGGTGCCTTATTATATGAATGTGATTAATTTTGCATTACCATTTACACATGTCAGCATCCTTATGCTGTGCTCAGATTGCCCAAAATTCTTTGGCTGACGATTTAAAAAAAATCCAAGTACAGCACAATTACAGTAGAATAAACAAGATGCTCTGCAGCAACTCGCCAAGGCTCCTTCGGCAGCACCTCCCAAACCCGCGACCTCTTCCACCTGGAAGGACAAGGGCAGCAGACGCTTGGGAACACCACCACCTCCAAGTTCCCCTCCAAGTCACACATCATCCTGACTTAGAAGTATATCGTCGCTGGGTCAAAATCCTGGAACTCCCTCCCTAACAGCACTGTGGGAGTACCTTCACCACATGGACTGCAGCGGTTCAAGAAGGCGGCTCACCACCACCTTCTCAAGGGCAACTAGGGATGGGCAATAAATGCTGGCCTTGCCAGCGACGCCCACATCCCATAAAAACGAATTTAAAAAACACAAGAATAATTGTTACAGTCTTTTGTAATTAGATGAAAAATGAATGAAAGAATCTGGTATCCCATGTAATCAATGGTTCCTTTACAAAAAATGTCTAAACTTCTGATGAACGCTTACGGGTCTTATTTTTAAAATGTATATATTGCTTCTGAAACAAATTCCAGTAAGTAAATGTTACACTGATATAGTCTGTAATAATCTTTTTAAAGGTTCTTCAAACTCAGCTAAGTGATACCAATTTATCATTTACAGGAAAAACCTATGTCGGGTTAAAAATTGTGCAAGCACTCTTAAACAATGAGTCAGTTTGGCAACTGGGTTTAAGAAAGGCTCCGATTCTGGTGGTGTGCTACACAAACCACGCACTGGACCAGTTTCTTGAAGGTAAGGTTCTGCTGTCTGTCTGCTTGAATTTCTTTTTCATATTAATTATTAAGCACCCGAGTGTTGTATTAAATTGTCTTTGCAATTTGCTGACTGTAGACCTGTTTTCCATCTTGCATATGTTTACGTAAATTAGCTTGGATGTTTAATCAAAATGTTATCAATGTTCATTAGTTATGTCCATTATATTAAATGTTAGAGAGTGATTTTGCTGTAGGTAGAATGTGCTAATGCTGTCCTTGTAGCAGGTTGTGTTTTATGGCACAAATCTATTTAATACATTTTAGGTAGTAAAAATAGTAATGGGCAGTGTGCCATAATAATCTTCCACTTGCATCTGGATCATAAGCAAGATGTGGTTCATTCATCACTTCTCACTACATCGGGATCATGTACAAGTTGTGCTTCACTCATCATTCGGGAACGGTAGCATTGTGGTTATGTTACTGGACTAGTAATCCAGAGGCCTGGACTAATGATCCGGAGTTCAAATCCCACCACGGCAGCTGGGGAATTTAGAATTCAGTTAATTAAATAAATCTGGAATAAAAAAGCTAGTATCAGTAATGGTGACCATGAAACTGTCGGATTGTCGTATAACCCATCTGGTTCACTAATGTCCTTTAGGGAAGGAAATCTGCTGTCCTTACCTGATCTGGCCTTTATGTGACTCCAGACCCACAGCAATGTGGTTGGCTCTTAACTGCCCTCTGAAATGGCCGAGCAAGCCACTCGGTTGTAAAAAACCGCAAAGAAAAACAATAAGAATAAAACCAGACGGACCACCTGGCCTCGGCACCGGCTACGGACACGGCAACGGCACACCCAGCCCAGTCAACTCTGCAAAGTCCTTCTCACCAACATCTGGGGACTTGTGCCAGAATTGGGAGAGCTGTCGCACAGACTAGTCAAGCAACAGCCTGACATATTCATACTCACAGAATCATAACTTTCAGCCAATGTCCCAAACTCCTCCATCACCATCCCTGTGGGACAGGACAGACCCACCAGGGGTGGCAGCACAGTGGTATACAGTCGGGAAGGAGTGGCCCTGGGAGTCCTCAACATTGACTCCGGACCCCATGAAGTCTCATGGCTTCAGGTCAAGCATGGGCAAGGAAACCTCCTGCTGATTACCACCTACCACCTTCCCTCAGCTGATGAATCAGTACTCCTCCGTGTTGAACACCACTTGGAAGAAGCACTGAGAGTAGCAAGAGCATCAAAAGTACTCTGGGTGGGGGACTTCAATGTCCATCACCAAGAGTGGCTCGGTAGCACCACTACTGACCGAGCTGGCCGATTCCTGAAGGACATAGCTGCCGAATCCACCACATCGTGCAATCAGCCTGGTATCAGTTACAAGCTTGAGACAGAAGGCTGAAATTTTGCTGTCAGTGCAGAATAATGTGAGTGGTGAGTGTGGGTTGGAGAATCGGGTTGTAGTGTTCTAGCCCTGTCTTCAAATCGCATCTCACAAGACTCTGCACTTGGAGTAGCCCCTCGCAATTTCAGCCCTATTGCTCATGTCATACTACTTCAGTTAATGACATAGTACTGATTAAATGAACCATTTGCACAGTCGTGTTGTGAGTACACTCCACAAAACAACAGTGACTACACTTCAAAAATAATTCATTGAGTAGATTGGGCCTATGCTTTCTGGAGTTTAGAAGAATGAGAGGTGATCTCATTGAAACATAAAAAATTCTGAGGGGGATTGACAGGGTAAATGCTGAGAGGTTGTTTCCCCCTGGCTGGAGTCTAGAACTAGGGGGCATAGTCTCAGGATAAGGAGTCGGCCATTTAAGACTGAGATGAGGAGGAATTTCTTCACTCGGAGGGTTGTGAATCTTGGGAATTCTCTACCCCAAAGGGCTGTGGATGCTGAATCAGTGAGTATATTCAAGGCTGAGATAGATAGATTCTAGGGGAATCAAGGGATATGGGGATTGGGCGGGAAATTGGAGTTGAGGTCGAAGGTCAGCCATGATCGTATTGAATGGGGGAGCAGGCTTGAGGGGCCGTATGGCCCACTCCTGCTCCTAATTGTTATGTTCTTAAGTCTGTAATGTGCTTTGAGATGACATGTAAACCGCTTTTATAAATGCAAGTTCTTTCCTTGACCATCCAAAAACCAGACAGAAACGTTTCTTGCCTGATTTTTCTCCCCTCCTCTCTAAAGATAATTTATACTCAAGTAAGGTTCTATAGACACCAGTAATCCTCCGTATCTTGCCCAGTAGCTAATTGCCTTGTTTGGGCCTAGCCAGTGCTGGCAGCCTGTTTCCCCTTTGAGGGGCTAAATTTCTAGAATGCACTCCAAACTCTGCGTCAGGAGCGCTTATTCATCAAAAATATTCCACACAGTAATATAATAATTTATGCTTATGTAGAGATTCTTGGCTAACTCTTGTAATACTTACTCTTTCTGTCAAGTATGTTTCTAATTCAGGGGAATTTATAATGGCGGGGGGTCCCTCTCGACAAATCCTTTTAATTTTGAAGTACATTTTTGAGTTTCTGATAAATTTCTAGAATTTAGAAAATCCATAAGCATCAAGGGAGATATTTATGTAACTATAAGGTAACTTTTTCAGTAAGAATGCAAAATGCTCAGTTTCATAGAGTTGCCAGCTCTGGTTTGACGTATTCCTGGACATTTGATCATGTGACATTTGCCCACTGTTAAATGATACTGCATTTACTTTAGTTGAGTGTCTAAGTATCCCCAAACCCCGAATAAAATAAAAACAGAAAATGCTGGAAATACTCAGCAGGTCAGGCAGCATCTGTAGAGAGAGAAACAGAGTTAACGTTTCAGGTCTGTGACCCTTCGTCAGAACTGAATAAAATAGTTGGCTTATTGTTTTATAGTGAGATGAATAACATAATTTATAAATCAAAGAACACAAAAGAATAGAAAGATTTAAGGATAAATGATTAAATAAAAACTGCTTTTGTGATGTTTCTACAGTATCGACCGCAATGCGAAACGCCAAGTAAATACCACAGCTTCAACAAAAACATCTTCTAACTAAAGTGTTTGTACAATTTTATGACATTTTACAATACACAGTAAGTTATAAAAATAATAAATAAAACCCAATCCAATTCTCAGACAAAAAGAAAATACTGCAGATGCTGGAAATCTGAAATAAAAACAGAAAATGCTGGAGATACTCAGGAGGTCAGGCAGCATCTGTGAAGAGAGAAACAGAGTTAACATTTCAGGTCGATGACCTTTCGTCAGAACTGGAAAAAAGCAGGAAATGGAACAGATTTTTAAGCTAGTGTAGGAGCTGGGAAAGTGGGGAGGGGATGAAAGAACAAAAGGGAAGGTCTGTGATAGGATAGAAGGCAGGAGAGGTTAAGAGACATTAAGAGATATTCAAGGCAAAAGGAGATGGTAATGGGACAGGTTAAGAAACAAAGGATGGCTCGAGATGAAGTGTTCATTGCGCTGGCAGAATGAAAGACAGCTGCCATGTGGGAGAGAAGGAAAAAAGACAGACAAAAGGTGTGGATAAAAAATATATATACGATAGGGGCCGAGGTAATGATCTGAAATTGTTGAACTCTATGTTGAGTCCAGAAGGCTGTAAAGTGCCTAATCGAAAGATGAGGTGCTGTTCCTCGAGCTTACGCTGAGCTTCAGTGGAACAATGCAAGAGGCCAAGGACGGTGAGGTCTGAGTGGGAGTGGAGCGGAGAATTAAAGTGACAGGTGACCGGAA
This sequence comes from Squalus acanthias, assembly GCA_030390025.1. Lineage (NCBI taxonomy): Eukaryota > Metazoa > Chordata > Chondrichthyes > Squaliformes > Squalidae > Squalus > Squalus acanthias. The sequence continues at coordinate 44,266,588 of CM059435.1, forward strand.
GCTCGGGGTCCCCCTTACGGAGTGAACGGAGGTGTTCCACAAAGCGGTCACCCAATCTGCGTTTGGTCTCCCCAATGTTGAGGAGACCGCATCGTCAGCAGCGAATACAGTATACTAAATTGCAAGAAGTACAAGTAAATCGCTGTTTCACCTGGACAGTGGGAAGGGAGGGAGATATAAGGGCATGTGATGCATCTCTTGCGCTTGCATGAGAAGGTGCCGGGCGAAGGGGAAGGTGTTGGGGGTGATAGAGGAGTGGACCAGGGTGTTGCGGAGGGAGCGGTCCCTTCGGCATGCTGAAAGGGGAGGTGAGGGGAAGATGTGTTTGGTGGTGGGATCACGTTGGAGGTGGCGGAAATGGCGGAGGATGATCCGTTGAATGTGGAGGCTGGTGGGGTGAAAGGTGAGGACAAGGGGAACTCTATCGTGGTTCCGGGAGGGGCAGGGGTGAGGGCAGAAGTGCGGGAGATAGAATGGACACGGTCAAGGGCCATGTCAACCACAGTAGAGGGGAATCCTCGGTTGAGGAAAAAGGAAGACATGTCGGAAGCACTAGTATAGAAGGTGGCATCGTCCGAGCAGATGCGGCGGAGACGGAGAAACTGGGAGAATGGAATAGAGTCCTTACAGGAAGCGGGGTGGGAGGAAGTGTAGTCCAGGTAGCTGTGGGAGTCAGTGGGCTTGTAGTGAATGTTTGTCAATAACCTATCCCCAGAGATGGAGACGGAGAAGTCGAGGAAGGGAAGAGTCGGAGATGGACCATGAGGGAAGGGTGGAAATTGGAAGCAAAGTGAATGAAATTATCTAGTTCAGGGCGAGAGCAGGAAACGGCACCGATACAGTCATCAATGTACCGGAAAAAGAGGTGAGGGAGGGGACCCGAGTAGGACTGGAACAAAGAGTGTTCCACATATCCCACGAAAAGGCAGGCAAAGCTAGGACCCATGCAGGTTCCCATAGCAACACCTTTAATTTGGAGGAAGTGAGTGGAGTCAAAGGCGAAGTTGTTCAATGCGAGAACAAGTTCAGCCAGGCGGAGGAGGGTGGTGGTGGATGGGGACTGGTTGGGCCTCTGTACAATTCACAGACTCCCACATCAGCACTGCTGAAGCCAAGCATCAGGGAGGTGAGGCTTGGTCCTCCGAGAGAATCACCCAAAGCTGTATGCACAAAACACCTTATATAACAGAACACATCACAGGCCGACTAGAACTCTTCACTCCCCCAGTTTGTGTTTCTCTCTCTCTCTCTCTCTCTCTCTCTCTCTCTCTCTCCCCTCCCCCAGTTTGTGTTACTCGCGCTCTCTCTCCCTCCCCCAGTTTATGTCATTCTCTCTCCCTCCCTCCCTCTCCCTCTTTCTCCCTCTCCCAGTTGCTCCCCATGGAGTCATGGAGTTTCCAGGTGATTTTCTTTGACTCTGATGCCGTCATCCTCACAACCGGCAATAAAGTGGTGTTTGGGAATAACAGTGGGGACCAACATAGCTTAGACAACATGGTTTGGTTGCAAGCCACGACAGCCAGGGTACTGCACATGCGTGAACCGCGCATACAAGGACCGTTTTTCCCGACTCGCCAGCAGCAGCTCTCTGGAGACCAATTGTCCATTCCGATAGGCTCCCACCCAAAGCGGGAGGGTTGGAAACCTTACAGTTTCATCTTTATTATACTGTAATAATTTTCTGCAGTGGAACTTGCAAGATGCCAGTAATTATCCAGTTGTCTGTCTCTTATTTCGAGATGTTCCACCAGGCGGAGAGGCTTAGGGAGGGAATTCCAGAGCTTGGGGCCTAGGCAGCTGAAGGCACGGCTGCCAATGGTGGAGGGATTAAAATCGGTGATGCGCAAGAGGCCAGAATTGGAGGAGTGTCGAGATCTCGGAGGGTTGTAGGGCTGGAGGAGGTTAGAGATATGGAGGGGCGCGGCCATGATGTGATTTGAAAACAAGATGAGAAATTTAAAATTAAGGTGTTGTCAGACCGGGAGCCAATGTAGGTCAGCGAGCAGAGGGGTGAACGGGACTTGGTGCAAGTTAGGATACAGGTAGCAGAGTTTTGGATGAATTCAAGTTTATGGAAGGTGGGAAGCCGGCCAGGAGAACATTGGAATAGTCAAGTCTAGAGGTAATAAAGGCTTGGACAAGGGTTTCCGCAGCAGATGAGCTGAGGCGTGGCAGAGTCTGGCGATGTTACGGAGGTGGAAATAGGCGGTCTTGGTGATAGAGTGGATATGTTGGGGCCAAATATAACACCAAAGTTGCGAAAGGTCTGCTTCAGCATCAGACGGGAAGAAGGTTGGAGTCAGTGGCTAGGGAACGGAGTTTGTGGCGGGGACAAAATACAGTGGCTTCGGTCTTCCCAATTTTTGGATGAGTTGGAAGAAATTTCTGCTCATCCAGGACTGGATGTTGGGCAAGCAGTGTGACAAGTCTGAGACTGTGGAGGGGTTGAGAGAGGTGGTGAGGTAGAGCTGGGTGTCATCAGCATACATGTGGAACCTGACATTGTGTTTTCAGATGATGTTGCCGAGGGGGCAGCATGTAGATGAGAAATAGGAGGGGGCCAAGGATAGATCCTTGGGAGGCTCCAGAGGTAACAATGCAGGAGTGGGAAGAGAAGCCGTTGCAGGTGATACTCTGGCTACAACTGGATAGATAAGAATGGAACCAGGCGAGGGCAGTCCCACCCAGCTGGACGACGGAGGAGAGGCGTTTGAGGAGGATGGTATGGTCAACCGTATCAAAGGCTGCAGACAGGTCGAGAAGGATGAGGAGGGATAGTTTACCACAGTCATAGTCACATAGGCTGTCATTTGTGGTGAGGGCTGTTTCAGTGCTGTTTATATTGATGTGATACTTTTTTAGGTTGAAGTGAGTTCACAAAAGTTTAAAATCCATTTTGCAGCCAGAGTTGGGCGAGGAGTTGTGGATTGAAGCCAAATCAGTCGGGCTGATCTGTCTGGAGATCAGACAGTGGAAGTCCAACCAGATTGTGTTGAGATGACACTATTCATTTTGAAAGCAGGAAAGAATTGTTGCCAGGAACCTCCGCCAAGGGGGCAGTGGCTGATTTAATTGGCAGCTCTACTGGTCAACCCCTGGTTAAGGAAGAAGTTGGAGGTCAACCTTCAACTTTCTGTCACGAGAGGAGACGAAAGAACAGTGGAGAAATATGTTCGAGGAAAGTTGATAAGATCTGTTGAGCGAGACCGGTAAGGGCCTATGACAGTTTACCTTGACAACGAACCAAGCTCAAAGCAATCCTTGGTCTGAGTTAGTGTTACAGTTGACCTCAGTGAAGATGACTTGGTGCACCAACAAGGACAGTGTGATGTCTTATATTTGTTGCAAGGAGAAACTGAAATTAAGTTATGAAATGTGAGCTTTGTTTTAATGGTTACTTTGTATGTTCATTTGCTGACTGTAAAATAAAGCAGATTAACAATTAGTATCTGCCTTCATAAGAACATAAGAAATAGGAGCAGGAGTAGGCCATTTGGCCCCTCGAGCCTGCTCCGCATCTCGCTAAGGTGTTAATCAGTCCACCTTCTTGAAGATTGGAGAAGTGTATGTGAGGGTACATGTGAAGATTATGATTTACAGTTTGTATAACAAGGGGGTCGCATTGGTCTACCCCCAGGTCAGACTACCATATAACTTGATATTAGGCAGTTTGGGTGAACTCCAGATTGTAAAGAACATGGGGTCCATTTGCAACCCAAGGGAATATCTAAAATAGACCTAAGATTTGTAACATCTGTCTTAATTTTGAAAAGGTACAGGAAAATAAAACACAATACAACATTAACAGTAAGACAACAAACTAAATTTAATGAATAGGTAACACAGAGTGAAGAAATATACGCTTGGACTTTCCTCCATTATCCTGCCCAAAATCAGTTGATTTACTGCAGGCAAAGGCTGGAAAATCGGGCAGTGTGGTTTACTGCCACATTTCCACTTCCACTTTAATTTCCCTCCATTAGCTTTTTAGGCCTCAGCCCAGGTGAAGACCTAAAAATTGCCAGTACCTCCTTGATCTTGGGGGATTTTCTGCCTCCATTAAAAGGTCCCGCTCCTCAGGTTCCACTGTATCACTGCCAGAATTTTTCTGGGGGCAGTGCCTCTTGCTGACAGGGATCTTACTGGAAGCCTGCCCTGCATGGCGAAGGAGCGCCAACCCAGGAAAGTGTGTTGGGGCGGTGAACGGAAGTCCTGCCCTGGTCCTCCTCGGGCAGGAAAAGGAGAATCCAGGCCACATAATCTTCTTATAAAGTTAATGTGTGTGTCTTTTTCTTGTTTAGGAATCTATGGATTTTTGCACTCTGGTCTGGTCAGGGTGGGTGGAAGGAGTAACAGTGAACTACTGAAAAGATTCACCCTGAAGGAACTGAGGACCAGCAGGGAGTTCAGAAGAAAACTGCCCCAACACTTGCGAGGAGCCTATTTTGAAGTAAGATTGTAGTATGATGCTGAAACCCCATGATTTGGAATGAGTATTTGCAACACTCACAGGGACTGAATCATTATAATCTGTGATTTAATATAGGTAACCAATCAGATGAGGGAATCGGAGCAGAAAATTCGTGCAGCAGCACAACACTTGGAGTGCACAACACAAGGGGTTCTTCACGAGCAGTATTTGGAGAAATACATCTCTGCAATGCACTGGAACAACTTGCAGAATGGACTGGTATGATCACGCAAGATATTTCTTCCCCCCCCCCCCCCCCCACCCCGCCCTCCCTTTTTCATAAATACAAGATCCTCTCCTGAAGACATTGACTTATGCTGAGGTATGGGTCTACAAATGCCAACAGTTCTTCTATGCCTTGAACAAGCGGTTATTCTTCATATAAGCGTAGAAATTTAGTATTGGCAGGTTATTTGACTGGGATGGGAGGTTATTACAGCTAAACCAGATACCTTCTCATCTGTAAGCATGCATCTTCAGGTATCCTGGCTTAATGGGTTCCCCCTCCATCCTATGGGATGAATACCTTGTTTTTGTAATTACATAGATCTGTGCTGGGAGCCTGTGTGCTAATTGATGAAGTTTACTGTACAATTAAAAGTTGAAGTGTGATAGTGCTCTTTACCTGATGTTACAAATGCTCAGGATGTGTTAGCACAGTTAAAGCGCCAGACCGTTGCATGTTTTAAATATTTGTTTGCGTGTTTAAAGCCTGATAGGTCAGTTATGGTGCTCAGGCATGAAGTTGGTGTTGCAGAATGTCTGACTGTTTTACTGAATATTTTAATGCTTTTGTAGGTATTCGATGATTTTGTTTTGCCTGGAGGAAGGCATTCATTAATCTTGGAGTGGCTGGGTCTTGGCTTCATGGGTGTGACTGGAATTCCTGGAGCCGATCCTCAGAACATGGAAAATGCAGGTAAAGGCTCCCACTGTTGTGTTCAGAATTTTTTAATGTGACTCTAGGATTGTCACTAAACCACAAACAATATCCCCCTCCATTACTTCCAAGTCCAGTTTTTCTCCTTAACAGTACTATTAACAGCTTAACATGATCCCCTTAACCTGGGATGGCAGAAGAATCTGGCTTGTGGGCTTGCCGTCATCTTTGATCCTGCCACACACTAATTGGCTTCCAGAATACATCATTCAGTGGGGTGAATTATTCTGTGTACATTTTCAATGCTACCCCTTCATTGGATGCTCTTTCAGATGAGATTTTGAAGAATTTTATGGAACCCACCTGACAAACAAGTTGGAATGATGGCCAGCACCAAGACTTGAACTTCTAACCTCCGTCATGAAAACTTAAATTTCCATCTCGATCTCAATCTCTAGATTGGTTCATGATTAGGGTAAAGCAGACGGTTATCCTATAGTGTTGTGGCTATCTCACCAGAATTTTAGATCTTTGTCGCCACACCTGAAGAAGTGGGTTTCCTTGATAGGAAGTCGAAACACTACCTCTGGTGGGAAAGACTGCCATTTTCCCTGGCCATGGGGAAGCTGACTGCTCAGCCCACTCCTACCAAGCTGTGATCTGCTTTCCCAGTTGTGGTGCTGAACCTGCGAGACATTGGGGGTCCTCTTTGCCCAATTTTGATAGCTTTGCTTTAATCTTATTCTTGTCATCAAGATTAGGGCTCATGGGATTGGGGGTAATATCTTAGCTTGGATTGAGGATTGCTTAACGGACAGAAAACAGAGATTAGGAATAAACTGGTCATTTTCGGGTTAGCAGACTGTAACTAGTGGGGTGCCACAAGGATCCGTGCTTGGGCCTCAGCTATTCACAATCTATATCAATGATTTCGATGAGGGGACCGAGTGTAATGTATCCAGTTTTGCTGACGATGCAAAGCTAGGTGGGAAAGTAAGCTGTGAGGAGGACGCAAAGAAGCTGCAAAGGATTATAGACCAGTTCAGTGAGTGGGAAAGAAGATGGCAGATGGAATATAATGTGGAGAAATGTGAAATTATCCACTCTGGTAGGAAGAATAGAAAAGAGTTTTTTTTAAAAGGGGAGTGACTAGTAAATGTTGCTATGCAGAGGGATTGGAGTGTCCTTGTACATGAATCTCAAAAATTTAACATGCAAGTACAGCAAGCAATTAGGGAGGCAAATGGTATGTTGGCCTTTATTGCATGAGGGTTGGAGTATAAAAGTAAGTAAAGTGTTGCTGTGTACAGTTTTGGTCGTCTTACCGAAGAGAGGATATACTTTCCTTAAAGGGGATGCAACTAGATTGATTCCTGGGATGAGAGGGCTGTCCTCTGAGGAGAGATTGAGTAGAATGGGCCTATATTCTCTGGAACTCCAGAATGAGAGGTGATTTCATTGAAACATATAAGATTCTGAGAGGACTTGACAGGGTAGATGCTGAGGGACTGTTTCCCCTGGCTGGAGAGTCTAGAACTAGGGGTCAAATTCTCAGGATAAGGGGTCGGCCAGTTAGGACTGAGATGAGGAGAAATGTCTTCACCCAGAGGGTTGTGAATCTTTGGAATTCTCTACCCCAGAGGGCTATGGATGCTCAGTCATTGAGTATATTCAAGACGGAGATTGATAAATTTTTGGACACTAAGAGAATCGAGGTATATGGGGATAGGCCAGGAAACTGGAGTTGAGGTAGAAGATCAGCCATGATCTTATTGAATGGCGGAGCAGCCTCAAGGGGCCGTATGGCCTACTCCTGCTCCTATTTCTTATGTTCTTGACTTTTTTTTCTTTTTGTGAAGATGAACAACAGGAGGAAGGTGAGGATGAGGATGTAGAAGATGAGTTGATTCATATCTCTGAGGAAGCAGAGCTCATCCAGGCAGAGAGAGTGATTGATGACGATGAGCCAAAAATAAGGGCCAAGAAGAAACAAGATGCCGATCTCACTGAACTGGCAAACACGTTGTTGGCAATGAACCTTAACCATGGCACTCGAGGCGCACATCCGCAGGAGGAAGCAGGCTGGCAGGTAAATCTCGAGGTTCTGAAACTTCAAGAACTACAGTCATCATTTAACTGGCCCCTTTTTGCTAAAGTTATCAAAGAATGCAATTTCAACCCCTGATGTCATCAGCAATCGCTGTTGACACATTAGTGTAAATTCTCCTGAATACACCATGGTAGTGGGGAAACCTCCCCTGCCATCAGCGCATATCAGAAAATAATAGGCACATTTGGATGGAAATTTGTGGGCAATGTGCCTGGGACTTTGTGCTAGTGCTGGATGAGATCCCCTGTCACCAGCACGTACTTTGAAAATAGCCTGTTGTAGAGGCGTCAGAGCACACATGTATTTATTTAAAAGATTGATAAAAGCTATCTCCTCTGCATTGCCAAATACTGCTTGTATTTCAAAAGAACTTTTTCATGTGGCTATTCAGTCCCACTCTTAACGCAATGTTCCTGCTTTTAAACAGGTCCAAGGCAACCAAAAGAAGAAAATGAAACAGAAAGCAAAGGTAGAACTGCGGAAGAGCGGCGCTATGGCTGCGGCAGAGGAAAACAGAATTTTCAATATCTGGACGCTTCCCCTCAAAGATAGATGGCGTCTGTACAGGTCAGAGGCTGCACACTGCTCTTGAATTTTCATCAATATTTCCTGTTCTGTTTGCTCTCATTTTTGTTGCTGACCCCTCTCTCTTGAGACCATGATTTTTCTATGATCTCTGCCACTTCTCTGTGCTTTACCATCCAGACAGGTGCCTCCAGTGCAGCCCGTTGGGTTCTGTATGTTTTAGTTTTTCTTAACACTTGAAATGAAGCTACTTATTTTCGTTTGGTTTTCCAGCCAGAGAATTGATGAAACATTTTCAGTGAGGTCACGTGATTTGAGTAACGAGTAGTCCTAGGATTCAAACTTGAAATTCAAAATGTTGAAGGAGAAACAAATCCATTATATATGTCGCAGAAACTCTGCATAATGTTCTTGACATTTGCTCGTCCGTGAAAGTATCATTACTATTTCGGTGCCACAAGCTCATTTGATAGAAATTAATAAATTGAAATTATGCGGTTTTTGAAAAACATTTTTTCTTCCTTTTTAAGTTTAGAACATTTTGTATTTAGTGAAAGGTAACATATATATTGAAGTGTAATTGATCAGATGCTGCAAGAGGTACCTGGTTTTAGAACCTGCTACCAGTGTGTTGAAATACCCATTTTCTTGACCTTTGCCCTTCCCTGAGCAAAAAGGTCAGGAAGGAGGAGGCAGGGCTGGGCCTCTTTTTTTCTTCCTGGACTTGCAGCTATGGAATACCCAGGCATAGGGGCGTCCCAAAATATAGGCATGGGTTTGAGCTGAGAAGCACACTCAGACTGGATAAGTTTGCAAATTTCTGTAAATTATTCAGGCAAATCTTCAGGTTAGTGGCCAGTAATGGAGCTGCACAGAACTGTGCTCGAACTTCCTCCCCATTTCACCCACTCCCAGCACATCTGGGTGGTGGGAGGGGTCTTGTTCCAGGGTGTCCCCAGGCCATATTAATGGCCCAGGACAGGAAATCCTGGCATTCCTGGGCATGGAGTAGTTTAGAAAATTTCCCTGTAATGTTTTCTATGTTTCTAGACCTGTGATCATTCCAGTGATTGTATTATATACAATCATTCCTTTTAAAATTCTAGGTTGTGGTTGTCCATGTATCAGACGGATATAAGGCGACGGATCGTTCAGCATGAGCAGCTCTACCAAGCAGCGGCCGACAGGCTGGCAGAGTTGAGGCTGCAAGAAGACCTCTGGGTTCTGAAGGAAGCTAAAGTTGTAGGGATGACAACCACAGGTATGATCTTTTTAAATCTATCTGTGCTGATTCAATGCAGATTATGTGACATATAGCATCCAAATGGTTAGGAATTGGCTTTACCAACCTGGGGTGGGAGGGGGCCAGATATCCTCTTGTGACTTGTGTGTAACAGAAATGTAAACTCATTCTTTATAAACAGGTTTATACATGCTGCACAAAAAAACTTTCCTGGTACACTTAACAAGGAAGCCAAGGGCTGGGTTTTCTTCCAAAATTCTGCCTAAAATGGCGGAGAATGAACAAAATCCGGCAGCGAGATCTAGTGTCTCATTGCCCAACTTGCCTTTCACTTTCCTCTCCTCTCCCCTGCCAGCATCACTGCTGGCTGCTTCTCCCCCCGCCCCCCCCCCCACCTGTCATCCCGGCAGATTTTCCTGATGTCCATCCCAGTTATTACCATTTCCTGGGACCACCATGTGGAAGGTGGTGGTATGCTCTGAGTAGTGTTGGTAATGGTCGTCAGGCTCCCCTGCCGTGGAGGGAGAGGTCCTTGTACTGGCCTCCAATCCCTCAAATATGGCCCCCACCTATCTTCCTGCATAGACTTCAGCCTCTGCTGAGGCCTACAAGGTTGCAGATTCCCTGATCTTTGGGGCTCTTCTGCTTCCTTTAAATGGCCATCTGTCTCTTCTGGATTTTGTGACCAGACATTGGTGGGCTCCCTCTTGGCAGCGGAAATCCTGTCAGGAGCCCACCATGACTATCAAATGACCTCCCAACCAAGAGAAATAGGCCAGGGCGGTTGGAAGACCCGCCTTGCTGGAATTCTGCCCGGAAGAGGAGAATTCAGCCTGACATTCAGTCAGAGCCATTCCACACATTACCTGCTGGTAAACAGTCTCTGTACTTAGCAAACCTTTTAACTTCCCCCTATCATAGCTCTATATTTGGCATTTGATATTTGGCTGAATTTGCCATCTGCGTATCTGCGCTTTGGATTTTACAATGCACCTCAAGCAATGGATTGTGGAAACAAGGTCATTTATTGCATCTTGTTGACAGTCCACATGCACAAACTGCACAGCAGATCCTGCTGGAAGCCTATAGTACCAACCTTTGCATTGTGGTGGTCATTCCAGCTCAGATTCCCTAAAACTGTCTTGAATTTGCTGTCCATTGCATAAGAACATAAGAAATAGGAGCAGGAGTAGGCCATTTGGCCCCTCGAGCCTGCTCCGCTATTCAATAAGATCATATCTGATCTTCGCCTCAACTCCACTTTCCTGCCCTTTCCCCATAACCCCTGATTCCCCTGTTTTTTTCACAAGTCCGTCTAACTCTGCCTTGAATATATTCAATGACTCCGCCTCCACAGCTCTCTGGGGTAGAGAATTCCAAAGATTTACAATTCTCTGAGAGAAGAAATTCTTCCTCAACTCCATTTTAAATGGGCCACCCCTTATTCTGAAACTATGCCCCCGAGTTCTAGATTCCCCCACGGGGGGAAACATCCTCCCTGCATCTACCCTGTCAAGCCCCCTCAGAATCTTATATGTTTCAATAAGATCACCTCTCATTCTTCTAAACTCCAGTGAGTATAGGCCCAACCTGCTCAACCTTTCCTCATAAGACAACCCTTCAACTCGGGAATCAACCTAGTGAACCTTCTCTGAACTGCCTCCAATGCAAGTATATCCTTCCTTAAATAAGGAGACCAAATCTGTACACAGTACTCCCAGGTGTGGTCTCACCAATACCCTGTACAGTTGTAGCAAGACTTCCCTACTTTTATACTCCATCCCCCTTGTGATAAAGAATCATAGAAAGTCACAGCACAGAAGGAGGCCATTTTGACCCATCGTGTCTGCGCCGGCCAACAAAAAGCTATCCAGCCTAATCCCACTTCCCAGCTCTTGGTCCATAGCCCTGCAGATTAGAGCATCCCAAGAGCACATCCAAGTACTTTTTAAATATGGTTAGGGTTCCTGCCTCTACCACCCTTTCAGGCAGTGAGTTCCAGACCCCCACAACCGTCTGGGTGAAGAAATTTCCCCTCAAATCCCCTCTAAACCTTCCAACAATTACTTTAAATCTGTGCCCCCTGGTTTTTGACCCCTCTGCTAAGGGAAATAGGTCCTTTCTATCCACTTTATCTATGCCCCTCATAATTTTATACACCTCCATAAGGTCTCCCCTCAGCCTCCTCTGTTCCAAGGAAAACAGACCCAGCCTATCCAGTCTTTCCTCATAGCTAAGATTCTCTACTCCCGGCAACATCCTTGTAAATCTCCTCTGTACCCTCTCTAGTGCAATCACATCTTTCCTGTAATGTGGTGACCAGAACTGCACGCAGTACTCTAGCTGAGGCCTAACTAGTGTTTTATGCAGTTGAAGCATAACCCCCCTTCTCTTGTATTCTATGCCACAGCTAATAAAGGCAAGCATTCCGTATGCCTTCTTAACCACCTTATCTACTTGGCCTGCTACCTTCAGGGATCTGTGGACATGCACTCCAAGGTCCCTTTGTTCCTCTACACTACTCAGTGTTCTACCATTTAATGTGTATTCCCTTTCCTTGTTAGCCCTCCCCAAATGCATTACCTCACACTTCTCTGGATTGAATTCCATTTGCCACTGTTCTGCCAACCTGACCAATTTATTGATCGCTTCCTTCTTCAGTATCAACCACACAGCCGATTTTAGTATCATCTGCAAACTTCTTAATCATACCCCCTATATTCAAGTCAAGATCGTTGATGTATACCACAAAAAGCAAGGGACCTAGTACTGAGCCCTGCGGAACCCCACTGGAAACAGCCTTCCAGTTACACAAACACCCATCAACCATTACCCTCTGCTTCCTGTCTCCGAGCCAGTTTTGAATCCAACTTGACACTTTGCTTGGATCCCATGGGCTTTTAACTTTGTGACCAGTCTGCCATGTGGAACCTTATCAAAAGCTTTGCTAAAGTCCATATACACTACATCAAACACACTACCCTCATCCACCCTCCTTGTTACCTCCTCAAAAAATTCAATCAAGTTTGTCAGACACGACCTTCCCTTAACAAATCCGTGCTGACTATCCTTGATTAATCCGTGTCTTTCTAAATGAAGATTTATCCTGTCCTTCAGAATTCTTTCCAATAATTTTCCCACCACCGAGGTTAGGCTGACTGGCCTATAATTACTCGGTCTATCCTTTTCTCCCCTTTTAAACAAGGGTACCACATTAGCAGTCCTCCGGCACCACACCTGAAGCCAGAGAGGATTGAAAAATGATGGTTAGGGCCTCTGCTATTTCCTCTTTTGCTTCGCTTAACAGCCTGGGATACATTTCATCCGGGCCTGGGGATTTATCCACTTTTAAAGCTGCTAAACCCCTTAATACTTCCTCTCTCACTATGTTTATTTCATCTAATATTTCACACTCCTTCCCCCCCCCCCCCCGATAGCAATGTCTGCTTCGCCCCTCCTTTGTGAAAACAGACGCAAAGTATTCATTAAGAAACCTACCGACGTCTCCTGCCTCCACACATAGATTACCCTCATGATCTCTAATAGGCCCTACCCTTTCTTTAGTTATCCTCTTACTCTTAATATATTTATAAAACATCTTTTGGGTTTTCCTTGATTTTACTTGCCAAGAATTTTTCATGCTCTCTCTTTTTGCTTTCCTAATATTTTTAATTGCTCTCCTGCACTTTCTGTACTCTAAAGATTCTGGAGTATTTAGCCCTCGGTATCTGTCATATGCCTCCCTTTTTTTCTTTATCCTATCCTGTATGTCCCTAGACATCCAGGGAGCTCTAGATTTGTTAGTCCCACCTTTTTTTTTTAAGGGAACATATTTGATCTGAACCCTCCGGATCTCCTTGAATGCCTCCCACTGCTCTGACACTGATTTACCTTCAAGTAGCTGTTTCCAGTCCACTATGGCTAAATCCCCTCTGAGCTTAGCAAAATTTGCTTTTCCCCAATTTAGAATTTTTATTCCTGGTCTATCCTTGTCCTTTTCCATAACTACCTTAAATCTAACAGAATTATGGTCACTAGCACCAAAATGCTCCCCCACTGATACGCCTTCTACCTGCCCAGCTTCATTCCCTAAAACTAAGTCCAGAACCGCCCCCTCCCTTGTTGGGCTTGCTACATACTGGCTAAAAAAGTTCTCCTGGATGCATTTTAGGAATTCCGCACCCTCTCTACCCTTCACACTAATTTTATTCCAGTTAATATTGGGGTAGTTGAAATCCCCTACTATTACTGCCCTATAGTTTTTGCACTTCTCAGATATTTGTCTACATATTTGTTCTTCTATCTCCCCCTCATTATTTGGGGGTCTGTAGTACACTCCCCAGCAGTGTGATCGCCCCTTTTTTGTTTTTCAATTCGACCCCTATGGCCTCGTTTGATGATCCGTCCAACATATCATCCCTCCTCATAGCTGTAATAGTTTCTTTAATCAATACCGCGACCCCCCCCCCTCCCTTTTTACCTCCCTCTCTATCCCATCTGAAAATCCTGTAACCAGGAATGTTGAGCTGCCATACCTGCCCCTCTTTCAGCCACGTCTCTGTAATAGATATAATATCATAGTCCCAAGTATCTGCCTGTGCCCTCAGCTCATCTGCCTTGTTCGCTATACTCCTTGCATTGAAGTATATACCATTTTAGTACAGGCAAACCTCCTTGTTGACTACTATCTAGCCCTTGATTCCTCTGTCCTTCCAATTTACTTGCTACGTTTTTGTTTTCCAATTCCAGTTTTTCTTCCTCTCTATTGACTCTATACTTAGGCTCCTATCCCCTGCCAAACTAGTTTAAACTCTCCCCAACAGCACTAGCAAACCCTCCCGCGAGGATATTGGTCCCGTTCCTGTTGAGGTGCAACCTGTCTGGCTTGTAGAGGTCCCACCTCCCCCAGAAACGGTCTCAATTCCTCAGGAATCTATAGCCAGCCCTCCCTCCTACACCATCTCTCCAGCCATGCATTCATCTGCTCTATCTTCCTATTTCTGTACTCACTAGCACGTGGCACTGGTAGTAATCTGGAGATTACTACCTTTTGAGGTCCTGCTTTTAACCTCTTTCCTAGCTCCCTAAACTCTGCCTGCAGGACCTCATCCCTCTTCCTACCTATGTCGTTGGTACCGATATGGACCACAACCTCTGGCTGTTCACCCTCCCCCCTCAGAATGCCCTGCAGCCGTTCAGTGACATCCTTGACCCTGGCACCAGGGAGGCAACATACCATCCTTTAGTCACGTCTGCGGCCGCAGAAACACTTGTCTGCTCCCCTAACTATTGAATCCCCTTTCAATATTGCTCTCCCTCTCCTCTTCCTCCCTGCCTGTGCAGCTGAGCCTTCCATGGTGCTGTGGACTTGGCTCTGGCTGCACTCCCCACAGGAACCATCGCTCTCACCAGTACTCAGCACCAAATACTGGTTGATGAGCAAGATTGGCTCAGGGGACTCCTGCACTACCTGCCTGGTCCTTCTCTTCTGTCTGACGGTCACCCATTCCCTCTCTGCCTGCACACTTTTAAGCTGCGGGGTGACCACCTCCCGAAACATGCTATCCACGTAGCTCTCAGCCTCGCGGATGCACAGCAGTGACTGCAGCCGCCGTAACCCGGTGCTCGAGCTGCTGTAGCTGGCGACACTTCCCACACATGTGGTCGTCCAGGCCACGGGAGGTGTCCAGGACTTCCCACATGGCACAGGGTGTGCATTCCACGGGTGTGAGCTACCCTGCCATACCTCTAATTAACCTCTAATTTACTAAACTAGCTGGAATAAACTTAAAAACTTTAAGAAAGCTAAGTAAAAACACTTGCCAGATACTCACCAATCAGTTCACTCCAATTGTGCCGACGTCACTTTTGACTTCTGACGTCACTCTTTGAAAATTCTGCCGGTGAGTTGGTACCGCCGCTGCCTCCTCGCCGCTCCTCCCAGGTCCGCTCTGCCGCCGCTGCTGCAATATCCCATTTGCCTTCCTAATTACTTGCTGTACCTGCTTGCTAACTTTTTGTATTTCATGTACGAGGACACCCAGATCCCTCTGTACCGCAGCATTCTGTAGTCTCTCTCCATTTAAATAATATTTTGCTTTTTTTATTCTTCCTACCAAAGTGGATAATCTCACATTTCCCCACATTATGCTCCATCTGCCAAATTTTTGCCCACTCACTTAACCTATCTATATCCCTTTGCAGACTCTGTGTCCTCCTCACAACTTGCTTTCCCAGCTATCTTTGTATCGTCAGCAAATTTAGCAACAGTACACTCGGTCCCTTCAAACAAGTCATTAATATAGATTGTAAATAGTTGAGGCCCCAGCACTGATCCCTGTGGCACCCCACTAGTTACAGTTTGCCAACCTGACACTGACCCATTTATTCTGACTCTCTGTTTTCTGTTAGTTCGCCAATCCTCTATGCAATCTAATATATTACCCCCAACACCGTGCAGTAACCTTTTATGCGGCACCTTATCGCATGCCTTCTGGAAGGCTTAAGTAAATTTTACCCAGTCATTTAAAAGAAAAAGGAGCTGGAAAACACACACACAATGAGTTATGTGGTTTCATGTCTGAAAGTAATGACCTGAATTATCCATTCGAACAGGTGCAGCTAAATACAGGAAGGTGCTCCAGGAGGTGCAGCCCCGCATTGTGGTGGTAGAAGAAGCAGCTGAGGTTCTGGAAGCTCATTTAATAACAACACTAAGCAGTGCTTGCCAACACCTTATTCTAATTGGGGACCATCAGCAGGTCAGTATTTGCTGCGCCTTCCTTTTTGTCGCTTAAGTGGCTGCTCATTTGACCTATTTAGGCAATTTCCTCACTGCTTTCTTTGATCATCTTGCTCTCACTCGCAGCCCAATTGGGGGGAGGGGAGCAGTCAGGAACATGCACCTCTCCAAAGTCGCCCTCTGTACCACAGTATAATTGGTTGAATAGCCATGATGTGGAGATGCCGGTGTTGGACTGGGGTGGACAAATGTGAGAAGTCGCACAACACCAGGTTATAGTCCAACAGTTTTATTTGAAATCACAAGCTTTCGGAGCGCTGCTCCTTCATCGGGTGACGAAGGAGCAGCGCTCCGAAAGCTTGTGATTTCAAATAAAACTGTTGGTTGAATAGAGTTGGACTTCTATGGGGCAGACAGATTATTCATTTTCTTCACCCATCCACCCCTACAGATCAAATGCTCCGCTGCTATTGCATTGGTCAAAAGCTGGGGTCACTCATCTAATGAGCATAGACTCGTGCAAATATCAGCTGGGACTGGAATTTGAACTTGTGACCGTGGGTTGAAAGTTCTATTATTGGAATTGCATAGCTATCCAAGTTGATTCTACTTTTTGGTGAAACCTATTCACTATTAAGAGCCTCACTTCGTAAACAGAAAAAATGTCACCTTGCATGGATAAAATTTACTTAAGTCTTGCAATGGATAGCAAATTGAAGTTAGTTTTAGGGAACATAAACAATAACCTCTCCTTATATGGCTCGGTGTCTTTTTTTTTGATAACGCTCCTGTGAAGCATCTTGGGATGTTTTATTACGTTAAAGACGCCATGTAAATATAAGTTTTTGATGTTTGAATGCCCACCACAATGCAAAAGTTGGTACTATAGACTTCCAACAGGATCTGCTGTGCTGTTTGTGCATATGGATTATCAACAATATGACCGCCATACTGAGGTAATAGTGATTCCATACAGAAATACTTTCCTGTATTTAGCTGCACCTGCTGGAATGGAAAATTCAGGCCAATATTTTGTCATGAAGCCACATTACTCATGATTTTTGTGGGGGTTTTTTGGCTCACTTTTAAAAGCATTTTTTCTTTGAAATGACCGGTACTAAAATGACCTGGCTTCCACAGTCCATTGCTTGAGGTGTGTTGTAAAATCCAAAGAGCAGGTATGCTCAAGTGATGGTAAATTCAGCCAAATGGGCGCAACGAAGCAATTTTACTATTTTTGAACTTTGCTCCAATCGCCCCCACAGTGAGATTTTGTCATCAGCCTCAAAATACAAACAAAGAAACAAATTGGATGTGACGCTCGTGGAGACTAAATATAAACCAAATCATGCCCAGCGGTCCTGCAGTTAAATGGGCGAGGGCCAACAGGAGAATCTTCGATATTAATCATTTTTCCTTACTGCAAAATCTCAAACATCTTCTGTTTCTCAAAAGCAAAATACTGCGGATGTTGGAAATCTGAAATACAAACAGGAACTGCTGGAAACACTCAGGTCAGGCAGCATCGGTGGAGAGAGAAACGGAGTTAACGATTCAGGTTGATGACCTTTCATCAGAACGCAGAGTTCTGACGAAACTCTGTTTCTCTCTCCACCGATGCTGCCTGACCTGCTGAGTATTTCCAGCATTTTCTGTTGGTTATTTCTGTTTCTCAAATGTTGCTTAAATATTAGCAATATGTATTTTCTAATTATGTAACAGGATAAATATTCAGTTGCCTCCACTAAATCTAAGATATTCTACTGCAATTTATAAGTTTTAAACAGAAGCACAAAATAGCTGCAATTAGCAGCCTGTCCAATAATTCATTGCCAATACAGGTGGGTCTTTCAAGTAATGAAGATTCACTCAATGACTACTAAACATCAGCAAAAGCATTATTTTACCCAAACTGTTGTACCAGGCTCAATATCAATAAGAATATGAATTGATTTCAATACATTAGGGTTTTAAAAAAAGTGACTTTTCCCTAAAATCTGCATTATACTGCAGCCTGAGGTTATAACTCGCTTTCCAAATATGCTGAGCTACAGACTGTGGTCTTGTTGGTGACCACCCAGTGACTGCTATGAAATGTTGGCTCAACATGCTACTTGTGCCTTTTGAAAATGCAAGCCAATTATTATTTGAATACTTCCAGTAGATTTGATGGGCATGTCTGTCTGACTTACTGATAACGAACAGATTATGTGAATCATCTTGTATTTTCTGTGCCTTTTACCTCCAGTTATTAACATGTAATGCTTCCCTGACAGCTTCGGCCCAGTGCTACAGTGTATGATCTGGCCAGAAACTTCTATCTGGAAGTGTCTTTATTTGAACGTCTTGTAAAAGTGAACATTCCATTCATACGACTAGATTATCAGGTGAGAACGGGTGACGTGCATCAAAAGTATTTTGACAGCCTGGTTTCAGTGTTTCTGGAACACAGTTATTGCTTATGTTAAAACAATTGAAAGGGTGACTTTTTCTAAATGTGTCCTGAAAGGTTAGCATTAGGTTTTCAGGGAACACAAAATCAAACAATCTCTGTTGCGAATTTCTCGAGCTGCTTACTTATAATGTAGCTGGCACAGCCATACAAATAATAAACTGCTTCCTTAAAAATCCCAACAGCTGCTACATTAATCTAAAGTGAATATTAATTGTGATGAGCAAAACTTCCCCGTCACACATTCTTCCCTTCTGTGAACAGGTGTAACGAGCAGCAACAGAGATAGCTGAAGTGCAGATTCCTAAATTCTTGTTGCATGGTAATTGAAGTTGTCTTGTTCAAAAAATCCCAGCCGCCACATTCCCACGGTTTCCGCATCTATAACGCACATTTCAGTCTAATGCTACAGCAACGGAGTCAGCTGGCAAAGCTCTGGAACAGAACCAAGGAACAACACCACCATTGAGGGTGCAGTATGTGCTTGTGTCAGTGTGGGCCCAGCATATACTGAAGCATTAGTAGTCCTGCTGTTGGTTGCTGTTCCAATTTAGCACAATGAAAGGAATGACTTAGACGTGTATAATGAAGTGAAATGTTATTTAGTGTGTGCACCCATGCAGCTAATGTGATGTGCTCCACCCCTCACCTTGAATACTTTCTCACCAAGATCAGAATCATCCATGCGGCTGCATCCTTCCCTTCCCCTTGCTCCCAGCCTCCACGATTCCCCACCCATTCCAGCTCTCAACCCAATCTCTCTGCCCTTCCCCCCCTCCCCCTGAGGTCATCTCATCCACGAGACCCACTTCCTGCTCCTTTTGATGCCCTGCCTATCGAACTCCTGACTACCCACCTTCCCTTCCTGGCCCCTGTCACATTTTTTAAGACACTAGTATCTGGCCCAGGACACGAGGGGATGCTCGTATACAAGGAGATAGGGCTCAAGTCAAGTCTCCTAAATGAAAGATACTCAGTGTTTAAGGGAGTAACAGACTCCACTAAAGAAGATATTCATAACCTTTCTCTACGAGTTTGATAACTATGGAATCTGAGCCTGGTTGTGTGGGGAAGGTTAGCAGTAGGGGAGAATGCGCTAATTCTGCTGTTAATTTTATTTGTTCCAGCATCGCATGAGACCTGAGATAGCTGAGCTTTTGACTCCTCATATCTATGAGCAGCTGGAGAATCACCCATCTGTAATGAATTATGAAAACATCAAGGTTTGAACTGTGTTTCCAGATTTGCGATTACGCCTTTATTGAAGGGAATGAAATGAGTGCAAAATTAATAGCATTTACTGTGATTTTGCTCTGATCATTGCAGTAATTTATGATGTCACTGACAAATTTATGATTATGAAAGCTTTTGTTAAGGGAGGCAATCAAAGCTGGATCCTTTCCGTATGGAGGGCTTCCCGCCCCACTCACTAGAATATCAAAAAATAGCTAAAACTCTCCAACCTTGTAAGCTATATTCCTGTATTTGATCTTGTTTGCCTCACACTAAAGAGGCAGCCTGAATAAAATAGGTTGCAGGTGGTTCAAAAGGAAAAATCCCAGAAATAAGCACTTGAGATTGACCTGGACACCATATCAAAGGCATCCAAGCTAGAACAAGTCAGCACTGCCTAACCGCACCACTACATACAGAAGTCTAGTGTTTAGTGTTACTGTTACTAATTTGTGACGTAGTGTATACAATTGTACAGCCAGAACCTTAACTTCAGTTGAGAAAATGCTCATTGAATATGTAGTGACTTAAACAGTAATGAAATTAAGTCTAAAGTCTGTTGCAAAGGGATGTCAGTTTTATTTAAAATGTGGGCTTGCTTTTCAAAGAAGGTTTCCATAATCTCAAAGTAAATAGATATTGACCCGGAATTTGCGGTCAGCAGCGAAGCAAAGGCGTTCGCCGCTGTCCCTGAAGTACGCTCCACACAAGGATCTTGCGATCCCTGTGCCAAGAGCTTCGTGTTCTCCGACCTTCAATTCAAATCAATGAAGTATAGTGGGGATCCCCTTGTGCGAGCTGCTGTGACGTCAACAAGCTGTCTAAGCAGCCAATCAAAAGGCAGAGTTCTCGCACAGAGAACAAGGAAGTGAGTAAGCTCTTAAAATTCTAACTTTATAAAAATGTTATAGAAAACAAAACAAAGATTGAGGTTCTCACATGGGGAAAAGACAAACCTGAAATAAAGATGGACAAGCTTTAAAAAAATTACATCTTTTTGAAAAGTTTCTTAATTTAATTTTTTATTAAAATGGACAAATTTCCACACTGCACAAAATTAAAATTAGTTTTCCAGGCCCTTAACATTTGTTTAGAAGTAATAACACTGCTAAAACCCCAGTTACACCTAATCCCTTTGGGTCTAACTTTTTTAGTAGGGAATTTAACATCGTACATACTGCGGAAGAGCGAAGTTTTTGTCAGTTTCCCAGATGTGGCTGATTACAGTGATTGCTGGCTCTGTGGGGGTGGGGCGGGGGGTGGTAAGAGGAAACAGTGCAGCCTGTTTCGGAGCTGTCATTGATAGACCGCAACTTCAGGATTTGCGCATGTGCCAAATGCCGAAGATTGCAGTCAGTTTTAAAGGCGGAATGACGTCAAACACTGCCAGTTCGCCGTCATCCCAACTGCAAATTCCAGCCCATTTTCTCTCTATCTGTCTGTCCCAATTTAACATGTGTTCTGTACAACACAATTTTAGTTGATTGTGGAATTTGTTGCATTGAAATTATTATTTTTTAACTCTTTCTCTCTTCCTCCCCACAATTTCTCCACAGGGAGTTTGTTCAAACTTGTTCTTTGTAGAACACGATTTCCCCGAAGAGGAAATCCAGGATGGGAAGAGTCATCAGAACCAGCACGAAGCCGCCTTTGTTGTAGCACTGTGTCAATATCTCATCTGTCAGGATTACTTGCCCTCTCAGATCACTATCCTCACCACCTACACAGGACAGCTCTTCTGTTTGCGCAAAATGATGCCTTCCAAGAAGTTTGCTGGTGTGAAGGTCCACGTGGTCGACAAATACCAGGGAGAGGAGAACGATATTATTCTGCTTTCACTGGTGAGGAGCAATAAGACAGGCAAGGTCGGATTCTTGCAAATAGCAAACAGGGTCTGTGTGGCTCTATCACGGGCCAAGAAAGGTCTTTACTGCATAGGAAACATGAGTATTCTAGCGAACGTTCCTCTTTGGAGCAAGATCATGCATACCTTGCGTGAAAAAGCCAATATCGGTCGCTCGCTGTTGCTGACCTGTCAGAATCACCCTAAAACTATGACCCTTGTGTCCAAAGCCGAAGATTTCAGCAAAGTTCCCGAGGGAGGCTGCAGCCTGCCATGTGAGTACCGCCTGGACTGCGGCCACGTTTGCACTAGAGCATGTCATCCATACGATATGGATCACAAGGAATTTAACTGTTTGAAACCGTGTCAGAAAATACTTTGTGACGATGGACACAGGTGTGCAAAGTCCTGCTATGAGAAGTGTGGCAAATGTCAAGTAAAGGTGGATAAAGTGATTCCTAAGTGTGGACACTTGCAAAAAGTGCCTTGTTCTAAGAACCCAGAAGATTTTGTCTGCAAGGAACCGTGTTCCAAAATCCTGTACTGTGGCCATAAATGTGCTGCAGCTTGTGGAGAAGATTGTGCAATGTGCAACAAAAAAGTATCAATAACCCTGAAATGCGATCATGTCCAGGAGGTAGAATGTTACATAAAAGAGGCTGCAAAGATTGGGAAGTGTGTTCCTTGCAAAGAAAAATGCAAAACGCTCCTGGACTGTGACCACAACTGTCCTGGATCTTGTCACCGTTGCTATGAAGGCCGCTTTCATGAGAGTTGCAAACAGCCGTGCAGGCGGTTGCTAATCTGTTCACACGAGTGTTTGGAGCCCTGCACAAACCAGTGCCCGCCATGCCAGCGGCAGTGCGAAAATGTATGCAAGCACAGTAAGTGTGGGAGAAAGTGCGGGCAGCTGTGCACACCTTGTGTGGAGCCTTGTGAGTGGGCCTGTCAGCACTATCTGTGTCGAAAGCTCTGCTCGGAGCCATGTGACAGGCCTCCTTGTAATGAGCCTTGCAAGAAACGGCTGAATTGTCGGCACCCTTGTGTCGGGCTCTGTGGAGAGCCTTGCCCCAAGAAGTGCCGCGTGTGCCACTATGCTGAAATCACTGAAATCTTCTTCGGAAATGAGGACGAGCCCAATGCCAGATTTGTTCAACTCGAAGACTGCTGCCATATTTTTGAGGTGACTGGTTTCGACCAGTACATGAATATGGAGCAAGAAGACAATGGCACGGTCATAAAGCTGAAAGATTGCCCGAAGTGTCGAATGCCCATCAGGAAGAATTTTCGCTATGGGGCGATAATAAAAAATAGCCTCTGTGAAATCGAAAAAGTGAAGAAGGTTGTCCAGGGAGATGCAGAGAAAAATAACCAAATTGGGAAACATTTAGAGTCTGTACTGAAGGAGCGCTCCATTATAGCTGAACAGTTTCCAGCTCGGAATAAAAACTTAACCTCTGCGCTGCAGTCATGTGCCCTGTCACTACAGGGTCTGACTGTTATTGAAAATAAAATTGCATTTCTCACTAGACTTGCTGAACTTAGAAGTCAAGAGGCAAGAATAAATTCAATCATGCATGGGAAGTTTAATACTAAGCTGCTCGAGTGTCTGAAATGGATAGATAAATCTCGAGGGAGATTCACAGGACAGGAGCTTACTGATCTGCAAAGTGAAATTCAAAGGCTTACATTTCTTTTTGACCTTTATGTCCGGTGCAGCATAGCATCAGGCAGAAAGCTAGACTCTTCAACGGAGCACAAGATTGTGTGTGTGCAGAGGACCCTCGAGTGCACAAAGAGATTCACTGAAGAAGATGAAAAGTTTGTTAAAGAGGAAATGGAAAAATTGAAGTCTGCTCTGCCTGAAACTGGTCTTGCTATATCTGAGACGGAGAAGGTGATGATAGTCAAGGCAATGGGCCTTCGTCAAGGTCACTGGTTTAAGTGCCCAAATGGGCATGTCTATGTTATCACAGAATGTGGAGGTGCAATGCAAAGAATCAAATGTCCAGATTGTGATGCATTAATTGGGGGTACCAACCATACTTTAGAGAGTAGCAACCAAGTAGCTTCAGAAATGGATGGAGCTCAATATTCTGCCTGGTCAGATGTTGCAAACGATATGTTGAATTTTGAAGAACTTTGAAGATTTTTATAAGGTTAATGGGCTGACTATGCTCATTGACTCCTATGCATTCAATCATTAGTGAGAAGAAATCTTGTACTGTTTACATTAACATTTTGGTAGCTTTTAGCTGAACACTGATGATTATGTTGCAAAGTTTGGACATCAGGCTTAATTTTTGAGGGGCTGCGTCCTCCCTTTTATCCTATGCTTCTGCAAGAAGAAATGAGTAAGGCTGAATTGTAGTGTGGTACATTTTGCTTTAAATTCATACATAATGCATCTTAAAAGAATTGTATTATAGAATAATGGATGATCAGTCATGTATTAAAAATGTTTTTAACCCACATTGATTTTGGGCTCGCATGTGTTGCAGTCAATACTGTGTTTGCAAACCCCAAACCAAATTAGGGAACGGGTGGACCTCCATTATTAGATGCCCATCCATACTATTCTTCAACAGTTAGAGCCTGCTTTTACTTGTCATTAAAGTGGGGCATTTTTTTTCCTCTGGAAGGTAATCTTTAGTAGTTTACTGCAAAAGAGCACACTCAAACATCTTCTATTGAGTTAAGAGAGAAACCCAGTTTGTTTTGTTGATTTTACTCCTTACCACCCCTCACCACAAATTAATGTCACGGTCTCTCTAACGGGCTTCCTATTGGTGGTAAAAATGCAATTATCAATTAGGTCCATGGAAATTCTGCAGCCATTCCCACATCTTCCCACCATAATTGCAGTGAGTCAGCCGGAACTGCTGGGACCTGGACACGTTGCGGGGGCTTTCCACCCAAACATAGCCATTGCCCTAAGTAGGCACGGGGGGGGGGGGGTGGCGGGAACCCTAAGTCAGGAGTAGCCATGTCCCTGCCTCTCAGTAGGACCCAGCGCATGGTTGGCTGAGGTACGCCTGGTCAGACTAGGTATACCGCCTTGACATCTAGGAGGAGGTGAAGTGGATCCACCAGCAAGTGGGGTGTCAAAGGAAGGCTGTGATCGTGGCCTGCACCCTCGAAGACAAAGGCCAAATTTTTCTTAATTTTTTAAGCAGCCTTCTTACAGGCAAGCTTCATCCAGATGTTCTGGCCTTTCCAGTAGGTGGATGTTCTAGATACGCCCCCGTAGTGGCATAGGCACCCGCCGCTAGGATGCATATCCGAGAACCTCCCCCTGATCTCGGAAAGTCTGCTATGATCGACAACGGAGGTTACTGGCAGGTGAAGGTGTAATGGCCTGGATCGCTGGCCTGTCGATTGTCGAGGCCTAGTTTTTTTACAACAAGAAGTGCCTCGAGGCAGAGGATCTTCTTTATGAATTAACTCTTGAAATTTAGCATTTGAAAGAAAAGATATGGGGTAGAGCAGGAGTGTCCAAGCCTCATGGCTTTATGGGCTGTTTAGGTGCATACCATGGATGCTAGCAGGCTACATATAGACTCCGAATTTCCACAGGCTTTTCTGGCATACTCTTGGTCTAAGTCCATTGGGAGTGCGATGAAAGGCCCATGAAATAGCCCAGGATGCCAATACATCAGTCCCGGCCTTTGCTCTGAGTTTCTGGGGACCTTTTTTGGGGCAGAACCTCCAGTTGTCCCAAGCACGGCCTCTTGTGTCAAAATCGTGTGACCAGGGGGAGGAAACTACCAGGCATAGCATTTCCTCCACTCCGGCCAAGGTTACACCAGGCGGCCGGTACTGCTAGGATGAACTAGGCATACAGGCCTCACCAGGAGTGGCCTTGGTGGTCACTACGTGTGTGTATGTGTGGCCCTCCTGGACCTGCACAATAAGGCTGGCATTTCAGGACCTTGATGGGCCCATTGTATAGGCCCATTATTAATATTTCCTGTGGCCTGATAAGCAGTTGGCCAGCACTGCTTTTTTTTCCTACCGTACTCTGGTGGACGCCCAAAATATGCCCATCATGGCACAGGCATCTGCCAGTAACATGTAAATCAGGGAACCTCCCTCTGACCCCAGGCCGAGGTTCCCAGCAGATACTAATGGGTCTTGAAGTTATTACATAGGATCTATCTATCAGATGAGGCAATTATGCCAAGAACCGTCAAGACACATGAAGTACAAACAGGACAAATAGTGAATAAGAAAAATGAGCAGATATTGAACGGAGTTGCTTGGGCTTCGTGGGCTGGATTGCCAGGGTTTGAGCGTCAGGGTTGGGGTACAGTTTCCCTTTAAAACAACAGCTGTTATTGTGTCAGGCTGAGTAATCCATGGGGGAGAGCAGCTGGGTTGTAATGATAAATGGTGCAGATGAGATATTGGAGAGGCAAAACTATAGGGAAAATAATGATCTTCTGTCAATGTTGTTCTTGTTTCCAGAAACAAAGGGGGATTGGGTTCCCTGCATCTATTATATTATGGTTGTGTAAATGATTTATAATCACTTTGGTTTTAATAGAATCAGTTATTAAACTTTGACCGTTTTAGTTTTGCCACAGATGATTTTGTTAGAAATCCAAAATCTGTGTTTTGTTGCTATAATCCATTAATTATGGAGTTCTGTCTGTCACATTCAATGCTTTTTAATAGATTATATGTTCTTTAAAAAAAATATATAAATAGAGAAAAATGTAACCAATTAATAGTTAAAATGTCTTTAATAAAACTCTCTAAATAAAGTAACAAAATGCTAAATGAGTGTTGGTTTTGTTATATATTTTAGGCAAATACTTAACGTGGTATAAATGAAGGAAAAGTGACAACACTGCAGTGAGCTTCATTAATATGGTTTGATCCCCTTTGTGTCTAAATTGAAGACTTCCTGTTCCATGTTCCTCTGGGTCTCCATTTAGGTCCAGTTTGGCTGTGAGATGTTGACCCAGCTGAAATTCCATGCTGTTACCATCTTTTCTTGCATATAACATAAAATATGCAACAACAACATCAACTTGTATTTATATAGCGCCTTTAATGTAGTAAAGTGTCCCAAGACGCTTCACAGGAGTGTTATCAAACAAAATTTGACACCGAGCCACATGAGGTATTCAGGCAGATGAGGTAGGTTTTAAGGAGGGTCTTAAAGGAGGAAGGGGAGGCGGAGAGGTTTAGCGCAGGAATTGCAGAGCTTAGGGCCTAGGTAACAGAAGGCATGGCCGCCAATGGTGGAGCGATTAAAATTGGGGATGCGCAAGAGGCCAGAATGGGAGGAGCACAGATATCTGAGGGTTGTAAGGCTGGAGGAGGTTACAGAGATAGGGAGGGGCGAGGCCATGGAGGGATTTGAAAACAAGGATGAGAATTTTAAAATTGAGGCGTTGGTGGACCAGGAGCCCATGTAGGTCAGCGAGCACAGGGGTGATGGGTGAACGGAATGTTGTGCTTGTTGAGTGAACAGGACTTTGTGTGTGTTAGGACACGGGCAGCAGAGTTTTGGATGACCTTAAGTTTATGGAGGGTGGAAGATGGGAGGGTGACCAGAAGTGCGTTGGAATAGTTAAGTCTCGTGGAAATAGGCAGTCTTAGCGATAGCGCGAATATGTGGTTGGAAGCTCATCGCTGGGTCAAATACAACACCAAGGTTGTGAACAGTCTGGTTCAGCCTCAGATAGTTGCCAGGGAGAGGGATGGAGTCGGTGACTAGGGAATGGTGCTTGTGGCGGGGACCAAAGACAATGACTTTGGTTTTCCCAATATTTAGTTGGAGGAAATTTCCGCTCTTCCAGTACTGGATGTCGGACAAACAATTAGACAATTTAGAGACACTGGAGGGGGTGAAAGAGGTGGTGGTGATATATAGCTGGGTGTCATCAGCGCACATGTGGGAACTGATGCTGTGTTTTCAGATGATGTCGCACAGTGAAAATAATCTATTGAGCAAGCCCAATTATTATTTGCTGCACTACAAATTTTATATACTGCTGGGAGCTTTTTAATCTTTTGGATATGTAGTTCAGGACATACTAAGACCTGGTTTTACCTCGGGGTAGGGTGGTGAAATCAAGTGGGCAGGGCCAAGGTGAATGGCAAACTCTCCAGACTGGGCAGCGTGAGGCCAGGGAGATTTTAACTCTCGTATCTCATCTGCGTGCTCTGGTATGTTGTCCACCCGAAATCAGCAGGAAGTGGCAGCTGGCAACGCTATCGACTCTGAGACAGAAGTTTGTGGGTTCAAGTCCCACTCCAGAGACTTGAGCACATAATCTAGGTTGACCGTTCCAGTGCAGTACTGAGGGAGTGCTGCACTGTTGGGGGCGTCATCTTTTGGATGAGACTTCTGCCCTCTCCGATGGACATAAAAGATCCCATGGCACTATTTCATAGAAGAGCAGGTAGGTTCTTCCAGTGTTCTGGCCAACAATTATCCTTCAACCAACACCTAAAACAGATTATCTGGTTATTTATCACATTACTGTTTGTGGGACCTTACTGTGCTTAAATTGGCTGCCATGTTTCCTACAGTACAACAGTGACTACACTTCCGAAAGTACTTAATTGGCTGCAAAGCACTTTAGGGCGTCCTGAGGTCGTGAACGGCGCTATATAAATGCAAGTTCTTTCTTTCTAACACTTTTTAAAAATTAATTGCTTTATAAGTTACATTATTTAATTTCATTAATTTGCGTTATTTTGTGTTTTATTTCCAGATATTTCTTTCACTGTTTGCCTTCCTACCTTGTTTGGGGCAAACAAATAGTTCATTCTGGTGGACAGAGTTATCACAAGCAAGGTAATGAGGCAAGATATAACTGAAAGGACATTGAACAGAGAATGTGAGAAAGGAATGCTAAGAATGGTTCTGAAAGAAGTAGGGAAGCAGAGAGAAAATTGACTGAAATGCGTTAAAACACAAAGAAAAAGACATGAAACAGAAACTACTACAAGACTAGGGAAAAAGGCAAGAAATTATAAAATGGAGAATATGAATATAGTATGAAAAAGATCAGCCAGCTGGTATGGGCTAGGTGAAAAGAACACATTTGCAAAACTGAAGAAATATCAATAAGGAAAAATAAATACTTATCCTGGTTTAACATCACAATTACAAGTTGCAGATTCAATTATTTTCTTAGGATATAGAAATTGCAACCATCTAATCCTTGAAATCAAGTTTTTGAGTTCAATTTGTATTGCATTTTACAAACAATATTTCACCAGCAATGTGTAATGATGAATATTTCCGCTCCTGAGACTGACCTTGACCCCCATTTGTGGGTTTGGATTCTACACACAGCTCCTCGGTGATATCTGACACACAGGGCCAGGTTCCATATGTATGTGGACGATACCAGTTTTACCACCTCCCTCAATGCCACACCCACCTCTGTGCTGTCAGGCTGGCTGCCTGACAGTAAGTCAAGGGTGAGCCAGAATTTCCTCCAATTTAACATCTGGAAACTGAAGCCATTGGTTTCAGTTCCCACCAAAAACTCTGCTCCTTTGTCACTGGTTTTATTCCCCTCCCTGGCTCCTTGATCAGAGATGCACATCTGTGGGCAACCTTGGAATTGACCCTGAGCTGAGGACCAAACCCATATCCTATTCATTACCCAAGAGCACTAACTTTCACCTCTGCATCATTGCCTGCCTTCACCCACCTCATGCCCATTGCTGCCTAAACAATTACATACACCTTTGTGACCTTTAGACTCAATGGGGTAGATGTTCATCTTGCTGTCAAAACTGGCATTGCGGAACGGACACCCATTATTGAAACCGTCCAATTTTTATTTCCACTAAAATCAATGTAACAGGCAGCTAATCCACGATGCCCGTGCCCGGGCGGCAAGTTGAAAATCTAAGCTAATTTCTCTGACGTTCTCTTTGCCAGCCTCCTTATTGCCACCTTCCATAAACCGCAACTTGTCCAAAATGCCACCGCCCGTCACCCCCATCCTCACTGACCTCCGTTGGTATCCCGTCCCACAGTGGATTGAATTTAAAATCCATGTCCTCATCTACAAATGCCTTATGGCCTCACCTCGCCCTACTTCCTCAAGCCTGATGTTCCTTCCTGTGGCTGACTTTGATGTTCCGTGTATTCACGAAAATGACATCTCACCCTTAACTTCCTGTGATTTTCATGAAGTTGCTGCATTTGCACAATAAGGCCATTAAACTGGCCACAGAAAGTTAAGACCAGTAATTAACAGCATAAGTACCCTTTTAACAAAATGATAATTGTTAATGACTGCCAGTCGACCTCTCCTGCCCAGAAAGTAAACAATTCTAAGTTTGGAGTCTCATTTCTTCGGATTGTGAATTGTATTAGGAGATTTTACAAATGTTAAATTTTATATTTTTTCTTATTTTTCCCTTCTGTCTCTTTTTTTCTCTCTCGCTTAATCCAATCTTTCTTTCCCTCTCTTATTTCTCTTTCTGTACTTGATTTGACATTGAATTCACCCACTCTAACTCGCCCTCCTTCTCAGTCCTTCCGTTGTTTATTTCTCAATCCTTAAATCTTACTGGTTAAGGAGACGTACTGTTTGTCCCGTTGTTCACCAAGGTCCCAGATGCTCTCTTGTCCTCACTGTGCCTTTATCAGCTCGCGCTTCCAGCAACTTTGTGGACAAAAACTTTTAGAACCTAAATGTACACTAACAAGTCTAGCTAACTGGGCACGCTGCGAGATGCCCCGTTCCAGCAAAATCTGGCCAATTTTTCTCAAGAAGTCTGTGTTATTCACAATAGACAGTCAATAATTAGATGATTGCACTGATACTGATTGAGAACAACTACTCGCTAGACAGCTAGGGTTTAATGTTTAAATGTGGGTCCAATTCATCATCTGCAGGTCATCAAATATTTCTCTCTATTTCACAGGCTTTAGCACATATAGCACATTCATCCTTAATAGAGTGACCACCTCGTGCAAGAGGTACAGTAGAATAGCTCTAGATGGAGTACACTTCTTAGGAAAAAGCACTAAGTACATATGTAAACTGCGGAGTATATGCACAGAAGGAGGCTATTCGGCCCATCAAGTCCGGGCCGTGTGTGTGGATTATACATGGGAGAGGAGTAACGGTTCTGATAAAAAAAAACCCTGCTATTTCTAAAAGAGCAGTGATATATTTTGCACATATATGGGCAGAGAATGTGGCACTGAGGCAGAGTCACTGAGGTTGTTGCTCCTCTGATGTTGCATGCATATGAACTCCATTGAGCTGACCTCACTTCACATAGCGAGGTTTGCACATTTAAATATTTTTGTGGTTTAGTGCATGTCATGCTGAAAGCTCCATGAAGATTGCGGGCTAGAAATTCAGGCACCAGCAGCTACTGAAGGGCTTTTTGTAATTTAAAAGGCTTGGGAGCATAATAACCCCTTTGAAATATTGGCCTTTGCAGGCCAAAGAAGCCGGGTGCAGGAATGAAGAGAGCTCCTTCTTGGACAGTGTGACATTTCTCTTACCAGCCACCCAGAGTGATATTCCTCATTAGAAAAATGC
Source organism: Squalus acanthias (assembly GCA_030390025.1). Lineage (NCBI taxonomy): Eukaryota > Metazoa > Chordata > Chondrichthyes > Squaliformes > Squalidae > Squalus > Squalus acanthias. The sequence continues at coordinate 44,297,626 of CM059435.1, forward strand.
AGTGTTGTAGGGCCATGCCCGCCAGGAACTGTACTGAGACTACCCAAACTTATTTCCCTATAGTCGGCAACTCGAGGAGACTTTCATCCAATCAGGGCTGTTTTTGAATCCATGTGCCAGAAGTAAAAGGCCACCAGTTCTGCTGAAGAAACTCTGATGAAGAGACATCATGGATCATTATTCAGTTTTAAAATATTGACTCTTGTAATATTTGCCATACAGATCAGGTAGATTCCAGGGTTCAATTCATGGACTGTTCTGAAGTAGCCCATCTCAATCAGGGTGCAATGCAGATACTACTGTTGGCCTTAACACCTCTAAGTGAAGGAAGGAAAACAGACATGGGCTCTTGTTCCTGGAGGCTCTGATTATGCAAATTCTACCCAAATTCCAATATAATGCATATGACAGTGTCTTGCCTGGTGCAAACACGTGAACACTCAATTAGCAATGACAACCACTCATTTTCCTTTATTTAAGCATCCTCCACACCTCATAGGAGTCAAGTCTAGTTTGATTGATTATGGGGAAACCATGTGCTTACCCTATGCATGGCTATGTTGGCAGGATGTTATAGATAGGCAGTGCTGCAAATGATTTCCTACTGCTATGTCACATAGAGCTACAGGAATTGTAGCATTATGACAGTTTGTTTTCCCCCAGACAACAAGGCTGTGTTCTCCGCACTTAATATTGACCCTCTGACTTGGGTAAAGCCTTCGGTCTCTCCACAGGCTGGAATAAATTGTCACTGCAGTCTTTCACAGTTTGCAAGTATATTCTATTCCCAAACTGAAAAGTATTTTTTTTCCTACATTTTATTTCTGGGAATTGGGCAACAGCACTGGTCAGCACCACCTGGTGAACCTTTGAAAATATCAACAGAAACAGCGCTGTTCTTATTATGACTTTCATATGAATGAGGCAAAGAAAAATAAAATGGAATGGACACTGCAAACCAGATTACACGCTCTGCTGCAAATAATGCTTTTGTCATATGGCAACAATCATCGACCAACCACACTATCTGTAGGTGGCCATTTAAGAGGCCATAAAAAGAAGACAAAACCAAATAAGCACAATATAAACAACCGGCGATGCCAAATTGAAATTTAGCATTCAGTTGTCATTTGATACATCTGCTAGTACTACTAGAATATACTGCTATGTCATTAGAAATGAAAATTGAGAGAGATATATAATGGGCGGCTGATCCCGTATCGCCTGTTTTACACTATCGCCCAAAGACAAAATTACCCCTCCTGTTTCTACAGAAATCAAATAGGGAATTCAGAAGAAACTTCTGTACCCAGAGGGAGTGGTGAGAATGTGGAACTCGCTACCACAGGGAGTGGTTGTAGCGAATAGCATAGATGTATTTAAGGGTAGGCTAGATAAGCATATGAGGGAGAAGGGAATAGAGGGTTATGCTGATAAGAGTTAGATGAACAAAGATGGGAGGAGGCTCGAGTGGAGCATAAACACCAACGTGGAGTGTATATCCTATGAAGTTGAAATTATTGGTGTGATAACACAATGGTGAGTGCCCATATTATCATGCACAGAGGCATAAGTCTACCACATGCCTGATGCACTCTGTATCCTACAAAATAGGCTTGAAGCACTGTCTGCACCAAGAGGCTCTGCATAAACAGTGCTGGGAGACAACCCAAATATAATGGCCGTAATTTCTGATAGGAGGCTTCCTGCGTGCGGATGCATCCTATCGGAAAAAAATCTACAAACTTACCTGAAGGCTCCCGAGGTCCGGACATTTCTGCTCCTGGGCCTCTCCAAAGTCGAAATGCACAGGGCCCACGTATCCCAGGGGCGCATGCGGTTCGCAAACGTCCCCGGGATCATGTAGGCCAGGCCAGCCAACAGGAGAAGGGAATCTCCCTTCGTACTTTTGACAGATAGACCTGTCAAATATATGAATGGAGATCACCCCAAAAATACACTAAAACATTAAATAAATAAATTTTAAAAATCACGTTTTAAAAATTAGTTAAAATTACATTAAATTCAATATTTTAAACAAAAATTTAATTTTTTGAAAAAAAGAATTAAAGTTTTATACACGGCTAAAAATAAACTTACCTTTTTTAAAAGTATTTTTAAATTATAAATGAGTGAAAATATTTTTCAACTCTTATGCTGGTAAAAGCAGGCCTTACGCCTGCTTTTACCAGGTGTAAGATTTTGAAGTGTTTTCAGCGGGCGGAGGTTTTGAACTCTCCCCCCGCAGAGGCCCTTCTCTAGGGCAGGCGTCCGATCTGACGAGCATTCTTGACAGATCGGAAATACCGGTTTTCAGTGCAGCGCTTCTCATGCCTGAAACCGGCATTTCCGATGGCCCTACGGGTGTGTACACAGCCTGTACACACCTGTAGGCATCGGAAAATACGGGCCAATAGCTTCATCGTAAATACTCTTTGTACATTATTTCTGTATGGTTTTAGAAGTACAGTCATACGGCACAGGAGGAGGCCATTTGGCCCATCGAGTCTGTGCCGGCTCTCTGTTGAGCAATCCAGTCAGTCTCATTCCCCCGCTCTATCCCCATAGCACTGCAAGTTTATTTCCCTCAAGTGCCTATCCAGTCTCCCCTTGAAAACATTGAGTGTCTCCACTTCCACCACTTCCGTCGGCAGCGAGTTCCAGGTCCTCACCACTCGCTGTGTAAAAAAGATTTTCCTCACATCCCCCCTGTATCTCTTGCCCAAAACCTTAAATCTGTGTCCCCTAGTCCTTGTACCATCAACTAGTGGGAACAGCCTTTCCCCGTCTAGCCTATCCAAACCCGTCATAATCTTGTACACCTCTATCAAATCACCCCTCCACCTCCTTTGCTCTAATGAAAACAAATCCAGCTTCTCCAACCTGTCCTTGTAGCTAAGATCCCCCATCCCCGTAACCATTCTGGTAAATCTCCTCTGCACCCTCTCAAGGGCCTTCACATCCTTCCTAAAGTGTGGTGACCAGAACTGGATGCAATACTCCAGTTGTGGCCTAACCAGCGCTTTATAAAGGTTCAGCGTAACTTCTCTACTTTTGTACTCAATACCTCTATTTATGAAGCCCAAGATCCCATATGCTTTGCTAACCACTTTCTCAATATGTCCTGCCACCTTCAGGGATCTATGCACATTAACTCCCAGGTCGCTCTGTCCCTGCACACTGTTTAAAACTGTGCCATTAAGTGTATATTGCCTCTCCCTGTTCCTTCTGCCAAAATGCATCACCTCACACTTCTCTGTATTAAATTCTATCTGCCACTTGTCTGCCCATTCTGCTAGCCTTTCTATGTCCTGTTGTAGTCGATTGGTATCATCCTCACTGTTTGCCACACCCCCAAGTTTGGTGTCATCGGCAAATTTAGAAATTCTACTCTGTATTCCAATATCCAGGTCATTTATATATATATCAAAAAAAGCAGTGGCCCCAGCACTGACCCTTGGGGAACATCACTGTCTACCATCCTCCAGTCTGAAAAACAGCCATTTACCACAATTCCTTATCCAAGCTGCCACTGACCCACATCCATTGCATTCCCTTCATCAATCCTCTCTGTTACTTCATCAATAAATGCAATTAGTTTAGTATTGAATAGTATTGAATAGCTTAACCTAATGACTATAAATGTCAATATAGTAGAAATTCTAAAACACTCGTAACTTCAGAGAATGGAATTGACCTTATGATGTATAAAGGCCAGTACTACTGCCACATTTACCTTGTAAAATGTGCTCCTGTAATATGGCAGGACATATGTAAACACCCAGAAATGTGGATCTATAATGCTGTCAATTCCCTGAACATCGGAGCATTTATACCACGGAGTGCAGCTAATGGAGCGAGACCCCCATGGGACTGTCCTCACTTGGTTCCACTCTTACCTATCCGATTGTAGCTAGAGCATCTCTCGTAATAGCTTCTCTTCCCACCCCCACACTGTCACCTCCAGAGGCCCACAAGAATTCACCCGTGGTCCTATCCTCATCCACATGTTGCCCTTTGGCGACATAATCTGCAAACATGGGGTCAGCATCTACCTGTACACTGACAACACCCAGCTCTGCGTCTTTCTACCCCTCCACTGCCTCTATGCTGTCAGATACACTTGTCTGACATCCATTTTAATGAGCTGCAATTAGCATTTGCTTAACATTAGGAAGACTGAAGGCATTGTCTTCGGCCCACATCACAAATTTCATACATCCCCTTCCCTGCCCAGTCTCAGACTGAACCAGGCTGTTTGCAACCTAACTGTCCTACCCAACCTCAAGCTGTGCTTCTAAGTCTGTATTCTCTCCATTACAAAGAACCTGTTATTTCCTACTTTAAGACTCTGCTTAAAATCTACCTCTTTGACCAAGCTTCTGGCCACCACGCTGCATATCTCCTTTGGCTTGATATTCTTTTTGTTCCTTACCACCTCTGTGAAGCACCTTGGAAAATTATTCCACATTAAAGGCACTATATAAATACAAGTTGTTGTCTGGTGCTGGCTACATTACTGCAAAATGAAAGTGCCTTGAGAATGAAAACGCAGCCAAGGACAAATTTGGTTGCGATTCAGGAGCTACCTGCAGAAACTTTGTATTGTCACAAACCCAGCATTAATTCAGTTTGAAACAAAACTGAGAGTTTAAGTGTAATGTGATCGTAGAGAAATGAGGGTGAGCTGTGCGATGTACATCATAAGATAACTGGATGAGGGAAGACATTCAGCCCATCTTCATCCATCCATCCAGAATGACCTTACAGTGGACCCAGGGAGTGTCCCCAGTAATCTCCCCTCCGACCAGCTCTGACCTGCCTCTCATAGGTGAGGGAATGTGATCAAGTTTGGGAGAAAGTGATTGGGGCTGGCAGTGGATCACTCGTGAAGGGAAGGGGTCTGGCCCCGCCCCTGTGCCTGCCACTGGCCCCGCCCCTGTGCCTGCCACTGGCCCCGCCCCTCGCATGCCCCGCCCCACCCCTGGTCACGCCCCCTCCATTGGCCCCGCCTTTCTCGATGTCCCCTCCCCTCCCTTGGCCCCGCCTTTTCCGCCCCTTCTCTCCGGGGTGTGAGGCCGAGATGGAGGAGCGGGATGGAGCCGGGGCCTTGGAGTCAGGCGAGGACCTGCGGCCGCCGCTGCGGAACCTGGTGCACGGCCTGAGGGAGGTGGCGTCGCAGCTGCGAGGTGAGCGGGGCGGGGGCGGGGGCGGGGGGCGGGGACAGTGCGCGCAGGCCTCAGGCCTCAGCATCCCCGGGCTCGAGTTGAGCCGAGCGCTGCGACCCTTCAGAGCCCGAGTGTTGGGAAGGAGGGGCTGCACCGAGGGGTGGGAGAGTCTCCCGCTGTCTGTGGAGCGCCAGGGACCCGGGACACACACACACACACAGCCCGCTACAAACCGGCAGTAACGGTGAAGGCTCGATAGCCCGGGTCTGGGAGCCCACTGCCGGCCGGGCACAGACTACAACAGGTGCTGAGAGCCGGGCCGCACACTCCTGGAATCCCAGTTAACTGACGGCCGATGTAGCAGCAGCTGGATATTTCAGGTAGAGCCACCTGAGAGGGAGCAACAGGCTGAGAGCTGATGGAGGGCCGCCAGTTGTCAGTGTGAAATAACTGAGTTCAGTGGGTAATCTCATCCCTTGCCTTTGTTATCTCCAGACTCGACTATTCCAGCGCTCTCCTGGCCGGTCTCCCCATCTTCCTCCCTAAACTTGAGCTCATCCAAAACTCTGCCGCCCGTGTCCTAACTCTCACAAAGTCCGGTTCACCCATCGTCCCTGTGCTCGCTGACTCCAGGTCCAGCAACGCCTCGATTTAAAAAAAAAATCTCATCTTTGTGTTCAAATCCCCTCCATGGCCTCGCTCCTCCCTATCTCTGTCATCTCCGCCAGCCCCACGATGCTCTGAGTATGCCAGGTTCCTCCAACACTGGCACCTTGTATAGTCGCTCCACCATTGGTGGCTGTGCCTTCAGCTGTCTAGGCCCTAAGCTCTGGAATTCCCTCCCTAAATCTCTTTGCCTCTTCACCTCTCCTCCTTGCTGCTAAGATGCTGCTTAAAATCTAACTGACCAAGCAAGTATTTGGTTATCTGTCTTAATGTTGTCTCCTTTGGCTGAGTGTCATTTTTTGTCTGATTATGCTCCTGTGAAGCGCTTTGGGATGTTTTACTACGTTAAAGGTGCTATATAAATGCAAGTTGCTGTTTTTGTAAATGCTCGACTGCATTTGATACTGAGTCGCAAAAGGTCACAAGTTTGATTATCCAGTATGTGGCCAGTTAGCTCCTCTCAAACTGAGTTAGAAGTAGCTCTGATTGGCCTCAATGTCTGAGCTTGGGAAGGATGTTGAGGTCAATCTTGGGATTGTGTGTGTATGTCAGTGGGCATCAATTGAGAACAGGATAGGGCTCAGCTGCGAGTTCCTTCCCCTTTCAAATAGCCCACCAACACTTTGTCTAGACTCGAACGGCAAAACTGGTGTGGATTCTGGAGGACTGTTGGCAATTGTGGACCATACCACCATGAGACAGCACCTCAAGAGAAGTTTGGGGGGGAGGAGGAGGAGGGTACTGGGGAGTGAAGCACAGGGGGCCATCTAATCGATGTGTTTAGGTGGTTTATGTATAGAGCTGGGAGAGAGTGACAGTTTGAGAATTAACAAAGGGCTTTGTTTTGTTGACTTACCAGCCAGGAATATCTCACTGGGGAGGGGGGAGGGCAGGGTGAGACCTCTACCCATCCACCCCATGCCCCTGTCTGAATTTCTGACCCTGAGGGTCATTTACATATGGAAGGCGGCCCCCCCCAGCCTCCACCACAGAGTTATACTGGAATTGGGGCAGGAACTAGTAGTGGCAAACCTCAGAGACCTGCTGTAGTAGGAGCAAGCAGGCAGCCTCCATGCTGCTGGAAAAATAAATGATTTTGGGGGAAATTTACTTTCAGCATTCCGAGGTCTGTGTATGGCAATGTTCTGACAGCCACTGCACAGGACCTTGCTGCTGGCACCTTTCACTCATCCCCTCTGCTGACCTCCAAGCACTGGTTGCTCGGGCCTAACATTCAGCTCTTGCATCCAGCATTTTATTGAACTGTATCCTAAATTTCAAAGGGTTTTTCTCCTTCGTGATCTAAATACATGGGCAGGCATGTCCTGTGCCATGAGATCTCAGCCCGGAAATAGGGGCGAGGTGAGGAAGAGACCATGGGGCTGCCATAACCAAAGATGATTTTACTGTTGTATTAACAGTCGCATGTGTGCACTTCCATTAAAGATTGTTGGAGTGAGAGCCCTGGCTATTGTTTTTGCCCCCCCTCCTCCCTTCCCCAGCTCCGGGACATTGAGTTCAGCTTGTGCACTCTAATCATCCTGGCTGAAATTGGATAACTTGGCAAAAATGGCTTTTAATGTGATGCAATCTGTGAAACCAAGACATCATGTTAATGAAAACTTTTCTCATTACAGAGGGCGAATCGTTGTGGAAGTCTGAAGATTTTGACTTGCAGTTCTTCTGGAAAACTCTAGGTTTAGTACTTGATGTATAAAGATGTGAGAAGAGATTGCAGATAATGCTGAGTGCCTAAGGAACATGAGAAATAGGAGCAGGAGTAGGCCATTTGGTCCTTCGAGCCAGCTCCGCCATTCAATAAGATCATGGCTGATCTTCTACCTCATCTCCACTTGCCTGAACTATCCCCATATCCCTTGATTCCCTTAATATTCTAAAATCTATCGATCTCTGTCTTGAATATACTCAACAACTGAGCCTCCACAGCCCTCTGGGGTAGAGAATTCCAAAGATTCACCACCCTCTGAGTGAAGAAATTTCTCCTTATCTCAGTCCTAAATGGCCGACACCTTATTCTGAGACTGTGACCCCTGTTTCTAGACTCCCTATATATAGAGGGGGATGATTTTTGAAATCACCTTTTGACATATGTACTAGAGCTCAAAAAGGGAACTGGAATATTCACAACTTAAAATTTTATACTGAAATATTGACTGGAGTTGTTAGCTTCACTATTGTACCTTACATGAGTTGAACTATTAGTCACTTTCTGTAAATAACTACTGTTAATTGAAGGAAAGGTTGCATCGTTGGGGGGGGGGGAAAGGATGCTGCGATTGTACATATTGCAATAAGGTATGTGTTCTGTATATTGCATGCACAGGATAGAGAACCAGCCAACTGGGGATCAAAAGGATGTGGAGGAAATTAGTTTGCTCCAACTAGCATTAACTTTTTTTTTTAGTTTTGTTGTATTATGAATATTATGATGCCTTTCCAATCTCAACATTTGTGGCAAGGTCATATAACCTATGACTGGGTGAATTGCACGATAGTAAAGCCACTGCTGCACTTAGGTTTACTTTCAGGATTGGTGTATGCTTTCAGTAAATATAGAGGTTGTGTGTTTAGTTTTAGTTTGTTTGAGATTTACATTAAAAACCCCTGATTCATAGAACCTTTTCATAGAAATATACGGCACAGAAGGAGGCCATTTGACCCATCGTGTCTGTGCCGGCTGAAAAAGAGCTACCCACCCTAATCCCACTTTCCAGCTCTTTGTCCGTAGTCTTGTAGATTACGCCACTTCAAGTGCATATCGAAGTACTTTTTATATGTGATGAGGGTTTCTCCCTCTACCACCCTTTCAGGCAGTGAGTTCCAGACCCCCACCACCCTCTGGGTGAAAAAAGTTCTCCTCAACTCCCCTCTAATCCTTCTACCAATTACTTTAAATCTATGCCCCCTGGTTATTGACACTTCTGTAAGGGAAATAGGTCCTTCCTATCCACTCTATCTAGGCCCCATATAATTTTATACACCTCAATCAAGTCTCCCCTCAACTTCCTCTGTTCCAAAGAAAAGAACCCCAGCCTATCCAATCTTTCCTCATAGCTAAAATTCTCTAGTCCTGGCAACATCCTCGTAAATCTCCTCTGTACCCTCTCTAGTGCAATCACATCTTTCCTGTAAAGTGGTGACCAGAACTGTACGCAGTACTCTAGCTGTGGCCTAACTAGTGTTTTATACAGTTCAAGCATAATCTCCCTGCTCTTGTATTCTATTCCTTGGCTAATAAAGAAAAATATCCCGTATGCCTTCTTAACCACCTTATCTACCTGTCGTGCTACCTTCAGGGATCTGTGGACATGCACTCCAAGGTCCCTCTATTCCTCTACACTTCTCAGTATCCTACCATTTATTGTGTATTCCCTTGCCTTGTTAGCCATCCCCAAATGCATTACTTCGCACTTCTCCAGATTGAATTCCATTTGCCACTTTTCTGCCCACCTGACCAGACCATTGATATCTTCCTGCAGTCTACAGCTTTCTTCCTCACTGTCAACCACATGACCTATTTTTGTATCATCTACAAACTTCTTAATCATGCCCCCTACATTGAAGTCTAAATCATTGATATATACCACAAAAAGCAAGGGACCTAGTACTGAGCCCTGTGGAACCCCACTGGAAACAGCTTTCCAGTCACAAACATCCATTGACCATTACCCCTTGCTTCCTGCCACTGAGCCAATTTTGGATCCAACTTGCCACTTTCCCTTGGATCCCATGGGCTTTTACTTTTATGACCAGTCTGCCTTGTGGGACCTTGTCAAAAGCCTTGCTAAAATCCATATAGACTACATCGAAATCACTACCCTCATCAACCTTCCTTGTTACCTCCTCAAAAAATTCAATCAAGTTAGTCAGACACGATCTTCCCTTAAATCCATGCTGACTGTCCTTGATTAATCCGTGCCTTTCTAAATGACGATTAATACTGTCCCTCAGAATTTTTTCCAACAATTTGCCCACCACCAAGGTTCGGCTGACTGGCCTGTAATTATTCGGTCTATCCCTTCCCTTTTTAAACAACGGTACAATGTTAACAGTCCTCCAGTCTTCCGGCACCACACCTGTAGCCAGAGAGGATTGAAAAATGATCGTCAGAGCCTCCGCTGTTTCCTGTATTGCTTCTCTTAACAGCCTGGAATGCATTTCATTCGACCTGGCGGTTTATCTACTTTCAAAGTTGCTAAACCCCTTAATACTTCCTCTCGCACTATGTTTATCTCATCTAATATTTCACACTCCTCCTCAAGTACAATGGCCCAGAAATTGATCTCGCTCTGTTCCCGCGGGGGTAAGCCTTCCCCGCGATGTCTCACCTCGCTTATGCTTTTTCTGATCCAGCTCGCACGAACTTGATGTTCCAGACATCAGCTGTGCTGGGCTTGCGTATCCCAGCGGCGTAGTGAATTCGTGCGAGCTGTGGGATCACGTGACTCAGTTAGAGCCAATGGCAGCACACCATCTTCCATTCATAAGTCTCACAGCATAGCTGTGAGACTTATGAATCTTACACCCCCCCAAAATAACAGCTAAACCTCAATTAAATTAAAAAAAAAAAAACCATCACATTAATAAAATAAGTATAGTTAATTAAATTAACCATTTTAAATAAAAAATTAAATTTTTGAAAAAATTTAAAATCTTTTAAAAAGTTATAAAAATAAACTTACCTGTCTTTAAAGTCTATAAAAAAGATATACCTGTAAAAAAAAATTCAAAAAAATACTTAATTCACTACTTACCTTCTTAAAAGCGGGTCTTACTCCTCCTTTTTACATTTCCAAAATCTTCCCTACTTACCTGCGCGTCCAAAGCATGAAGTGCACAGCGTGCGCGCAGCCTGTAGCGCGCACGCGATGCACCCAGGCCCCGCCCCCTTTTCAGAAGAGCAATTGCCGGTTTTCAGCGCATGCGCAGGGCATGCAGAAAACCGGCAATTGGAGTGGGAATACGCGAGAGTATGCAGTGCGTACTCTCGCGTCCCGGGATCAATTTTCGGCCCAATGTCTGCATCGTCCCTCTCTTTTGTGAAGTCAGACGCAAAGTATTCATTAAGAACCACACCCGCGTCTTCTGCCTCCACACACAAGCTTCCTTTTTGGTTCCTAATAGGCCCTACTCTTTAGTTATCCTCTTGCTCTTTTGTTGGTTATTATAGCAATGGCTTCCACAGGGTTAACTTATAACTGTGAAAGCAAGTACAATACAGTGAAATACTTTTGAGGAGAAAAAATAAAGTCTGCAGTAGCAATCCAAGCTCTGCCCCAATAATGGATATAGATTTGAATTTGTATTGTGTAATCGCCCAGCTGATTCCAGTGTTGGTGGTTTCAGTAGCTGTTGCTGTAACTACTTCCAATTTTTATTTTCATAGAAAATTGCCTAACTTTCCCCAACGTACTTCCTCTAGGTGAGTGTTTCAAAGCAGTATCACAAGAAGCAACAAAGATAAGTTTGGCCTTTTCAAAACCACCCTTACCATCTATACAAGTAAGTGCACAAGTTGAACCTCCGATTATGATTCTTGCAATAAATGAAGCAGTGCTGTATTCCATTTACTGATGTTTTCTGTGCTAGGACTGTCAGAAGCTCACTGCTGAATTTCAGAAGAGCATCCTTAATTTAGCCACTGTGTACTACTGGTTACCCAAGAGTCAAGGCAAGTGCTACTGAAGGGCTACAAATTTATCCGTTGAGATGTTAATGCTGTAATGTGTATATCCACGTAGCAGAAATGCTCATTTTGTTTCACAATTAGAATTTTTATTCAGAGTGCAACAAACATTGTTGCATTTTTGTAAACGAAAAGGCAGGGAATTGGAATTTAAAAAAGTTGCGACACAGGTTAGAAAAGTTGCGACACAGGTTAGCAAGGCCATAAAAAAAGCAAACCAAGCACTAGGGTTTATTTCTAGAGGTATAGAACTGAAAAGTAGGGAAGTTATGCTAAACCTGTATCGAACCTTGGTTAGACCACACTTAGAGTATTGCGTACAGTTCTGGTCGCCATATTATAAAAAGGATATAGAGGCACTGGAGAGGGTGCAGAGAAGATTTACAAGGATGATTACCAGAAATGCGAGGGTGTACTTATCAGGAAAGGATGAACAGGCTGGGTCTCTTTTCTCTTGAAAAAAGAAGGCCGAGGGCTGACCTAATAGAGGTCTTTACAATTATGAAAGGGTTTGATAGAGTAGATACAGAGAGAATGTTTCCACTTGTGGGGAAGAGCATAACTGTAATATAAGATAGTCACCAAGAAATCCAATAGGGAATTCAGAAAAGCTTCTTTACCCAGAGAGTGGTGAGAGTGTGGAACTCGCTACCACAGGGAGTGGTTGAAGCAAATAGTATAGATGCATTTAAGGGGAGGCTAGACAAGCATATGCGGGAGAAGGGAATAGAGGGTTATGCTGATAGATTTAGATGAGGAAAGGCGGGAGGAGGCTTGTGTGGAGCATAAATGCCGGCATGGACTGGTTGGGCCGAATGGCCTGTTTCTGTGCCGTATATCCTATGTAAAAGATCGAGCTGCCACAGCTAACAAAAATGGTGAACAGGCAGGCTGGATGGGCTGTTCCTTTGCTGCATAGAGAGATTAGGTGTCTCAGTGGTTTGGAGTACTGTAACCTCTCCAGCAGCTGTTCTACGTGAAATGAGTTTGAACAGTCTCAACTCAGTTCTAGTGACATAGATCCATTTTATGAATATTTTAACATTAAAAATTTGGTGGATTTTCTTTTTTTTGTCCTGTGTGTTTGAAGTGCACACAAACCATTTTACTTGAGTCTTCAAACCAACCTACTGAGAGTCAAGTTTCAATGTAAGTCAAGTTTCAATTTGCCTGATGGGGTGCACACGCCTCCCTGTCAGATAGCACCCTCTTCATGTAAGTGAAGAGCTCATGGTCCAAGGTTGGTGAGAATTGAGGCTAAGGGACCTTCAAGTGTGTGTCGAGGTACTGCTGTTTTACCAGCTAAAACCATACAGCTCACCAGCACAAGGCAGTGGTAAGCTTTCTTACTGATCAGCTCAACTCTGCAATTACCTATTCAAATTAGTCTTGAATGAGTCAAATTTTCCTCCACCTCCAGTGGAGGCAAAACTGAAGTCATCCTTTTTGCAACTCCTCAGCTCCTGCATATCTCTCCTCTAACTCCATCAATCTTCCCAAATGCCATCTTAAGTTGTCCGGTAGTTTGGAATGCAGTTTGATTTAGTTTTTTTCCCTCTGCATCTGTTCCATCACCATGACCACCTTTTGAAACATCGCCTGCTGGTTCCTTATGCCCTTTGTTATCAATTTTGAAATCTCTGTCTTGCCTTCAAATGCCTCCGCAGCCTCCTTTAGCACCATGTCCTTGCTCACTCACTTCAGAAGGGGCAAGCAAATTACAAGTTCCAAGAAATGAAATGGGTACCAGACATGAGGCAAGTGTGTGAAACATGTAAACAGCAAACAGAAGGCTGACTGACAGAAGTGCTATTTTCAGAAAGTGCTCATTGTAATTTTTCCGTGAAGAATAATTGATGTCACCAATAATTGGTAACACCAAATTCTGTGGAAAGTTAGGTTGTGGAGTTTGGCTACACAACACAACCATTAATGCACCTTTATGACCACCTGTCCAGTATATATTGCTTGGAGCAATGTATTTCTCCATAGTGGTGAAAAATTGCAGTGTTAGAGACTGAAAGGCTCTTAGCAGGTAGCTCCTGTCAGAAATAAGACAACAGTATTGTGGCCCGACTCTCCCTGTGAGCATGGTTCCCCTCTGAGGGTACGAGTTTTTATCAACACTTCTGTATTAGAATGCATAATAGAAGATTTTACCTATTAAAATGTACCACTTTCTAAATAAGACTGCATCCTTTTGAAAACTGATTTGAATGACTTACTCAAAAGGTATTTGACTCTATGCTTTAATAAGCCTTCACTGTAACATTTTTTGTGGTGGTCTCAAAACAGTTATAGGTAGAAGTAATTGATCGTGGCTCCACGTGACTGATAACAGAATAATGGAGGTTTCTTTTGCTTCAGGCGTGACTTTACGGCGACTAGTTCGAGATGCCGCAATGGACATAGTGGAGGGAGTTATTCAGCTATTGAATGTGATACTGAGTACACCACTTCAAAGGTGCCAACCTTCAAATCTACATGATGCAGTGTTGAAAATCTTAAGATGTGAACTAGCAAACATTCATTGGTATTTAAAATGTGATGCTCAGCAAAGCCATGGTACCTGCAGGAGAACAAGAAATACATTGCTCAAATATTTTTCTTTTTAAAATTTGTGAACTTTTGTTTCTCTCTTCTCTCCATGTTTTAATTTTCAACCGTGTGCTGAATTCACACAAATAGTTCCCCAGAATAAGTATCTGAATATACCTGTGGGTGCCTGGTTGCAGAATGGACTGCCACTTGAAGAGTGCAATTATTGCTACTTTTCTGTTTGATACAAAGTGGTTTAGGGTGTCCATCAATGCAAAAGTGGCAGTGTCACTCAGAAGACCTACTGTATGCACTAAACTCCTGGTGAGAACCCCTCCCATAGCCCAACTCTCAGTGCATAGAGTTTCAGAGTGCATAAATGATTTTTATGATTTGATGTTGCCCAATCAGGAGTAATGTTATGATTTGTGATCTGGTAGATATTGTTTGTGTGACATGAGACAATTTGTACATTAGATGATGGGGGTGGGGGGGGGTGGGGTGGTGCAGAAGAAGAGAAAATTTAGACCATATTTTGATGAAGCCAAGCTGAATTGGGATCTCGCATTCTATCACTCGACAAGCGATGTTTCTCTTTCCCACCCTTCAAAAAAAAGGCCTCTGAAGAGTAAATTACTGATGGTCTATTTTATGCTCTGTGATTCCCTGCACCACCAGCTTTACTGAGATAGACACTAATCAGCCTTCTCAAAGTCTATAAATTAAAAAAAAAAAAATTGTTCCGAGTTACTTCTGAATATTGCTGGAGTATGTAAGCCAAAGGGTGAATACTCCAAGTCAGTTTTAGGCTCTCAGTTCTCTGCCAGTATTAGTGTAATAGAATAAATGCCATCAGCAAACCGACTTCTGCAATATATATAATTTAAACAAATGTAAAAAGAAATGGATCAGATTGAGAGATCTATGCACATTAAAGCATGAAAATTATGATCTCTTCTTTTAGCTTTAATATAAAACAAAATAGCCCTAGTAAAATGGTTGCTGCAACTTTAAGAAAAAGATGTGATTCGCTATTCAAACAGTTTAGTCATTGTGGTGGTGTGTTTACAGAAACTGGCACAGTGGAGCCCACTTAAAAAAAAAAAAAAAAAATTGTTGTGAGATTAATTTTCATTAAGATTCACTTTTGATTTTTCAGGCGTCAGTGCCATTTTATCCTTATATGGTTATGTGCTGAAGAGCTTTTCTTCAGTGAAATAGAATTGATATTACAGGTTTGGGTATAATGGTGTTACTGTGATTTGTATGTAAAGCTTTGTTCTTTTGGTTTCAGTTTGTCACAGGACCAACTGACATCCACAGGTGGAGTTTGGGAAGCTTGTGACCGGTTTTCTAAGATACCAAAAGGTAATGTAGATTTCAAAATATAGTCTGAAGTGCCTCTCTTTCTCGTCTCCGCGCTCTCTCTCTCTCTCTCTCTCCAATCTTCAAGGTTGAAAATATTTGAATATTGAATATATTCTGCATATGAAAAGGGGGAGCAGGGAAAGCAGGTGGTTTAGGAAACAATCTAAATAATATCCTCATGGTTTGATGAACTGTGGATCATTTTATTTATTCAAATATTTTCTGTTCCAGTAATTAACAGATTTACTTGTGATTATGAAAGTTGCACGTAAACGTCAGGCAGAGCTCAAAATTTAACATCTTTCATGTTAATCATGTTCAGCTGTCACACTTTCTCACTAGAAATCCTTGCCTGCACAAAAAGCTTTCACCATAATTATAGGCAGCTGACAATAATAAAAAATCTGTGCTGGACTATTTTCTGAGTATCAATATTCTTTTAGTGGCAATGAGCTTCTGGGGAAAGGTTAAAAATAAGAGCTGCTTGACATTTTAACACAACCTCAGCATAACGGACATTTTGATCCATTGGAGACCATTCTACATCAGAATAGCCATATTTTTCAACAGCTCATAAGCTTTTACAGTAATGCAAGTACTTTAGATTAGTACTTGCTATCATGTAATATATTTAGTTTCTTTAAGTTTTGACATTTACTGTATCTAAACGCATGTTTTACAGAATTAAATTGTAAACTGCGTATCACTATTTTGGTGGTCTTAATTATGACAGTTTCAAAATTGTGGAGCTGCTTTGGTTTTAAGGAGTTGGTAACTGAGGTTTTACCACAATGTGGAACTTTGAACTTTGTATGGAGTCATGTGTATCTTTGTGTGTTCAGTATTTATATGCACTTAGTTTTGCCAGTAACAAAGTGTTGTGATATTTTCTCTCTCTTGGGTGCAATATTTGCCAATCATACCTAGTTTAATTTTAATTGATCTAACCCAAGTGTGACACACTATCTGTTTTGTACTCCTCCTCCACAGATAACCAGGCAGCTGTGCTATCACGGATGTCTTCCTATGCTGCTATTGTAGAAGATGCATTGGAGGAAATGGAACAGGTACAAAGTCTTATAGAATATAAAAACCAGGAAGTAATGATGAGCCTATACAACATCTTAGTCGGAGTCGGTTAGAGGACTGTGTGCAGTATTGGGCTCACACTGTAGGAAGCATATTGAGGCTGTAGAGAGGGTACAGCGCAGATTCATTAGAATGCTGTCTGGTATGAGGAAATAGAAATACCTGGAAAAGTTGGTCTTTTTTTCATTAGAACATTGCAGATTACAGGGCGATATAATAGAGTTTAAAATTATGAAAGGATGAGACGTGGTAGAAGCGAACTGTTTCCAGTAGTTGAAGGGTCAAGAAGATCATCCATAGAAACAAGATTTAGAACCGAGGGCAGGAGAAACTTCTTTACACTGAATTGTGAGGCTGTGTATTGCACTTCCAGCATTCGTGGTTGAGGCAGAAACTGTGCCAAGGTTCAGGATTAGATTGGACAGGTAGATGAATGAAAATGGGTTGAAGGGCTGTAGGAACAGGGTGGGTAAATGTGCTTAGAGCTATTTGCTTGTGTGGCGGGCAATGTTCCCCATAAGCCGTGCGGACGTGGCGCTCCAGGGAACCTGCGCAGCCGGCTTTTCAATACAAAAAACGCCCATGCACGGTATTTTTAATGGCCCTTCTCAGCCCCTTAAAGGGCCAAGCAAAATTAGAGGGAATATTAGTGGAGGGTAAATGCTGACCTGGACCAGTTGGGCCGAATGGCCTGTTTCCATCTTGTAACTTCTATGCATTTCTAGATATGCAAAAATTTTAAAACTTTATTTCATAGAATCATAGAATGGTCTCCTTTTGTTCTGAATCATTCGGCCCATCATGCCTGTGCTGGCTCTTTGAAAGAGCTATCTAATTAGTCCCACTTCCCTTTCCCTGCAATTTTTTTTCCCTTTAAGTTTTTATCCAGTTCCCTTTTACAAGTTATTATTGAATCTGCTTCCACCACCCTTTCAGGCAGTGCATTCCAGATCATCATAACTCGTTGCATTTGAAAAAAAAAAATCATCTCTCTCGTTCTTTTGTCAATTACCTTAAATCTGGGTCCTCTGGTTACCGACCCTTCTGCCACTGGAAACAGTTTCTCCTTATTTACTCTATCAGTACCCTTCATGATTTTGAACACCTGTCAAATCTCCTCTTCACTTTCTCTGCTCTAAGGAGAACAACCCCAGCTTCCCTAGTTTCTTCACGATGCGGAGATGCCGGTGTTGGACTGGGGTGGACAAAAGTGAGAAGTCGCACAACACCAGGTTATAGTCCAACAGCTTTATTTGAAATCACAAGCTTTCGGAGCGCTGCTCCTTCGTCAGGTGAAGTTTCTTCACGTTACTGAAGTCCCGCATCCCTGGTGCCATTCTAGTAAATCCCTTTTGCACCCTCTCTAAGTGCTTGACATAGTTCCTAATGTGTGGTGCCCAGAATTGTACACACTACTCCAACTGGGCCCTAACCAGTGATTTATAAAGGTTTAGCATACGTCCTTGCTTTTGTACTCTATGCCTCTGTTTATAAAGCCAAGGATCCCATATGCTTTTTAACAGCCTTCTCAACTTGTCCTGCCACCTTCAAAGATTTGTGTACTTACACCCCCAGGTCTCTCTCTCCCAGCACGCCCTTTAAAATTATACCATTTAGTTTATATTCCTTCCTACCAAAATGCATCACTTCACTCTTCTCTGCATTAAATTGTATCTGTCATGTGTCTGCCCATTGTCCCAGTCTATATCTTCCTGAAGTCTGTTACTATCCTCACTTTACATTTACGAGTAGGAAATTTCACCTGGTGTGGGATGGAGTTCAAATGCACCTTATAAAATTTTTGCCAAATTAAAGAAAAAAGGTTCTTATTAAAAAAGCTTATGCAAACTGAGATTTAAATCGAATTTTAATTTGCTTTTGAGTTATTAGATTAGGAAATGCACTAAATGTAGCTTAGTAATCACTTTTTATTTCTCTGTTGCTCACCTGATTCTGTCACTTGTACGACTTTGGGAGAATTGTCCACATTTCAGAGCTTTTCTGTGACCTCTGGATTGGGACTAACTAGCTGTCTTCAGTTTCAGCAGAAAATGTGGCCAACAATCAACTTTTTTTGTGAAACTACTCATCCAGGTTGGGAGATATTAAGAATGGAACACTGTACTTCCCACTTTGAACACTTGGTGGCAGCATTGCTCACTTATTGGAACACATCCTGTTGAAGGGTAACTCCTCATCAGTGAGTCTCAATGACTCCTCCTTCTACTTCATTTTGCATTTACAGCTGTCCTTTGGAGTTTTTCCAGAGTGAGATTTTCCGTTTGTGCCAGATTAGCGTGAGTTCTGTGCTGTGAACCTATGCCTACTAGTATAGCCCAGGTTTAGAGAGAGGTTTCATCTTGGTGTAGGATGGAAACTGGAGTTGAAGTGACCATGAAGAAACTTGTCAACTTGTTTTTCTTTTGAATACTTAAAGAATTAGTTGATGAATGACAACTTTATTATATGCTCAATTTTAGCTTAAAATAAACCAATTACGATGAAAATGCGGCCTTTTTGGCGTGCAACTTGCTCTCGGGCATCTACCAGTGTTACTATAGCAACCAGACCTCTGACTGCCCTGTGGAGCGGAATTTGACTTCAACTCTGGCTCCTTGCAGCAGCAGGTCGAGATTGGGAACCAAGAGTGGTGGGAGGTTTGAACTTGCATCCCATTATTGTTGGGCATTCTGTGTGTGTTACTTGATCGTGATCAGGCATGATGGAGTTCCCCCTCCCCCCCTCCCCACCCAACCCTAAACTGTGACAGGTCAACTAACTTAGCATGAACTGGGGATAGAACATGGTCATTTCCTGATCTGTGCGTCTCAACTACTTGCTGGTTTAACACACCGAGCCATCAGGGAGCTGAAAAAACATATCTGTATGGCCAAGTCCTGGATTGCCTCGTATCATTCACTCAGTTCTTGTTGTACCTGAATCTTGCTGCTGTGTGGTACTGTAACTCTTGTGTTTATATTGAACTGAAAACGGAAACTGCTGGTAATATGTCAGATCTGTCAACACCTGTAAACATGTTTTGGGTATAGATCCTTTGTACGTTCTGGTGAAAGGTCTATACCCAGGATGTTAACCTGCCTCTTTTCTTTACCAAACTTATTTTAATGGGCTATTTCAATCAACCTGATATAAATTGGGAAAACCCAAGTACAGGAAACTTTCGTTTATCCGGCATCGACGGGACCGGCGTGGTGCCGGTTTATCGAAAGTACCGGATAACAGAGAGTTATATCTACCGAGGCTATTTTTAACAAAGAGACTCCAAGCAGCACGGGAGAATCTACTCATGCTACTGCAATGTTTCGGACTTGCGACAGCGCCAGGAGGCCGAGTAGTGGCACTTTTGAAAAGTACCCCATCTGACTAAATCGGCGTTCGCGGACTCGGACTCGGACTCGGGATCGGCAACATTGCCGGTTATTTGAGAGGATTTTTCGGCGCACTCGGCGTTCGCGGAGACTCGACTGCGACTCGGCAACATTGCCGGTTATTTGAGAGGAGTTTTCAGAGGATGATTTTTGCCGGTTAAGCGAGAATTCCGGATATTTGGGTGCCGGATAAACGAAAGTTTCCTGTAGTTAGGAGTCCGAGTTGGTAGCTATAATGCATGACTGCTTCATGAACCTGTGCATTAGTGAAACAGTGTGGTGTTTACAAATGACCCATATAACCTACAGATGATAGAAGTTGTGGCATTATTGAGTGGACAGCATCCACAGAATGAGTAAGTTCAGTGTGATTTGGGACTCAGAAATACCAAAGACCAGGAGCTGGGCAAATAACTTTAAAAGGGCTCATTTCAATGAAATGAGGGAACAGCTCAAGGAAATTGACTGACTGGTTGAGGTAGTTCAGCATCATTTTGATAGAGGGAAAATGGAATACTTTTAAATGCATAATGCTGAGGGTGCAGGATAAATCTAGACCTAGAATCAGCAAGGTCAGACTAAACATGCGTGATCCCAAATGAATTAATAAGCAAAACGGAAACTTAACCTCTCTAAATCCTGCGAGGATAAATGGGATGGGGTTCCCTGGGAAACGGGTGGAATGGCTGATTAGAGGGCCAAAGAGAGACCTGGGGGAAAAAAAAGCATTGGTGCAAATGGATTCCAGAGGATGAGCACAAGATTTTTAAATAATTGCATTCTCCAAGTATCCACAAGGGAAGGCGCAAACATCAGAGTTAACCCAGGCAAAATAAATGACTTTTTGATATCAACGAAGTGGAAGTCCTAGACAGGCTAAAAGGATACAATTAGATTGGAAACATGCAAACATGGTGCCTATATTCAAAATGGGCAACTGCAGACCAATCCGTCTTGTTTCAATCCCATGTAAAATAATGCAATTGATTATTAGAGATAGACTTGAAAATTAACTATACAATAATAAACAGTGATCAACATGGGTTCAAAAAGGGGAATAATTGCTTGACCAACCTCCTTGACTTCTTTTCAGGAGTTGACATCCCAAGTGGACTGTGGTAGGAACATGTGACAGGAGTAGGCCATTAGCCCCTCAAGATTCAATGAGATCATGGCTGACCTGTATCCTAACTGCATGCAGCCACCTAGACTCAATATTGAGCTAGCATCTACAGCTTTTTGTGGTAGAGAGTTCCACAGATCTACCACCCATTGTGTGTACAACAACAACTTGCTTTTATATAGCACCTTTAACGTAGTAAAACATCCCAAGGCGCTTCACAGGAGCTAATTTGACACCGAGCCACATAAGGAGATATTAGGGCAGATGACAAGAAGTAGGTTTTAAGCAGCATCTTAAAGGAGGAAGGAGAGGTTTAGGGAGGGAATTCCAATGCTTTGGCCTGGGCAGCTGAAGGCACAGCCGCCAATCGTGGAGCGAGTAAAATCGCAGATGCACAAGAGGCCAGAATTGGAGGAGTGCAGAGATCTCGGGGTTGAAGGGCTGGAAAAGGTTACAGAGATAGGGAGGGGCGAGGTCATAGAGGGATTTGAAAACAAGGATGAGAATTTTAAAATCGAAGCATTGCTTAACCGGGAGCCAATGTAGGTCAACGAGCACGGGTGATTGGTGAACGGGACTTGGTGCGAGTTAGGATACGGGCAGCAGAGTTTTGGATGACTTTAGGTTTATGGAGGGTAGAAGATGGGAGGCCGGCAAGGAGTGCGTTGGAATAGTGTCTAGAGGTAACAAAGGCATGGATGGGGGTTTCAGCAGCGGATGAACTGAGGCAGGGGCAGAGTCGGGCAGTGTTACGGAGGTGGAAATAGGCGATATTCGTGATGGTGCGGCTATGTAGTTGAAAGCTCATCTCGGGGTCAGATATGACTCCAAGGTTGCGAACAGTGTGGTTTAGCCTCAGACAGTCACCAGGAAGAGGGCTAGAAAGATAGAAAAATAGGAGCAGGAGTAGGCCATTCGGCCCTTGGAGCCTGCTCCGCCATTCACTATGATCATGCTGATCCTCTATCTCAATACCATATTCCCGCTCTCTCCCCATACCCCTTGATGCCTTTTGTGTCTAGAAATCTATCTATCTCCTCAAATATATTCAGTGACTTGGCCTCCACAGCCTTCTGTGGTAGAGAATTCCACAGGTTCACCACCCTCTGAGTGAAGAAATTTCTCCTCATCTCAGTCCTAAATGTCCTACCCCGTATCCTGAGACTGTGACCCCTCGTTCTAGACCCCCCCAGCCAGGGGAAACATCCTCCCTGCATCCAGTCTGTCTAGCCCTGTCAGAATTTTATACGTTTCAATGAGATGTAGTCGGTGGCTAGGGAACGGCGTCTGTGTAGAAGTGTTTCCTAACTTCTCTCCTGAATGGCCTGACTCTGATTTTAAGGGTATGACCCCTTGTTCTAGACTTGCTCCACCAGTGAAAAAAGTTTCTCTCTCTATCTACCCTATCAATTACTTTCAAAATTCCTAAAAACCTCAATCAAGCCATCCCTTAACCTTCTATATTCCAGGAAATACAAGCCTAGTTTATGTAATCTCTCCTCATAATCTAACCCTTGGATTCCTGGTAACATTCTGGTGAATCTGCACTGCACTCCCTCCAAGGCCCATATATCCTTTCTAAGGTGCGGTGCCCAGAACTGCACACACTACTCCAGATGTGGTCGAACCAGGGCTTTTTATCGCTGTAGCAAAACTTCCTCCCCTTTATATTCTAGCCTTCTAGTTATAAAGGCTAACATTCCATAAACCTTTTTTGATAATTATTTGTACCTGGCTACTACATTTTAGTGATCTGTGTACATGGACCCCTAAATCTCTTTGAACCTCCAGTGGTCCTAACTTTTCACATTTTAAAAAAGTACTCCAATCTTTCCTTTTTTGGTCCAAAATGGATGACCTCACACTTGTCCGCGATGAAATCCATCTGCCACAGTTTTGCCCACTCAATCTATCAATGTCTTTTTGTAATTTTATGCTCCTGTCTACACGACTTACTAGTGATCATGAGCCCTATGATGTGTTGTACCTAGGTTTCAGAAGCCCTTTGACACAGCTCCACTCAAAAAGGCTATTAGTTATGCTAAAAGGTGTGGGGCATCAGGGTAAATCTTGGATATGGATAACAAAATGGCTGAACGGGTAGAAAACAACAGGTACTTGTTAGAGGAGTAACATCTGGGCTGGGGGTAAGATTTAAGTGGGATGCCCAGGAATCGGTGTTGGGATTTCTACAGTTCCTAATTTACATCTTGTACTCGGCAACCCAATGCACATTGCTCAAATTTACAGATAACCAAATTAGGAGGGGCAGTGAAATCAGCGGGGGTAGCTCAGAAATTACAAAAGGAGTTGGACAAAATATGTAAGAGGGCAGAATAATGGCAGATGAAATTTAATACAGACAAATATAAAATACCGTAAATAGCAAGGAAAATGTATAGCGCCGTAATAGCTAAAGCCGAAGTTGAACAAGACCCAGGAGACCTTAGAAGACTTGATGTTCAACATGTCCAACCAGTACACAGCAGCACTGAACAAAGCCAATAGTATTGTGAAATGGAGACACAAAACAGTAGAATACAAGTCAGATAAAGTCATATTCCAATTGTATAGCGCTCTGTTTAGATCACTCTTTGAATGCCTTGTTCAGCTCTGGTCATCCAGACACAAGGAGACATTCAGGCACCTTAGCCAGTGCAGGGAAGAGCCACAAGACTGATCACTGCTCTTGTGGTCTAAGTTATTGGGGAAATTACTGGAGAAGCTTGAGCTCTTCAACCTTGGGGGCATCTGCAAAGCGATCTTGGAGATATGAGGCTATAAATGGTGCAGAAAAGTGAAATCCGGACAATTACTTTAAATTAAATGGTAAGAGAAGGACAATGGGCCTTCAAACTGTTTAAAGGTAAATTTAGGACTGATGTCAGGAAGGTCTTTTTTTCCCCCCCACAGAGTGATCATACTTGGAATTGACTCCTGGATAGAGTAGTGGAAACAAACACCAGAATCGATTAAGAACCAATTATATGCTGCAGTGGGGGTACTTCAGGACTATTCTGAATGGATGAATTAAGATTGGCCAAATTACCATACTCTTCCATAATTATCTTGTCACCTGTTGTGCGTTGTCTGTTTTTATTTGGATTTCCAACATTTGCCATGTTTTTCTTTTTATTTGTCCCCTTACATTGAAATATTGTGAAAGAGCAAACTTGTATTTATATAGCGGCTTATTACTTGAAGCCCATTTAAGTGCATGCTTTTTCAGAATCTGATTCTTTTACTGTAAAGTGTTAAATATTCTAGCTAAATGCACACTGGTCTAAAGCACATCCTGTTTAAATTCATGGAATTTCACAGCTTGTTATAGGCCATTCACTTACTTTAGTTTGCAGATTCTGGCTTCACTGGACCATTTAGTAATACAGACAAAATATTTCACAAACTCAGTTGTGCCTAAAACCAAGGTGTTAATCAGCCTGCGTGATAGCACACGTCAGTGACACTGCTTCAGTACAATTGCTTGAGAAATGGGTGTTGATAACTGCTGTGTTCTCGCCCTGTTTAAGGCTGAACCACACTGTTCGCAACCTTGGTGTCATATTTGACCCTGAAATGAGCTTCCGACCACACATCCGCGGCATAACGGAGACCGCCTATTTCCACCTACTTAACATCGCCCGTCTCCGTCCTTCCCTCAGCTCATCTGCTGCTGAAACCCTCATCCATGCCTTTGTTACCTCTAGACTTGACTATTCCAACGCACTCCTGGCTGGCCTCCCACATTGTACCCTACGTAAACTTGAGGTCATCCAAAACTCGGCTGCCCGTGTCCTAACTCGCACCAAGTCCCGTTCACCCATCACCCCTGTGCTCGCTGACCTACATTGGCTCCCGGTTAAGCAACGCCTCGATTTAAAAATTCTCATTCCTCCATGGCCTTGGCCTCGACCCTCCCTATCTCCTTAATCTCCTCCAGCCCCCCCCCCCCCCCGAGATATCTGCGCTCCTCTAATTCTGCCCTCTTGAGCATCCCTGATTATAATCGCTCAACCATTGGTGGCTCTGCCTTCTGTTGCCTAGGCCCTAAGCTCTGGAATTCCCTGCCTAAACCTCTCTACACCTCTCTCCACCTTTAAGATGCTCCTTAAAACGTACCTCTTTGACCAGGCTTTTGGTCACCTGCCCTAATTTCTCCTTATGTGGCTCGGTGGCAAATTTTTTGTCTTGTACTCCTGTGAAACGCCTTGGAACGTTTTACTATGTTAAAGTCGCTATATAAATACAAGTTGTTACGTTAAATGTAGGCTCTGAGTGTGCCGCTGAACAAGATTGCTGCCTCTCTACACTGCTGCCACTGATGTTTCAATACAGCACTTCTGTCAGCAGGTAGAGAGAAAGCATCCTCTCCATTGGTACTAGACACTTGAAAAGAGTCAGCTGTTTTGTGTGGCTCTTTTTTTTAGGCAAATAAGTTCGCCGTGTTTTGCTGCTCCTGTTCTGCCCCTCTCCCACTCTACTTTCCTAAGAACATAAGAATTAGAAGCAGGAGCAGGCCATATGGCCCCTCGAGCCTGCTCCGCCATTCAATAAAAACATGGCTGATCTTCGACTTCAACTCCACTTTCCCGCCCTATCCCATATCTCTTGATTCCTCTGGAGTCCAAAAATCTGTCTCTCAGCCTGGAATATACTCAACGACTGAGCATCCACAGCCCTTTGGGGTAGAGAATTCCAAAGATTCACAACCATCTGAGTGAATAAATTTCGCTTCATCTCAGTCTTAAAAGGCTGACTCCTTATCCTGAGACTA
This sequence comes from Squalus acanthias, assembly GCA_030390025.1. Lineage (NCBI taxonomy): Eukaryota > Metazoa > Chordata > Chondrichthyes > Squaliformes > Squalidae > Squalus > Squalus acanthias. Next base: position 44,323,448 of record CM059435.1, read on the forward strand.
TACCCCCTCGTTCTAGACTCTCCAGCCAATCCTGTCAATTCCCCTCAGAATCTTATGTTTCAATGAGATCACCTCTCATTCATCTAAACTCCAGAAAGTATAGGCTCAATCTCTCCTCATAGGACAACCCTCTCCATCTCAGGAATCAATCTAGTGAACCTTTGTTGCACTTCCTCTAAGGCAAGTATATCCTTCCTCAAATAAGGAGACCAAAACTCTGCACAGTACTCCAGGAGTGGTCTCACCAGAGCCCTGTACAATTGTAGCAAGACTTCCTTACTCTTGTACTCCAACCCTCTAGCAATAAAGGCCAACATGCCATTTGCCTAATTGCTTGCTGTACCTGCATGCTAACTCTCTGGCTGCGATTTCGCCAGCGGAGGCGGGATCGCGGCGGGAGAGGTGGCTGGCGGGTCCTGGTCCAGTTCCCGGCTCCAGCCCGCTCTCTCCAAGTGATTTTATGTAGATTGGGCTTGTTAAGCCCGCCCTGCGCATTTCCCGGCCAATTAAAAGGAAGCGGGTCTGATGACGTATTTGATGCATCATCAACCGGTTTCCTTAAGGGACCATGTCCACATTCATTTTGACAGTTGTGCTGTCAGTGTTCTAGAGCATTGAGGTGACGTGATCGGCGAACAACGTGAACCCCGTTAAAAATGTGGTAAAGTAGAAATAGGCTGGCAAAATAGTAGTTAACAAGCACTTAACTATCTTAAATGCCTCCCCCGCCGCTTGGTGTTGGGTCTGTTCTGAAATCGCAGACCCGACACTTTGGAAACGTACATGGAGGCGGGTTCCCAACCCGGTCAATCATTTTGATTTTGACAGCAGACCCGCCTCCAAACCCGCACTCTGAGTATCGGCAAAATCGCGGCCTCTGTTTCTTGTTCTAGGACACCTAAATCTCTCTGAACACCAACATTTAATAGTTTCTCACCATTTAAAAAATATTCTGTTTTTCTATTCTTCCTACCAAAGTAAATAACCTCACATTTCCCCACATTATACTCCCTCTGCCACCTTATTGCCCACTCACTTAACCTGTCTATATCCCTTTGCAGCCTCTTTGTGTTCTCCCCTCATTACTTTTCCACCTAGCTTTGTATCGTCAGCAAACTTGGATATATTGCACTCGGTCACTTCATCTAAGTCATTAATATAGATAGTAAATAGCTGAGGCTATCTTTGTGGTACCCCATTAGTTACAGCCTGCCGATCTGTAAATGATCCGTTTATCCCTACTGTGTTTTCTGTCTGTTAACCAATCCTTTATTCATGCTAATACATTACCCCCTTATCTTGCTTAACAACCTTTTATGTGACACCTTATCGAATGCCTTTTGGAAATCCAAATATACTAAAAGCCAACTCAGCAATGTTTTATTTGACTTTTTCTTTTTAAGGAAATAAAGGAATGTTGACTGACAGTTCTTTTTAACCCATTCACAGCATTATTTTACACGCCAGTTTGTACTAGTATGGTTAGAAAAAAAATTTCATAGAATTACAACACACAGACCGTTCAGCTCAACCAGTCCATGTTGGTGTTTACCCTCCACTCAAGCAGAAGTCCTGATTCCATGTGTGAGCACTGTTCTCATGTCCCCTTATTCCCTTTTCCTTCAACTATCTATTTAATCTGTTCTAAAATCTACCACCTCACATTTGCTGACATTGAATTCCATCTGCCACTTTTCTGCCCAACATCCTATCGCTCCTTGCGGCTTCCTTTGGGCCTGAGAATTATTTACATTGCCTTCTATTTTCATGATGCGGAGATGCCGGTGTTGGACTGGGGTGGACAAAAATGAGAAGTCGCACAACACCAGGTTATAGTCCAACAGTTTTATTTAAAATTACAAGCTTTCGGAGCTGCTGGCCCTTCGTCAGGTAGAGGTACAGTGAGGGAATTTTAAATAAAACTGTTGGACTATAACCTGGTGTTGTGCGACTTCTCATTTTTTTCTATTTTCATGTGTGCGAACTTGGATACCACTTCCTCTAGCCCTATATCCAAATCGTTGATGTACACGTTGAACAGAAGTGGTCCCAGATCAGAACCCCGTGGAACTCACGTCCATCCACTCAGCAACTGCCCCTAACTCCAACACCTCCCTTCTAACCAGTTTAATCCAATTTGCTATCTTCCCTCAATTCCCTATCCTTCAATCTTCTCCAGTAGTTTCCTGTGTGATAACTTATTAAAGGCTTTCTGAAATTTCATGTACACACCATCCACTGCATTTCCCCCATCCACCATATCTTTCACCTTCTCAAAGAACTCTGATCGGGTTTGTCAACCATGATCTTCCTTTCTGAAATCTGTTTCACATTGCATAGACTATACAGCACAGAAACTGGCCATTCGCCCCAACCAGTCCTTGCCGGCGTTTATGCTCCACTCGAGCCTCTTCCCATCCTTCCTCCTCTAGCTGTATCAGCATAACCCAGTATTCCCTTTGCCTTCATATGCTTATCTAGCCTCCCCTTAAATTCACTATTATTCTATTCGCTTCAATCACTCCCTGTGGTTACTAATGCTTGTAAACATTCACTCACTGAAATGGCATCTGTTGATTTCAGTAGCATATTAGTTAAATGTACAGCTTGGTGTAGTGCAACTGTTAGCTGGTAAGCATTTAAGTTGGCTTCAGTACCAGATTTATGGCATCGGGTTGTAAAATCAAAAAGAAAATGACAAAGGAAACTGTAAATCTAAAACAAGTAAAAGTGACGGTCTTGGATAACTGCAGATCCTTGGGAAGATAAAGGTCTGCATTTTCTTTTATTAGACATTTAATCTCAAAAACATGCACTTTTTCTCCCATATACGAGTACTTGTCTATGCCTATAATTTTATTGTATATAAATCAAAGGTGTATATTGTACATGTAAATACTCATTATTTAATAAATGTAAATTAAGATCCAGATGAAGTGTCTAAACCATAGTGCTTTAGACAATGGAAGTTAATTTAGACATTCCAGTGATCATCCACACCTATTATTATTGGTTTGATCCAATTCCTGTGAGCACAGCGGGGGTAGTTTCCAGGCCAGGTCAGGTCGGAATCCATCTTTGGGGGTTTAGGAAGGTAGCCAGTTTTACAGACAGGCTACTGGCAAATCACTGAATGGGGACGAAGTTGGTGGAACAGCCCTTCCACTTCTTTGGAAGTAACCAAAATAGAGAAAAACATATCCTAGGCCAGTCAGTCAGGATGGTCTGCAGAGAGAAATTGTAAGACTTGTGCCAACCCAGCCTGTCTTGGTCTGTTTTTTTAATTCATTCATGGGATGTGGGCATTGCTTTTATTGTGCATCCCTAATTGCCCTTGAGTGGCTTGCTAGGCCATTTCAGAGGGCAGTTAAGAGTCAACCACATTGCTGTGGGTCTGGAGTCACTTATAAGCCAGACCAGGTAAGGACGGCAGATTTCCTTTTGGGTTTTTACGACAATCCGGTAGTTTCATGGTCACCATTACTGATAGCAGCTTTTTATTCCAGATTTATTTAATTAACTGAATTTAAATTCCACAGCTGCCGTGGTGGGATCATTAGTCCAGACCTCTGGATTACTAGTCCAGACCTCTGGATTACTAGTCCAGTAACATAACCAATATGCCACCACTCCCGATAATGCTATCTTGACCAAAGTAAGTATTGGCCCACTTATCCAGGGCAAGGCAGCATGTGTTTTCTTTATTGACGAGGAGGGGTTTGAAGTTAAGTGAAGTAAGTGAGTTTTAATACAACTGTCACTCTGTATGTCCCCTTGCTGACTAAAATAAAGCAGCTTAATGACTTGTACTAGACCATGTCTCACTAAAGTGCTTTCTGTCCACCTACTGAAACAATTCCGGGTCATAAGGTCATACTATTGTTATGCCTCCTGGTTACACTATTGTGTGGCCACAAATTGGGCAGTGCGAGTGCGAGCACATTCCTGATCATAAGATGCAGGGACCAGCGGTGCTGGACCAGAGACAGTATCTAAGACAAACCTGCAATTTGTAACCACTGACTGCACCAAACACTATAGAAATAGCCAGCGCTGAATGAATTGTATCGGTGCTGTTCAGATAATGAGTTGTGTGTAATTGGCAGGCTCGGCATGCAGATAATCCAGATCCATTCAGTGACATTTTCGATGATGATGATGTAGACTTACGAGAAAATCGGGACACTTACTGGTCAGAAGCGGACAAACAAGTCATGGCTCCTTGTTTAGGACTACTGAAAGCAGCTAAAGCATGTCTGAAAAAGGTCTCTGGAGCCATGAAAACTCATGGGAAGGTAGACACCTTACAACACTTAACACAGTTGGATGATTTGGGTGATATTACCAGTGAAATTAGCCCCAGGTGAGTTGCTTTTTTATTGCTGAATGGAAAAACTGCCTGTAACTTAGTATTTTGCATCTGTGGTTTGGGGGGGGTGGGGGGGCTACAAGGGGAAGGTTTATCTTTTAATTAAAATGTTGGCTTGTATGAGCAATTCAAGTTTTGAAAATTTTCTGGAGGATCTTACTGATGGCACTATGCCATAATGTGGCTTCTCATCACAATTATGATAATTACTCTAGCCTTCATTTTATATCACTACATAGTCATCATCTACTCACAAATTGGGCCCTTGACTTGTTTCAGGTTAGGGATGGGGGCAGTTTATACAAAACCTCTTCTAAGTCTCAGTGGTCGCACTCTCGCCTCTCTACGTCAGAAGGTCCAGTGATTTGAGCGCATGATCTAGGCTGACACTTCAGTGCAGTACTGACGGAGTGCTGCACTGTCGGTGCCGTCTTTCGGATGAGACATCAAAACTGAGGCTCTGTCTGCCTGCTCAAGGTGGAGATAAGATCCTATGGCACTATTCGAAGAAGAGCAGGGGAAATTCTCCTGTTGCCCTAGCCATCATTTATCCTTAAACTAACACGGCTAAAACCGATTATCCGATTTCCCTTATTGCTGTTGGCAGGTTGGCTGCTGCGTTTGCTGACATAACATTGACTGCAGCTCAAAAATACTTCATTGGCTGTGAATCACTTGGGACGCTATAAAAATGGAAGATCTTTCTAATGGATTCTTGATAAATTTTACACATGATGTGCTCCTATAAATGTATAGTTCTGAGAAGGCCATGCAATCAGTATAATTTTTATCAGTACTCGAGTACTATACTGACTTTTCAAGCTACTGTATGTTTGGAGCCACTGTTGGTAAAGTTGTTGCTTTCCTCCCCTAGTGTTGATGAATTGGTCTTAAGTCTTTACCCTCCAATGAACTATATTACTGTGCAAATGAACGTGAGTACTTTCCCTTCGCCTTGAAATATACAACTAGCAGTATTGGACTGTATTACTCTTGTCCTGGTTTAGGAAGAAGGTGTGTGAATGGTAAAATAGTGCTGTTTGTTCCTTTTAACATTTTGATTCAATTGGTGTGATGTAAATTGATTCCAGGAGTACAAAGTGTACAGTTTTACAGAAATGCAAGAATAGAATGGCCATGGTATTGTAGACCTGTACGTAATCCCATATACCTCGGTAGGTGTGCATATGCAGTTGTTGTGGGAGCTGTTTCTTTCCTGTGCTATGCATCTTTTACTGAACAAGACAATAGGCTGGATACCTGCTAGAGAATGCACAGGTTAGCCTGAGTGAACCACCACCTGTCTTTTTTTCTGTGCTTCTCTTTTTTGAAAGTGCACCTTCTCTCTGCTCAGTCGCATCCGGGGTGACTTGGAAATTAGCGCTGTGGAAATTGGAGGCATGGCACTGTGTACAGCAGGGTGGAGTGCTCATACACTGTATTGGCCAGACCTTGCTGATTCTAAAAGATGTAGTCCTGTACGCTACATACAGGCACATTAAAGAATTTGGACCAAGCAAAGACCACTAACTCCATCAAACCCGCTTCTTTCAGACAGTGTACCTTCGTATACCTCCCTCAGTTACTCTCTCGAGATGAAAGTTCTGATCTTTAAAAACTCCCTGAAACCCAGATTACTTATCCAGCCTCGCACGTCTACTATTCAACCCTGGCATGCTGCCCTCTAAGACAACTTCTGAAGTGTCACGTGCCATGGGGGACTGTTGTATCGCATGATGTATTTGGCCATCCCGGGTGATCATTAGGAAGCTGTAGGTTTTCTGTCCAGCCGTTTGTCTGAATTGTGAAAAAGTGTCTTTCTGTTTCAGGCTGCAAAGGTTGCTTCTGTCCTGAACAAAGTTCTGGAAATAACCAAGTGAGTTAAATGAATTACCAGGAAATTGTGCCTATTCCGATTTTCACATGCCCCTAATTTTTATAGCTTTCATGTTTCAAAAATAAGATTGCAGTATGCATTTGGTACTTTTTTTTTTTCTGTGATGTTACAGAGGACACTATCTGTTGCATCTTCACATCAGCACAGATACCTTCAGACACGAACTGGGAGCTACATCTCTGAAGAGATGGGCCTTCTAGAGGATAAAATTAGATGGAGTATTCAACGGAATACACAACATTCCTGCCTCTACAGTTGAGCACCAGCTACCACTAGGTGGTGGTAGTGTCATTTGTTCTCCAAATCCAACTACACTTGTACTGGTTCAGAATCATTGCCAGTCTAACATCCATCTCATCGACATAGGAACAGGGGTCGGCCATTCAGCCCCTCGAGCCTGTTCTGCCATTCAGTGAGATCATGGCTGATCTGTATCCTAACTCCATTTACCCACCTTGGCTCCATATCCATTAATACCCTTGGCTAGCAAAATTCTATCGAACTCTGATTTAAAAATTATTAATTGAGCAAGCATCATCTGCTTTTTGTGGGAGAGAGTTCCACACTTCTACCACCCTTTGTGTGTGGAAGCATTTCCTAACTTCTCTCCTTAATGGCCTAGCTCTGATTTTAAGGTTATGTTCCCTTGTCCTAGACTTCCCCACCAGTGGAAAAAGTTTCTATCTACCCTATCAATTTCTTTCAAAATTCCTTAAAAACCTCAATCAAATCAGCCCTTAACCTTCTATGTACCAGGGAATACAAGCCTAGTTTATGTAATTTCTCCTCATAATGTAACCCTTGGAGCCCTGGTAACATTCTGGTGAATCTGCACTGTACTCCATCCAAGGCCAATCTATCCTTTAAGGTGTGGTGCCCAGAACTGTACACTGCTCCAGATGTGGTCTAACCAGGGCTTTGTATAGCTGTAGCAAAACTTCCTCCCCATTATATTCTAGCCCTCCAGTTATGAAGGCTAACATTCCATTAGTCTTTTTGATGATTTTTTTTGTACCTGATCACTACATTTTATGATCTGTATACATGGACACCTCTTTGAACCTCCATTGTGCCTAGCTTTTCACCATTTAAAAAAAAAAAATACTCATATTTCCTTTTTTGGTCCAGAATGGTTGACTTCACACTTATCTACATTGAAATCCATCTGCCACAGTTTTGCCCACTCACTTAATCTATCAATGTTTCTTTGTAATTTCATGCTCCTGTCTACACTACTTAGTATGCCACCAATCTTTTTGTCATCGCCAAACTTGGATATATGGGTCTCTATTGTGTTATCTTTGTCATTAAGAAATTTAGCCTAGTTTATGTACTCATAATTTAACCCTTGGAACTGCCCGGCAGAAGAACTAGCCTGTAGGAGAAAGGGATGATTTCCAAGGACACCAATCCCTGATCTTGAAACCTCAAGGCAACTTTAGCATTGCTGTGCAGTGGTTTTCAAGCAATTGTAGTGTAAATCTTAAGCCAGGTCCTCACTTAACTCTGGATGTAAGCAGTGAAAGATTCTCAAGGGGGTAGTGTAACCCAATTAGACTTCAGTGCATGGAATATAACACTAATGTAGTGTGAAACCAGGTGTAAAAGGTACCCAGGAGAGTCTGTGGACATCCTGGACACTTTATTTAAATCAAACTGCATTAATTTTAAACATTTATACAATGTGGAGGCTGTGTTGTGTACTGTCTAAAACATTTCAAATTTCACTGTTGGGGCAGAGCTCTGCACATCCGTGTAACCGCTCATGCACAGAACTCTATTCTGGGCTGAAGAATTGGAGTTCTAAGTAGGCACTAGTCTGAGCCTAGTAGCAGCAGTGTAAGGCCGGAGTGTGGCTACATAGTCCTGGAAGTGTTATATAGTCGTTGCCAACTGCACTGAGACAGCATTGATAAACCATCTAATTGACCAGTGACATTTTTTAAACTGGGGACATATAAACAATCTGCACACCGTATGTGCTTTTCTGCACTGTATGGTACTGCAGTTTCAAGAACTAATTCTTTCTTTCTTTATATAGATCCAGTCACATGTGCCCTGAATCGGAGAGCAGCTGGTTGCAGTTTCTAAGCGGAGCAATTGATCACAATATGGACAAAGTGAAGGGTTTAACACAGGGCAGTACTTAACAAATAAAAGGAGTCTACAGTTAGATGTTTGTTCTATTTAAGAAACCCAAAGCAGCGACTAAAAAAAAGTTGGTCAACATTTTAACAGTTGATACAACTGTTTATGTACGTAAGCTTACAATCTCTGTAGGCTACCATGTGTTTTATCAAAATTGTCCATGATTACCCTTCCTTAAAGGCACACTGATGTCCTAATTTAGTGATGTGCTTGCATGTCAGTATTCTTAAGAATCTAGTGTGCTCTTTAGTCCTTTGAAAACTGCAGCAGCATTTCAGCATCAAATTGAAAGCTATAATTTTTTTTGTTTTGTTTTTAGAACCTTTTTTCTTTTTTAGGGATGCAGTTGTGGGTTAGAATTGTTCCTTCCATCAGAATGATGGGGTGAAAGTCTCCCTTTTCTGTTAAGAGTTCCTATGTGAAATAAGATTCAGCAGTCTTAGCCCAGTTTCCAGTAGATGTACATCTACAGCACAACAATCCACAATTCAGTCCAAGTTGGGATTAATTTCTATCAGCCGTTGTGTACGCTGCAGTAAATTACGGAGCTTAACTCTAGGCTTTTTTTCTGGCAGAAGGAGAACATCTGAGATTTCCAAAAAGTTCCTTGAGTGAGATGGAGTCTCCCACATAGATAAAGACAATGTAAATTCTTTTGCCTTTTTTGACGGCTTTAATAAAGTTATTCTGCACTTTGTTAGCAATTTGTGTTCTTGTTTCTTTAACATCACACTTTCATCTGATGTGAAATATGTAAATTGGCTTTAATACAGTTTGGCAATGTGTGAGCCAGTGGCAGAAGGCAAATAAGACCCAAGAATGTAACTGAGTCCTGAGAAAGAAGTTAAATGTATAAAGTATCAGATACAAAGATCATTGGTGAATCATAGAAAGCTACAGCACGGAAGGAGGCTATTTCGGCCCATCATGTCCGCACCGGCCAACAAAGAGCTATACAGCTTAATCCCACTTCCCAGCTCTTGGTCCGTAGCCCTGCAGGTTAGAGCATCCCAAGTGCACATCCAAGTACTTTTTAAATGTGGTTAGGGTTCTTGCCTCTACCACCCTTTCAGGCAGTGAGTTCCAGACCCCCACAACCCTCTGGGTGAAGAAATTTCCCCTCAAATCCCCTCTAAACCTTCCACTAAATCTGTGCCCCCTGGTTTTTGACCCCTCTGCTGAGGGAAATAGGTCCTTTCTATCCATTTTATCTAGGCCCTTCAATTTTATAGACCTCAATAAAGTCTCCCCTCAGCCTCCTCTGTTCCAAGGAAAACAGACCCAGCCCATCCAGTCTTTCCTCATAGCTAAGATTCTCTACTCCCGGAAACATCCTTGTAAATCTCCTCTGTACCCTCTCTGGTGCAATCCCATCTTTCCTGTAATGTGGTGACCAGAACTGCATGCAGTACTCTAGCTGAGGCCTAACTAGTGTTTTATATAGTTGAAGCATAACCCCCCCTGCTCTTGTATTCTATGCCATGGCTAATAAAAGTGAGAAGTCGCACAACACCAGGTTATAGTCCAACAGTTTTATTTGAAATCACAAGCTTTTGGAGCGGCTGCTCCTTCGTCAGGTGAAGTGAAGCAATACAAATGGGCACAGCATATATAGACAGAGAACAATGCCTGTGCAGAGAACAATGCCAGACGACTACAGTTAATCTTTCTGACTGCCCTTTATCACACCTCGGCAGAGAGACAATCACGGCAATCAAATCCAACCAGGTCAGTCAGGAAGACATTACATCAAAGACGATAGCAAAATACAACAAAGACAATGGGGTACTGCAGGGATCGGTCCTTGGATCCCAGCTATTCACAATATAAATAATCTAGACAAGGGAACTAGATGTAATATCTCCAAGTTTGCAGACGACACAAAGCTGGGTGGGCGTGTGTGCTGCGAGGAGGATGCCGAGAAACTCCAGGATGATTTGGACAGGTTGGGTGATTGGGCAGAAGCGTGGCAGATGCAATATAACGTGGATAAATGCGAGGTTATCCACTTTGGTGTCAAAAACAGAAAGGCAGATTATTATCTGAATGGCAATAGATTGGGAGAAGGGGAAGTGCAACGAGACCTGGGTGTCCTTGTGTACCAGTCGCTGAAGGTAAGCATGCAGGTGCAGCAGGCGGTTAAGAAGGCAAATGGTATGTTGGCCTTCATAGCGAGAGGGTTTGAGTACAGGAACAAGGATGTCTTGCTGCAGTTGTACAGGGCCTTGGTGAGATCACACCTTGAGTACTGTGCAGATTTGGTCGCCTTATCTGAGGAAGGATGTTCTTGCCATGGAAGGAGTTCAGCGAAGATTCACAAGGCTGATATCTGGGATGGCAGGAATGACGTATGAAGAGAGATTGGGTCGATTGGGCTTATACTCGCTGGAGTTTAGAAGAATGAGAGGGGATCTCATTGAAACTTATAAAATTCTGACAGGACATGTAAGGGGTCACGGTACTGGTGCAAGGTGAGGCCTTCGTTGCCTATACTATTGCTTGCTCTGGTCTCCGGCCAGACTTTTGCAATACGCACCTGTGAGTGGTTCGACCCACTCGCCCTTACGGTTCTGACACCTGGACTTAGATGCAAGGAGCAGTAATGCAGAGAAAAGACTCAAATAGACCAGGTCGAATAGCACGAAATGAATATCTTTATTGCATGGTGTCTAAAATCATGAAATACATGTCATAGGTGCAGATCAAAGAGAGTACAAGTATACACACATTCATAAAACTTGGTCTATGGAAATGGGGAACACACGACACATCGTAAAAGGGGGAACACATTATACATTAACCTTAGAAAAACCACCCTCCCTCAATATACCTAAACTACGTCTGGATTTGTAGGATCGGAAAACATGCTCACCACTCGGCTCACTTCGGAAATTTAAAGTGAGGCACTCAGCTCGTTTTGCTGCAGCGCCTGACTGTCACGTGGTTGTAAGGGTTTCTGCACCCCACTTGTTTATTCTCGCTGCCGCGAAAGGTAAGCCAGATTCCCTGATGTCGTGAAGTGGTCGATGGATTCAGACCGGATCGTGCAGTAATCCGTAGAATTCAAAGGAAATGGTTCATGTACTAGTCTGTAGAATTCAAAGATGGATTCTGTCGTTATATCTTCGGGCGCGGTCGGGGTTTACTGACTGTGGCGGCACATGGAATTTCTTCTCGTCTTTCTTCTCGTCACTCGGGCCTCGCTCGGGAACACACCGCTGCGTTGCCCTGATGGGTCCGGACACCGTTTACCGATGATCGGGATGGTGTACCCTGCTGCCTGCCGTGTCGAGGTGGCTCGTTCTGAGGTTCCGTTTCTGGCCGACACGGACAACGAACTTGACCTCCACCCAACACTCGAATAACCGACCAGCACAGCACCGCCGAAGGAACCAGCGCAAGAGCAGAGAAGAGTCCAGGAAGAGCGAGAGAGTGTCAAGAGAGCGATGGACATTTGTCCTCTATAGTTATACTGTTTTGTCGGCCTTATCTCCCGCTGAAATCTAAACGTTTATTCTTTGTGTGATTTTGGCGCCCAAAACTCCCAGCATAGGGCGATTATCTTCTTAACGGGTTTCAGTAACAGCTGAAACTGGCCAACTATCCGTTAATACCTTCTCCATTGTTGAGCCAGCCAGGATGTGTATGAATCGTCTCCTCGACTGGTTTTGGGGCCCCCCCGAATACTGGCTTAATCACCCGCCAATGTCTCTCTCATTGTTGAGCCGGGGGGGTTATTTGTGTATTGATGTGTCTAGATGGGTTCTCGATGGCCCAGTTCAGTGATCCTTACTGTGCGTAGGAAACGATTCCAGCACTTATATCATTGCTATTGTTCAGGATGCAAATGGGTTGCATCCTGCCTTTTCAATGTGTACCGAGTATGTTCCGATCTCATACTGAATGTATATTCGACGCCATCTTGTCTGCCCACTGTGTCTCTGGAAGCTTCTGCCACGATGCGCGGCGGCCATTTTACAGGCTTCTGTGTCCTTTATTATCAGGACAGCATTTCGTTTAATAAAAATGATCAATTGAATCTGCTGCTTCTCATGTTATTTTGAATCGCGATAATTGAGAAGCTCTACAGACAGGACAAACTAAATGCAGGAAGGATGTTCCCGATGGTCGGGGAGTCCAGAACCAGGGGTCACAGTCTAAGGATAAGGGGTAAGCCATTTAGGACAGAAATGAGGAGGAATTTCTTCACCCAGAGAGTGGTGAACCTGTGGAATTCTCTGCCACAGAAGGCAGTAGAGGCCAATTCATTATATAGATTCAAGAAGGAGTTGGATATATTTCTTAAGGCTAAAGGGATCAAGGGATATGGGGAGAAAGCAGGGACAGGGTACTGAATTTGGATGATCAGCCATGATCGCATTGAATGGCGGAGCAGGCTAGAGGGGCCAAATGGCCTACTCCTGCTCCTATCTTCTATGATTCTATGAGGTGGGGTCACAGGGGGTCTAATGTGGCAGAGGCTGCAGTCTGTATGGAAAACCAACAATTTTAAACTTTATACTTTTTTTTACTGGAAATCAAGTCTGTGAACAAGCTAACGACGGCTCGAGTCTGGATGACTACGTCAGGTGGGGTTACATATAGCGTGACATGAACCCAAGATCCCGGTTGAGGCCGTCCTCATGGGTGTGGAACTTGGCTATCAGTTTCTGCTCGATGATTTTGCATTGTGTGTCTCGAAGGCCGCCTTGGAGAACGCTTACCCGAAGATCCAAGGCTGAATGTCCTTGACTGCTGAAGTGTTCCCCGACTGGGAGGTAACACTCCTGCCTGGCGATTGTTGCGCGGTGTCCGTTCATACGTTGTCGCAGTATCTGCATGGTCTCGCCGATGTACCATGCTCCGGGGCATCCTTTCCTGCAACGTATGAGGTAGAAAACGTTGGCCGAGTCACATGAGTATGTACCATGTACCTGGTGGGTAGTGTCCTCACGTGTGATGATGGTATCTGGCATCATCATAGATACCATCATCACATTGATATATACCACAAAAAGCAAGGGACCTAGTACTGAGCCCTGCGGAACCCCACTGGAAACAGCCTTCCAGTCACAAAAACACCCATCAACCATTACCCTCTGCTTCCTGTCTCCGAGCCAGTTTTGAATCCAACTTGACACTTTGCCCTGGATCCCATGGGCTTTTAACTTTGTGACCAGTCTGCCATGTGGAACCATATCAAAAGCCTTGCTAAAGTCCATATAAACTACATCAAACGCACTACCCTCATCTACCCTCCTTGTTACCTCCTCAAAAAATTCAATCAAGTCTGTCAGACACAACCTTCCCATAACAAATCCATGCTGACTATCCTTGATTAATCCGTGTCTTTCAAAATGAAGATTTATCCTGCCCTTCAGAATTCTTTCCAATAATTTTCCCACCAGGTTAGGCTGACTGGCCTGTAATTACTCGGTCTATCCTTTTCTCCCTTTTTAAACAATGGTATTACATTAGCAGTCCTCCAGCACCACACCTGAAGCCAGAGAGGATTGAAAAATGGTCAGGACCTCTGCTATTTCCTCTTTTGCCTCGCTTAACAGTCTGGGATACATTTCATCCATGTTTGGGGATTTATCCACTTTTAAAGCTGCTAAACCCCTTAATACTTCCCCTCTCACTATGTTTATTTCATCTAATATTTCACACTCCTCCCCCCTGATAGCAATGTCTGCTTCGCCCCTCCTTTGTGGAAAACAGACGCAAAGTATTCATTAAGAACCTTACCGACGTCTCCCGCCTCCACACAGATTACCCTTATGATCTCTAATAGGCCCTACCCTTTCTTTAGTTATCCTCTTACTCTTAATATATTTATAAAACATCTTTTGGGTTTTCCTTGATTTTACTTGCCAAGAATTTTTCATGCTCTCTCTTTGCTTTCCTAATATCCTTTTTAATTGCACCCCTGCACTTTCTGTACTCTAAAGATTCTGGAGTATTTAGCCCTCGGTATCTGTCATACGCCTCCCTTTTTTTCTTTATCCTACCCTGTATGTCCCTAAACATCCAGGGGGCTCTAGATTTGTTAGTCCCACCTTTTTTCTTTAAGGGCACATAGTTGGTCTGAACCCTCCGGATCTCCTTGAATGCCTCCCACTGCTCTGACACTGATTTACCTTCAAGTAGCTGTTTCCAGTCCACTATGGCTAAATCCCCTCTGAGCTTAGCAAAATTTGCTTTTCCCCAATTTAGAATTTTTATTCCTGGTCTATCCTTGTCCTTTTCCATAACTACCTTAAATCTAACAGAATTATGGTCACTTGCACCAAAATGCTCCCCCACTGATACGCCTTCTACCTGCCCAGCTTCATTCCCTAAAACTAAGTCCAGAACCGCCCCCTCCCTTGTTGGGCTTGCTACATACTGGCTAAAAAAAGTTCTCCTGGATGCATTTTAGGAATTCCGCACCTTCTATACCCTTCACACTAATTTTATCCCAGTTAATATTGGGGTAGTTGAAATCCCCTACTGTTACTGCCCTATAGTTTTTGCACTTCTCAGATATTTGTCTACATATTTGTTCTTCTATCTCCCTCTCACTGATGATCTCTTGCCTCCTTGTGGAAAATGTCTTTCAGGACTTGGCAGTTTGGGAGTTTCTCTTGCCTCTAGCTAAAACTGCCCTATTTATGCTGGATGGGTGCTTTCGCCAACAGGAGGGGGAATAAGGCAGTCACCTGAGCCAAACAGTGGCTGCTGCAGCCCCAATTGAGTCCAATCACTTCAGTCTCTATCTGATGTATTCCAGCTGTAGTTCATGTGTTTATTTAATGCAAGCCTACCTGGCTCCTGTATTTATGTACATGAAATATTCCTTCTAAAGTTATCTTTTAGAGCTCTTGTCAACACACCTGCAATTTTTATAAATCTGTTTTAAGAGCCTGTTTGGACATAATTAAAGAATGTGTTTTAAAAACTTTAATTACAGTTGGGCCATAAGTAGGATGTTTCAGGCAAAATGGGCTAAAAACTTTTTTACGCAGGGATTGGTTAGGATCTGGAATTCACTGCCTGAAAGGGTGGAGGAGGCAGATTCAATTGTGGCTTTCAAAAAGGAATTGGATAAGTAGTTGAAAGAAAAAAATCTGCAGGGCTACGGGGAAAGGGCAGGTGAGTGGGACTAGCTGAGGTGCTCTTGCAGAGAGCTGGCACGGGCTCAAAGGGCCGAATGGCCTCCTGTGCTGTAAGCATTCTATGATTCTATAATTGTTACCTCCTCCAATTTTCTCCCCTCTTCTAAGTGCAGTGTCATGTGCTCGGGTTCCTCGCCTTCCAGTATCCCAACAAAATGACCAATCATCCTGTGAGAGCCTGGACAATAAAGGGTAGCAGTTCATTCATGAATACATTAAGAGCAAGAGAATAACTAAAGTAAGAGTAGGGCCTATTAGGGACCATAAAGGTAACCTGTGTATGGAAGCGGAAGACATTGGTATGGTTCTTAATGATTATTTTGCGTCTGTTTTCACAAAAGAGAGGGAGGAGTGTGAAATATTAGATGAAATAAACATAGTGAGAGAGGAAGTATTAAGGGGTTTAGCATCTTTGAAAGTGGATAAATCCCCAGGTCCGGATGAAATGTATCCCAGACTGTTAAGAGAAGTAAGAGAGAAAATAGCAGAGTCTATGACCATCATTTTCCAATCCTCTCTGGCTATAGGTGTGGTGCCAGAGGACTGGAGAACTGCTAACTTAGTACCGTTGTTTAAAAAGGGAGAAAGGGATAGACTGAGTAATTACAGGCCAGTCAGCCTAACCTCGGTGGTGGGAAAATTATTAGAAAAAATTCTGAGGGGCAGGATAAATTTTCATTTAAAAAGACATGATTAATCAGGGACAGTCAACATGGATTTGTTAAGGGAAGGTCGTGTCTGACTAACTTGATTGAATTTTTTGAGGAGGTAACAAGGAGGGTCGATGAGGGCAGTGCGTTTGATGTAGTCTATATGGATTTTAGCAAGGCTTTTGATGAGGTCCCGCATGGCAGACTGGTCACGTAAGTAAAGGCCCATGGGATCCAAGGCAAAGTGGCAAGTTGGATCCAAAATTGGCTCCGAGGCAGGAAACAAAGGGTAATGGTCGAAGGGTGTTTTTGTGACTGGAAGGCTGTTTCCAGTGGGGTTCCGCAGGGCTCAGTACTGGGTCCTTTGCTTTTTGTGGTATATCTCAATGATTTGGACTTGAATGTAGGAAGTATGTTTAAGAAGTTTGCAGATACAAAAATCGGCCGTGTGGTTGATAACTGGTCAGGTGGGCAGAACCGTGACAAATGAAATTCAATCTGGAGAAGTGAGAGTTAATGCATTTGGGGAGGGCTAACAGGACAAGGGAATACCCTATAAATGGTAGGACACTGAGAAGTGCAGAAGATCAGAGGGACCTTGGAGTGCATGTCCACAGATCCCTGAAGGTATCAGGACAGATAGATAAGGTGGTTAAGGCGGCATACGGGATACTTGCCTTTATTAGCCGAGGCATAGAATATAAGAGCATGGAGGTTATGCTTGAACTATAAAACACTAGTTAGGCCGCAGCTAGAATACTGCATGCAGTTCCGGTCACCACATTACAGGAAGGATGTGATTGCACTAGAGGAGGTGCAGAGGAGATTGACGAGGATGTTGCCTGGGCTGGGGAATTTAAGCTAGGAGGAAAGATTGGATAGGCTGGGGTTGTTTTCTTTGGAACAGAGGAGGATGAAGGGAGACCTAATTGAGGTGTATAAAATTATGAGGGGCCTAGATAGAGTGGATAGGAAGGACCTATTTCCCTTAGCAGAAGGGTCAATAACCAGGGGGCATAGATGTAAAATAATTGGTCGGAGGCTTAGAGGAGATTTGAGGAGAATTATTTTCACCCAGAGGGTGGTGGGGGTCTGGAACTCACTGCCTGAAAGGGTGGTAGAGGCGGAGACCCTCATCACATTTAAAAAGTACTTGGACATGCACTTGAAGTGCCATAACCTACAAGGCTACGGACCAAATGCTGGAAGGTGGGATTAAGGTTGATAGCTCTTTGTCGGTCGGCACGGACAAGATGGGCCGAATGGCCTCCTTCTGTGCTGTAAATTTCTATGATTCTATGGCTTCTAATACAAGTACAATCCCACCATTCCAGCAAATACTGATCCGAATTGGGAACTCGGGCCCAATGTTGTTCTTTATTTCTCCTGAGCTTGGAGGTTGCTGCCAATTGTTTCCCAAAGCAAGGTATTCACAGTCAAGTATTTAAATTGTACTCAATTTTTGAAGTGTGTAAATTTAATTTGATAAGCCATTATTTTCTTTCCAAGTAATTTGAGGATGTTCCAGTTAACTTTGCTGGGATTTGCATAATTGGTTTTGGCATACCTCATATAGGCAGGGCTAAATTAACTTTAATTATAGCTTACATTTAAAATTGTTTGTCTCAACCATAGTTGATGCCAATGCACATTTGCACCTGCTCCTCCAATTTTCTCCTCTCTTTCCTAAGTGCAGTGTCATGTGCTAGGGTTCCTCACCTTCCAGTATCCCACCGAAATAACCAATCATCCTGTGTGAGCCTGGACAATAAAGGCTGGCAGTTCATTCATGGATGGCTTCTAATCCAAGTGCAATCCCACCATTCCAGCAAATACTGATCCGAATTGGGAACTCGGGCCCCATGTTGTTCTTTATTTCTCCTGAGCTTGGAGGTTGCTGCCAATTGTGTCCCACCCTTGCACCTGTTGAGAGTAGCTAACTCAGCAGAGATCAAGGATTGAACCTGGAATCTTTCTGATCTGCGCGGCACAGCAACTTGCCATTACAAAAGCAAAATACTGCGGATGCTGGAAATCTGAAATAAAAACAGAAAATGCTGGAAATACTCAGCAGGTCAGGCAGCATCTGTGGAGCGAGAAAGTTAATGTTTCAGGTTGGTGATGTTTCATCAACTGAAAAAAGTTAGAGATGTAACAGGTTTTAAGCAAGTACAGAGGCAGGGAGGGAAAGGGGGGAGGGGAGGAAATAACACAAGGGGAAGGTGTGTGATAGGGTGGAAGGCAGGAGAGAGTAAATGACAAAAGGAATGATGGTGCAAGGCGAATAAAGGTGGTATCGGGACAAGTAAAGAAACAAAAGATGGGTCCGAATCATTAGCAACAGCTGCTGTCCAAAAAAATGTGGGCACAGGTTATGATCTGAAATTGTTGAACGCAATGTCGAGTCCAGAAGGCTGTAAAGTGCCTAATCGAGAAGATGACGTGCTGTTCCTCAAGCTTACGTAGAGTTTCATTGGAACAGTGTAGGAGGCCAGAGGTCAGAGTGGGAGCGGTCTGGAGAATTAAAATGACAGGCGACCGAAAGCTCGGGGTCACGCTTGCAGACTGAACAGAGATGTTCCATGTGAAGACGAGGGAAGATTGGAAATTGGAAGCAACGACGATGAATTTTTCCAGTTCAGGGTGAGAGCAAGAAACGGCACCAATGCAGTCATCAATGTTCTGGAAGGGTAAGTGTAGTTTATAGTGCTCTCTGTTTTGTTCATTGTATTATTGTCCTTCCTTTCAGCTCTGAGCTCCTCGTGTAGATAATTAGTGTACTGTAACCCATAAAGTAAAAATCTGCTTATAATTTCAATTTAGATAAGAGTGAGGTAATACATTTTGGTAGGAGGAAGGAGGTCATACACCACTGTGTGTATATCAAGAGTTCCAGCTCGAGAAAGGAACCACACCTTATTAGTGTATAAGTACCTAAGCATCTTGCAGAACTGGCTTCAAAGACACTGAGTCAGCAGACAATCAGATGAAGAGTTGTGAGATTTGTTGCAAGGGCACCGGCAGCTAACCTGCACCATTGGGTTGGCATTGCCAGTGACAGTAATGGTCAACTGTGTCCTCGAGTCTTCTTACTCCACCCTGTGTCCAGGCAATGGCCTATGGGCAGGCTACCCTGGAGTGGAAGGCACTGTCACACACCTGGCTGCCCCTTCCTTCCGCACCAGCTCCAAACAGTGGGGTGGATTCTTCTGCTGCTCCATCAGACTCAGCTTGCTGCCTCTACACTTACTTGCCAGCCATTGGGTTTTTTTAAAGGCATTTTTCTGCTACCCAACCTCTGCAAAGGCTAAAACATACATTAAATGTATTAGCAGCATTTGTAATAGCTACCAATATTTTTACCCTATGCCTTTAAGTTGCCACATCCCTTTAAATGTACCCATCATTGCTTGTAGGCAGCTGTTTTAAAGGTGATTCCCATTTCATTGCAGCAAGCTCCCAATGCTATGCTAAATATGGGTAGGAGGGGTGGTGATGTGACAGTTAACCGGACGAGTTGCGCCATGGGCCCCCCCCCCCCCCCACCCCCCCGGATCTGGCCTCTGCCACAGGCTCTGCCTTCCCCTGTCCAGACTCCAGCTGTGTTAGGGTTGCTATTTAGTCATCTGCAGGCGGCCGCCCCAACAACCAATGAGGCAGGAGGTCTGGCACAGCGCCTCCCTAGAACTGGGAAATAATGTGGTGCAGGTTCACAATATGACTTCAAGCATCCCCTTTACAGGGAGTTAAAAAGCAAATTACTGCAACAGTACATGTACTGGAAAATAGGTCAGTCAACATCTACAGGAAGAGCAGGCAACATTTCTTCAGAAGGGGTTGGGGTATCTGATCCTTTGTTCACCCACCTGGAGTATCTGATATGTTTGCCCATTTGGGGTTGGGGTATCATGCTTTACTCTCTATTCGGGTGAGGGCTGTGATATTAATATATATTTTGATTCTTGGGATTTGGGCAAGGCTGGCATTTATGCCCAACTCTGTTGGTGCGTGTTTATTACATGCTGAAAGCGCAGAAATTAACACATTCTCAGGTTACGTAATACGTTCTCTCTTTACGTAAGGTGTAATGTTTCACATTAAGTAAAACAAAAATAATAATAAATACATGTTTAATTGTGTAACTAATTTTTATACAGGCCACAACTGTATTCAGCACATTGCCACAGTTAGCCCACCAAAGTACCATCATGTATCCTCAGCCAATCAGAGAAGAAAACCTTCTCTGCCCTTTCCGGCACCCATAGACTACCTGTGGGGGAAGGAAGGTAATAAATCCACACCCTTTGTTGTTGGAAGGGAAATCTTATACAAGGGCTGCCACAGGTTGTCCATGTCAAAGGTATAATCACTTAAAAATAAAATTGAGGTAATCCGCTATTAAAAGGGGAGCATAAGAACATAAGAAATAGGAGCAGGAATAGGCCACTTGGCCCCTCGAGCCTGCTCCGCCATTCAATAAGATCATGGCTGATCTTGGGCTCAAAGCCACTTCCTTGCTTCACACCTAGTGTCAGAAAAATTCTGACTAACATTGCATGCCATCAAACTGTAATGATGAAAGCCATGATTACATATCATCAAAACAATCGACATTAATACAAGTATAACATTATTAAACCCGAGTAAAATAAGAGCAACAAGAAAAAAAAACCCATCTAAATACAAGACAACAGCTTTACTACATTTTTGGGGCTTTACTCAAGATATTTTCCTTGAGTTCAGCATCTCAGACCATTCCTGCAGGCGAGCCCTCAATCTCTTTGAACGAGAGTGTGTCCAATATCTAGGCAATTTGTAGCAAGCCCAGGGATTAAACAGAGAACCTTATCAATGTACTTCAGCGACTGGTTATATCACATACCCTCATGTAATTTCGGCAAGAGAAGCTGATTTTTAACCACGTGTATCTTGATAGAAAGAAGCCAATACAATGACGTATCTTAGCCAAAAATGTTTCATTTTTTGTCTCAGACTTTTCCTTTAAATCAACCCAGTGAAACAATTAATATTTTTTATAAAGAAACGTTATTTGCACAGGAGTAGCTGCTCACCTACTGAAAAACTAGGTTCTAAGGCCCAGAATTCAGTCTGCTGAAGACACAACAAATGGAAATCAGCCAGTACACTGATTTCAGGATAATTAGAAATGACTTGATTTCTTTGATGAAGTGATAACCCAAGTTAGCTGTGGCAATCCGTACAACATTGTGTCCTTGGACTGCCAAAAGGCATATGATAAAGAGCTACATGAAAGATTACTAATTAAGAAAGAAAGACTTGCATTTATATCGCGCCTTTCACGACCACCAGACTTCTCGAAGCGCTTTACAGCCAATGAAGTTCAAAGTTATTGGTATAGTAAGAGATTGGCTAGTAAGAGATTGGCTGAAGGGTAGAACACAATGGTGTAGAATTGAGTCTGGGCCTGTGTTAGGGCCTGGCCCCTTTCTGATCACCTCTCCCAACCGCCCGCCCTCCAAGGATTTACTTCAGGGTCGCTGACGGTATCGCAGTAGCCCGAAATTGATGTTCGCTTCACCAGCGAGCTGCCTGGGGATGCACAGCAGGCGTCCGCAGCTCACCAGTCTAATTTAAATGAGGCCCAAGGCCCAATTGAAATTGGGCCTCGGGCCTTCCAGCGCAGGGCTCATTCCCTGCACCCAGTTCGCACCAGCAGGTCGGCACGAATTTCCACCCCAACATGTCCACCCAAAGCAAATCAGTAATCAACAACGTCAATAGAATGTTTAACTCTATAGCCAAAACAGTCGACTTTAAATCAAAGAAAATTGTTGTCAAACTGTGCAGTGTTGTGGTTGGACCACACCTTGAGTACTATGTGCAGTTCTGGTTACTAAGCAACAAGAAAGACATTCAAGTGCTGGAGGCAGTGTAGAGAAGAACCAGGAGTCTGATCCATCAGGGGCCTGAGTTAGGAGAAAAGGCTGGAGACAGTTGGGCTTTTCAGCCTGGAAAAGAGGTATTGGAGATAATCTTATAAAGGAGTAAAAGATAATAAATGGTATGGAAAAGGTTAATCCAGAATACTACTTTGAGTTAAACAGTGGATGTAAGACAAGAGGACACAGGTTCAAACTAGTAAAAGATAACTAGGATTGATAACAGGAAGTTCTTCATGCAGAGAGTGATCAACACATGAAATGGACCGTTCCCTCCATGACACCCTGGTCCAATCCTCAATCAACCCCAACATCCACGCCCCTTCTCACGGCATCTTCCCGTGCAAGCACAGGAGATGCAACACCTGCCCTTTTACCTCCTCCCTTCCCAACATCCAGGGCCCCAAACACTCCTTCCAGATGAAACAGTGATTTAATTACACTTCTTGCAATTTAGTATACTGTATTCACTGCTCACAATGCGGTCTCCTCTACATTGGGGAGACCAAACGCAGATTGGTGACAGCTTTGCGGAACACCTCCGTTCAGTCCGTAAGGGTGACCCCGAGCTTCCGGTCGCCTGTCACTTTAATTCTCCACTTCACTCCCACTCAGATCTCACCGTCCTCGGCCTCTTGCACTGTTCCAATGAAGCTCAACGTAAGCTCGAGGAACAGCACCTCATCTTTCTATTAGGCACTTTACAGCCTTCTGGACTCAACATCGAGTTCAACAATTTCAGACCATAACCTCGGCCCCTATCATTTTTTCTCTCTCACATGGCAGCTGTCGATCATTCTGCCAGTGCCATTTTCACTTCATCTAGAGTCATCTTTTGTTTCTTAACTTGTCCCATTACAATCTCCTTTTGCCTCGCACCATTATCCCTTTTGTCTCTTAATCTCTCCTGCCTTCCATCCTATCACAGACCTTCCCTTTTGTTCTTTCCTCCCCTCCCCCCTCTCCCTGCCCCTACACTTGCTTAAAAACCTGTTACATCTCCAACTTTTTCCAGTTCTGACGAAGGGTCATCGACCTGAAACGTTAACTCTGTTTCTCTCTCTACAGATGCTGCCTGACCTGCTGAGTATTTCCAGCATTTTCTGTTTTTATTTGCAATTTAGTATACTGTTTTCACTGCTTATGATGCGGTCTCCTCTACATTGGGGAGATCAAACGCAGATTGGGGTGACCGCTTTGCAGACCATCTCCGTTCAGTCCACAAGCGTGACCCCAAGAAAAAAAATGAAGCAACCTTAATATTCTCCCTTCAGGGATATGGTTGCGGAAACAGAGTTAGACAGGATCTGTTCCACTTCCTGATGCCTTTCTCACTGTCGGCCCCAGTCCCCGCTCCTACCTGATTCAGTGGCTTTGCTCTGGCAATAGCCTCTACACCCAATGCTGCAGGTGGAAATTCTCAATCGTGTAATCAGGATTTGCTGAACCAGGAATTCTTGCCCATAGCATCGGGAACAGAGTCTGCCTCTGGAGCAAAACAACAACATGGGCCAAGAGCTGGAACTCGGACCAGCAGTGAAAATCCCCATCAGCAAAGGAGAGTACTTCTGTGGTTGAGGAAAGGGGAAGAAGGGAAGAGAGCATCTGTGAACTTAGGAAGGAGGGTCGGTAACCAAAAGACACAGATTTAAGGTAATTGGCAAAAGAACCAGAGGAGATGGAATGCACTGCTGAAAGGGCGATGGAAGCAGATTCAATAGCAACTTTCAACAGGGAATTGGATAAATACTTGAGAAGTAAAAAATTGCAAAGCTACGGTAAAAGAGTAGGGAAGTGGAACTAATTGGTTAGCTCTTTCAAAGAGCCGGCACAGGCACGATTGGCCGAATGGCCTCCTTCTGTGCTGTATAATTCTATGGGGTAATTTTAACATGGCGATGCGCTGGGAGCGGGGGAGATGGCGGGGGGGGGGGGGTCCGGTAGCGCGCGGCAAACCCGGAAGTAAGTGCAGCGTGTCTGTCAGTGGCGTTTTAACCCAGCCACTGTATTTGCATCTGACTTCGGGGGTTCCCGACCAATTACCGTGAGCAGGCGTGATGACGACTTGCAAGACTCGATTTTAATTGAATTATTTAAAGGTACACTGCAAAGGTGACAGTTGATGGATTGTGGAGGTGGGGGAACAGAGGAAGCAACTGTCATTATGGAGTGCCAAAGTGACACTTCTGCGCCTCGCTTCACAGATGCCTCCCTCGATATGATGCTGTGGTCTGTAAGGGCCCGCAAGGAGATACTCTTCTCGGCCGATGGGAGAAGCCTGCCACAGAGAGCAAGAAGGCATGGCTGGAGATTGCTCAGGAGGTGAGCAGCAGGAGTGTGGTGCCACGCTCCTGGATATAGTGCCGGAAGTGGTTTAATGACCTAATCAGGGCAGGAAAGGTGAGTCCAATGGCACGTTCAACTATATCCTGCTGTGTGTATCACGCCAACCCCCTCACTCTGCCTTCCCAAGCCTACTCCTGCACATCACTCCTCATACCAACTTACCTTGCATGTGCACCCATTCCTGTCTGTCTATGCACTTCCTCACATCCCCATCTGTCCCTCCACCACTGACACCCTCATCTTAATGCAATGTCATGCCTCTCCCTCATAGTCATCCTCTTTCCCTCTTGGCAGGAGAAGAGAGCAGAACACCAGGGAGAGGCAGAGAACCAGAAGTGGTCCTCCAGCAATCTCGATACTCAGCTGCAGAGAAGGAAGGGCTGGAGATAAGTGGAGTCTCAGTGTGCCTGGCCATCGGAGATGGGGGCCTCCCAGCTACCTGGTGACAGAATTAAATATCGCACAGCCACATGGCATACAACACTCACTCATGTTGACTTGACGTCAGAAGTTAAAATCCCCCCCCAATGATTCTAGAAGAGGAAGAATACCCCGTGAACTGGTGAGGGATTAAACATATAGGCCAATCAGAAATGCTTTACAGGGGCGGTCAGAATTTGGATAGTGTCTAGTTTGCTTTTTTAGAATCAGCACACAAAGCCGTCCCTATCAGAACTTCCTGGTTCCTTCCTCAATTGAGCTTCCCCAGCCACCACTGCCCGCATGTGCACACCGCCACCTTTACACGGCCTCCTTGCTCAGCGAGCCTGAAGTCACGGTGCAGAGGGCGAGAGGTCACCAAGAAGCAGCAAGACAATTTAGGTGGGATTTACGTTTGCATTTGATGTTATGATGACATTAGTCTAATTGTGTCCACCGCACAAAAAGTTTTGCATTCGCTTTTTTACACATTTTAACTAAAATTAGAGCTGGAGAACCACATCTTAGTAAAACTATTAAGATACACCTTCTGCAGTACATATCTTTCCCATAAATTTGGTTTGGCTGTTCTGAAGTGGAGTTTTCAGCACTAGTTATTCCAGGAACCAAGCCTGTCTTCAACCAGACTGAAAACAGAGTCCCACCCTTTTATCCCAGACACTGTGCTAGCAGTCACAGCACCCTTTTACTCTGCCACTGGGAGTCTTTACACAGTGGAACATAAATCAAGCATCTCACCACACAATGGTTGCCGTAGCCTGTAAAACTAGACCTAGAAACATAGAAACATAGAAGATAGGAGCAGGAGTAGGCCATTCGGCCCCTCGAGCCTGCTCCGCCATTCGATAAGATCATGGCTGATCATCCAAACTCAGTACCCTGTCCCTGCCTTCTCCCCATATCCCTTGATACCTTTAGCCTTAAGACATATATCTAACTCCTTCTTGAATATATTTACTGACTTGGCCTCAACTGCCTTCTGTGGTAGAGAATTCCACAGGTTCACCACTCTCTGGGTGAAGAAATTCCTCCTCATCTCTGTCCTAATTGGCTTACCCCTTATCTTTAGACTGTGACCTCTTGTTCTGGACTCACCCGCCATCGGGAACATCCTTCCTGCATCCAGTCTGTCTAGCCCTGTTAGAATTTTATAAGTTTCAATGAGATCTCCTCTCATTCTTCTAAACTCCAGCGAGTATAAGCCCAATCGACCCAATCTCTCCTCGTACGTTATTCCTGCCGTCTCAGGTATCAGTCTGGTAAATCTTCGCTGCACACCCTCCATGGCAAGAACATCCTTCCTCAGATAAGGCGACCAAAACTGCACACAATACTCAAGGTGTGGTCTCACCAAGGCCCTGTACAGCTGCAGCAAGACATCCTTGTTCCTGTACTCAAACCCTCTCGCTACGAAGGCCAACATACCATTTGCCTTCTTAACCGCCTGCTGTACCTGCATGCTTACCTTCAGCGACTGGTGCACATCTCATCCAGTCCTGGTGACTTATCAACTTTACGTACAGCCAGCCTTTCTAGCACCACCTCTTTATCAATTTTAATCTCATCCAGTATCTCTACTACCTCCTCTTTCACTATGACTTTGGCAGCATCTTCTTCCTTGGTGAAGACAGATGCAAAGTGCTTATTTAGTACATCAGCCATGCCCTCTGCCTCCATGCGTAGGTCTCCTTTTTGGTCCCTAATTGGCCCTAGCCCCCGTCTTACAGGAAACTCTCATTTAAACGGCACCTAAATATCCGGAATTCTCTAATAACCGTCAGAATTCATACTCTGAAAACTACAGTATACAGTCGTTTATAAGTTTTGCTTTACTGTTAAGTAATTAAAGAGTTATGGATTACCCTCAACTGGCATTACTGTACTTAATCAAGCATCTTCCACCATCCATTTAACACAACATTCTGTAGGGGAGTACCCAATTATACTGCACATTTCTTGATTTTTTTTATTTTTGTTTGTTAAAAATAGCCTCGGTAGATATACCTCTCAGTTATCCGGAATTTTTAATCAACCGGCACCATCCCAGGTCCCGTCGGTGCCGGATACGAAAGAGTTTCCTGTATTATTTAGATGACTAGAGAAGACTTTTGAACTCCCTTTTATGTTAGCTGCCAATCTATTCTCATACTCTCTCTTTGCCCCTCTTATTTTCTTTTTCACTTCCCCTCTGAACTTTCTATATTCAGCCTGATTCTCTCTCATATTCTCAACCTGACATCTGTCATACACGCTCCTTTTCTGCTTCATTCTTTTAACTTTTCACGTGGATCAGGTCAGTTTACTTTGCTGGGCAATGTTGGCCTCTACTTGTTCTGACAGACAAAAAAGGCATCAACGATTGACCTAGTTCTTTCCATGTATGTGAACATGTCAGCGTTTAATGTCTCGAATTCCTGGAAAATAAAATAGCCTTTGAGCCTCTCATTGAGAGTTGGAGCTTCTGCCTGCAATGATCATCTGCCAAAGTGAGGTCTAGTCCCCTCCATATACAGGATAGAGCGTGTAGGTATCAGTGGGTGGGCACAGAGCACGTCTCAGTGCAGCCCGACCTCCTGGGTAATCCTTCAGCGGTCCTCTCCTTCTTCCCAGCTGTTGAGATAGTGGGATTCCCTTTGGGAAACCCATTGATGACAGTAATAGTGCTTCAGAAAAGAAAATCTAAATAATTTGGACAAAGGCTCAGGAGAACCCAAGCACCAGTAGAAACTTTCTCCGCTTCAGCTAAAGCAATCGCATTACAGACGCTGATTCTGAAGTGGTTTACAACTTTATTATCAACCTGTGACAACTTGTCTGCTGAACCAAAATCTACTCTGCAATTACCACTGCCCTTACGCAATCATATTCTTTGGATCCGCTTTGTCTCATTTTATATTCTCATCCTCCCCCCCCCCGCTAAAATCATCCCAATTTGTGGAAGATGTAACCTTTTGTCTGGAAGATTCAGCTGTCAATCAGAGTTCAGAAAGCTGCCATATAAGGGTGAGGTGACTCCTTACTGGAAAGACCCTGGATTTACTATTTTCTTAGTTTGCTGAAAACAAGTGAAATTCAGCCAACTGACAAAAAGTTTCACTATAAGAAGTATTGTACGCAAAGCCTAGACATTACGATATGAGGATACAAATGTGTAGTGTGTTCATATGAAATTACTCTGCCTGTTATCATCTGTTGTTTTTAACTAAGTTAATGTTTCTTTTACAATACTGGGCGAAGCAGTTTCATATGAATGTGTGAATCGCTTATGTATTAATTCTGCATGGTGTAACACTTAGGTTACTATTTTAGTTGGGCAACACCTACATTTAAACACGATCTTGTGCAAAAATGTGCGGGTTAGGTTGATTGGCTATGATAAATTGACCCTTAGTGTTAGGGGGGGGATTAAATATGTGGGGTTACAGGGATAGGATGGGATATGTTAGGGGGAATTAAATACGTGGGGTTACGGGGATAGGGTGGGATATGTGTCGGTGCAGGCTCGATGGGGATTCTGTGTGAGACAGCAGGGACAGGGTACTGGATTTGGATGATCAGCCATGATCGTATTGAATGGTGGAGCAGGCTCGACGGGCCGAATGGCCTACTCCTGCTCCTAGTTTCTATGTTTCTATGTTTTTGTATTGTGACTCAAGTAAATGTTATGTAAATGTTGTAAACTAGCATCAATAGATGCAGCTTCGTAACATGTTCGACACATTCACTGCAATCCTTTAATGTTTGGCGCTGTTAAAACTTTGTTACATTTACACATGGTAAAAATTTAAGAATGTTTTTTTTAAACAGGTAACGGGAAAGGGAAAAATACACATTAGTTTCACAAAGGTTGGAAAAAACAGCTTGCAACATATCAAGGTCACCTTAGCCATTTCTACATTAGTCAAACCAAAACCTGTTGAGCAAGTTCAATGGAAATTAAAAATTATGGTCTAAAGGTAGAAAGAGTTTAACTGATCATTACCTTTACACACCCAGATTCTCATATATGTTGCATGTATAGAATCAGAGAATCATACAGCACAAGAGGAGACGATTGTGCCTATGCCGGCTCTTTGAAAGAGCTATCCAATTAGTCCCACTCCCGTTAGAACATAAGAACATAAGAATTAGGAGCAGGAGTAGGCCATACGGCCCTTCGAGTCTGCTCCAATATTCAATAAGATCACGGCTGATCTTCGACCTCAACTCCACTTTCCCGCCTGATCCCCATATCCCTTGATTCCCGTAGAGTCCAAAAATCTATCTATCTCAGACTTGAATGTACTCAACGACTCAGCATCCACAACCATTTGGGGTAGAGAATTCCAAAGATTCAAAACCCTCTGAGTGAAGAAATTCCTCCTCATCTCAGTCTTAAATGGCTGACCCCTTATCCTGAGACTATGTCCCCTAGTTCTAGACTCTCCAGCCAGGGGAAACAATCTCTCAGTATCTACCATCAAGCACCCTCAGAATCTTATATGTTTCAATGAGATTACCTCTCATTCTTCTAAACTCCAGAGAGTATAGGCCCAATCTACTCAATCTCTCCTCATAGGACAACCCTCTCATCCCAAGGATCAATCTAGTGAACCTTCGTTGCACTACCTCTAATGCAAGTATGTCCTTCCTCATAAGGAGACCAAAACTGTGCACATTACTCCAGGTGTGGTCTCACCAAAGCCCTGTACAATTGTAGTAAGACTTCTTTACTCTTCTTTATCCCTTTGCAGGCTTTTTGTGTCCTCCTCACAGTTTATTTTCCCAACTAGCTTTGTATCATCAGCAAACTTGGATACATTGCACCCAGTCCCTTCATCTAAGCCATTAATATGGATTGTAAATAGCTGAGGCCCCAGCACTGATCTTTGCAACACCCCAATAGTTACACCCTGCCAACCAGAAAATGAGCCATTTATCCCTAATCTCTGTTTTTTATTTGTTAATAAATCCTCTATCCATGCTAATATATTACTCCCAGCCCCATGAGCCCTTATCTTGCGTAGCAACCTTTTATGTTGCACCTTATCGAATGCCTTTTGGAAATCCAAATATATTGGGCCAGAAATTCAGCTTTCCGGCTTCCTGCGGGTACAAGCATCGCGCGCGTACTTGCCTACCGCGCCTGCTGTTGTGCTTTGGGCCCACGAGGACTTCGGGTCCTGGGCCTCCTCCAGCTGCCGGCGCGCAGTGCTTGTGTATCCCAGGGGCGCAGTTAGTTCGAAGCGTCCCCTGGGATCACGTGGGCCATGGAGAGCCAATCCTAGCAGGGCATTTTCATTCATAGATTTGACAGGAAGACCTGTCAAATCTATGAATAGCGATCGGCCCCAAAACCACACATAAACTTCAAATAATTTTTTTTTTAAATATCACATTTTTAAAATAACTATAAGTTACATAAATTAACTACTTTAAACAAAAATTTAAATTTTTGAAAAAATTAATTATACTTTTTAACGGTGCTAAAAATAAACTTACCTTTCTTTAAAGTATCTAAAAAAGATAAACCTGTTGAAAAAATGTTTAAATTGTAATTAATTAACCACTTACCTTGTTAAAAATGGGTCTTGCGCCTCCTTTTTAAAAGCGCAGCTTCTCCATACTTACCTTCCCGGAGAAACCTGAAAAAAAAACCAAAGTTCGTTGTGTGCGCGCAGCCTCTCCCGCGCACGCGGTTCACCTCTGAACCCCTCCCTTCAGGGGAACGGAAGTTCCGGTTTCCCGCGCATGCGCAGTGCATGCAGGAAACCGGCACTTCAGGTGGCCTTACGGGTCATTATACAATGCGTACTCACCCGACAAGTGCCGAATTTCTGGCCCCTTATATCCACTGGTTCCCCTTTATCTACCCTGCTAGTTACATCCTCAAAAAATGCTAATAAATTTGTTAAACACTATTTCCCTTTCATAAACTCATGTTAACTCTGTTTAATCATGTTATAATTTTCTAAGTGCCCTGTGACCTTACTAATGAATTCCAGCATTTTCCTGACGACTGATGTCAGGCTAACTGGCCTGTAGTTCACTATTTTCTCTCTCCCTCCTTTCTTGAATAGCGGGGTTACATTTGCTCCCTTCCAAGCCGCAGAGACCATTCTAGAATTTAGGGAATTCTGGAAGATCACAACCAATCACATCCACCATCTCTACAGCCACCTCTTTTAGAACCCTAGGATGTAGGCCATCAAGTCCAGGGGATTTGTCGGCTTTTAGTCCCATTACTTTCTCAAGTACTTTTTCTCTACTGATATTTATTACTTTAAGTTCCTCTCACTTATTAGCAGCTGGGTTCCCCACTGGTTTTGGTACACTTGTTCTTTTTCCATAGCCATGCAAATTTTTCCTTTTCAAATATTTATCTTATTCCCTTTTGAAAATTACCATTGAATTTGCTTCCACCACCCTTTCAAGCAGTGAATGCTAAACCATAACAACTTGCTGTGCAAAAGCAATTCTCCTCATCTCCCATCTGGTTCTTTTGCCAACTACCTTAAATCTGTGTCCTCTGGTTATCGACCTTCCTGCCAGTGGAAACTATTTTTTCCTATCTACTCTATCATAGAATGATTCAGCAATCAAGGAAGTAATTCAGCCCATCGTGCCTGTGCCGGCTCTTTGGTCGAGCTACCCAATTAATCCCACTTCTCTGCTCTTTCCCCATAGCCCTGTAAATTTTTTCCCTTCAAGTATTTATCCAATTCTCTTTTTAATGTTACTATTGAATCTGCTTCCATCACCCTTTCAGCCAGTGCATTCCAGATCACAACAACTCACTGTGTAAAAAAATGTTTCCTCATGTTGCCTCTGGTTCTTTTGACAATCACCTTAAATCTGTGTCCTCTGGTTACCGACCCTTCTGCCACTGGGAACAGTTTCTCTTTATTTACTCTCAAAACCCTTCATAATTTTGAACACCTCTATTAAATCTCCCTTAACCTTCTCTGCTCAAAGGAGAATAATCCCAGCTTCTCCAGTCTATCCACATAACTGAAGTCCCTCATTCCTGGTACCATTCTGGTAAATCTCCTCTGTACCTGCTCCAAGGCCTTGACATCCTTCCTAAAGTGTGGTGCCCAGAATTGGACACAATACTCCAGCTGAGGCCTAACCAGTGATTTATAAAGGTTTAGCATAACTTCCTTTTGTACTCTATGCCTTTATTTATAAAGCCAAGGATCCCGTATGCTTTATTAACAGCCTTATCAACTTGTTCTGCCATCTTCAAAAATTTGTGAATGTGAACTCCCAGGTCTCTCTTTTCCTCCACCCCTTTTAAAGTTGTACCATTTAGTTTATATTACCTTTCTTCATTTTTTCTTCCAGAATGCATCACTTCACACTTTTCTGCTTTAAATTTAGTCTGCCATGTGTCTGCCCATTTCACAAGTCTGTCTATGTCCTCCTGAAGTCTGCTACTATCCTCCTCACTGCTTACTAAATTCCCAAGGTCTGTATCATCTGTAAACTTTGAAATTATGCCTCATATACTCTAGTCCAGGTCATTAATATAGATCAAAAAAGAGCAGTGGTCCTAATAAGAACATAAGAAATAAGAGCAGGAGTAGCCCTTTCGGCCCTTCGAATCTGCTCCGCCATTTAATAAGATCACGGTTGAGCTTCTACCTCAACTCCACCTTCCCACACTATCCCCATATCCCTTGATTCCCTTAGTATCCAAAAATCTATCGATCTCTGTCTTGAATATAATCAACGACTAAGCATCCACAGCCCTCTGGAGTAGAGAATTCGAAAGATTCACAACCCTTTGAGTGAAGAAATTTCTTTTCATCTCAGTCCTAAATGGCCGACCCCTTATTCTGAAACTGTGAGACATAGTTCTAGACTCCCCAGCCAAGGGAAACAACCTCCCAGCATCTACTCTGTCAAGCCCCTTACGAATTTTATACATTTCAATGAGATCACCTCTCACTTTTCTAAATTCCAGGGAATATGCACCTAGTCTCCTCAATCTCTCCTCATAAGACTATCTCCCACCCCAGGAATCAGTCTGGTGAAGCTTTGTTGCACTTCCTCTAAGGCAAGTATATCTTTCCTTAGAAGGAGACCAAAACTGTACACAATACTCCAGGTGTGGTCTCACCAAGGCCCTATATAATTGCAGTAAGTCGTCTTTACACTTGTACTCCAATCCTTTTATAATAAATAAATACCATTTGCTTTCTTAATTGCTTGATGTACCTGCATGTTAACTTTCAGAGATTCGTGTACAAGGACACCCAGGTCCCTCTGAATACCAACATTTCCCAATCTCTCATCATTTAAAAAATACTCTGCTTTTCTATTTTTCCTACCAAAGTGGATAACTTCACACTTCTCCACATTATATTCCATCTGCCATGTTCTTGCCCACTCAATTAACCTGTCTATATCCCTTTGTAGTCTCCTCACAACTTACTTTCCCACCTAGCTTTGTATCGTCAGCAAACTTGGATACATTACACTTGATCCCCTCATCTAAGTCATTGATATAGATTGTGAATAGCTGAGGCCCAAGCATTGATCCTTGCGGTACCACACTAGTTACAGCCTGCCAACCCGAAAATGACCCGTTATTCCTACTCTCTATTTTCTGTCCAGTAACCAATCCTCAATCCATTCTAATATATTACCCTCAATCCCATGAGCCCTAATTTTTTGTAATAACCTTGTGTGGCACCTTATCGAATACTTTTTGAAAATCCAAATACACTACATCCATTGGTTTCCCCATTATCTACTCTGCTAGTTACAACCTCAAAAATCTCTATTCGATTTGTCAAACACGATTTCCCTTTCATAAATCCGTGATGACTCTGCCCAATCATATTATGATTTTCTAAGCGCCCTGTTACCACACCCCTAATAATAGTTTCTAGAATTTTCCCTCCTACTGATGACAGGCTAACTGGTCTATAATTTTCTGTTTTCTCTCTCCTTCCTTTCTTGAATAACGGGGTTACATTTGCTATCTTCCAATCCGTGGGGACTGTTCTCGAATCTAGCCAATCTTGGAAGATTACAACCAATGCATCCACTATCTCTGCAGCCACCGCTTTTAAAACCCTCGGACACAGGCCATCAGATCCAGTGGATTTGTTGCCTTTTAGTCCCATTAATTTCTCCAGTACTGTTGTAATAAATATCCTTCTACAAAATTATTTGAATGCTTTGGCTCTAGAGGTGCCAACTCTCATTGAATGTATTCCTGGAGGTTTGAGCATGTGGCGTCTGATCATGTGATGCTTGATCTCATGTGACATCCAACCACATGACACTTGCCTGCAGTTCACAAGTGTTGTTGCATTGATCTGATAAAGGTCGGGCCTCTGCAGTTGAGTGCCTTTGCTCGTGGTTTTGTGCCAGCAGTTGCTGAATGAGAAGTTCAGCGAACCTTAAAAAGGCCGGCCACGAGCAGGCGAAGAAAATACACAGGAGCAAACCACCGGCTCGAAGCTCTACTTTATTCCTCGGTTAATAGCAGCAGTGCCCGGGAGATTCATCTTCCATTCCAGGGCAATCCAGGAGAGTTGGCAACTCGATGCTCTAGCTGTGTAAAATTGATATTTGAGAATTCGACCCTGCAGTTCAGATCTGTCAAGCAAAACCAGTTATTGACAGGGTTAAACGCAGATAGTAGTGACAAAAGACAACTTCTATTTGTTTACAAAATCCTCTTCTCACACACCAGCTTTCAGCTTTGTTCACTTAACGGTTTTGCAGTCTGAGTTCCTTATTATTTCAAATCTCTCATATTGAGCAGAGTGTAACTGCAGTAATGAACTGCATTTCTACTTACCAGTATTAGGGCAGTCACAGGAGAAAAAGTGGGCAATGTGATGACAGGTTGTGTCGGTATATTGAAACTTCCAAGTCTAAAAGCAGATTGAGAACATTTGGGAGGGAAGCACAACAGGTTCACATTATGTGTAGGAGTGAATCTGCAATCTTCTGGTTGAGCAGCGAATCTGCAGGAAGATGGACTGATAGCTGGACCTCACAGGCCTGTCCATCACACTAGCGAGCAGCAGAGAGACGGAGAGAGACCTGGGACACACATCCACCCTCACTCCCCCAAAGCCAAAGCTCCACACAGGAACATAGGAACAGGAGTAGACCATTCAGCCCCTCGAGCCTGTTCCACCATTCAATGAAATCATGGCTGATCTGTATATTAACTCCATTTACTCACCTTGGTTTTGTGTCGTTAAATGCCCTTGCCTAACAACAATCTATCAATCTGAGTTTTGACATTTTCAATTGGCCTAGCCTCAACAGCTTTTTTTTGGGGGGGAGGAAGAGTTCCAGATTTCCAGACAAAGACACGGATCCAGTGTCAGACGCCGAGGGGAAGAAGACGATGGCGGGGTCGGGGGGAGAGGTGCTGCCAGCAGCCGCTGGAAGAGTGTGCGGAAGCGGCGATGCAGATCGCGCTGAAAGCTGGCCAGGTGGACTTACCCTAGTGCCGGGGCAGGATAGGGTGGCCCCGCTTTGTGTCCGCACGGCCTTCCTTGGTTTGGGAGGCTGGCAGGTCAGCGTGAGGTGGCAGCATGTTTAGTGAAAAAAACGGCTTTTGTGGAATGGAGAGTTCTTTTCCCAGCATCCACAGAGGCAGAGAAACTGCACTATCCCTGGGGTTGGGTGCCATTGATATATGTTCTTGTTTGTCTACAACTTTATTATAAACCTGTGACAACTTGTCTGCTGAACCAAAATCAACTCAGGAATTACCACCACCCTCATGCAATTGTATTGTTCGGATCCACTTTGACTCATAATATATTCTCATTCTCCCCGCTCCTGAAATCTTCCAAATGCTGATGCCAAATAAAAATAATTGCACAAACAATAGACGTGGAACGCACCTGTTCTGCGGGCAAGTGCTACTTCATCCTGGTTGAACCATCATGCTGATTCTATTGGTGCAAAACCTGTTTTAACTGATGATTTGCACTTGCAAGTAATTAAAGACACTCAGTGCAACTCAACAGTAAGCTCGCTTTTGTGTTGCTCAACTATGTTCCCAGGGAACGTAACAGAACTGGACATCATTGCTTTGAAAGTCTGCCCTTACTCTCCTCCTTCCCCCCATCCCCCATTATCTCACCAAGAAGATTTTTGACCTTGAAGAAACTTTTGTTTCCTTTCTCGCACACGGAGCCTCACACATGGAAGTGCGGATTGGGTGCGGAGGGCAGCATTCCCATTATTTTCAGTCACCCTGACCTCCGCAGCCCAATTCTACAACCTTCACTCTGTTGTGCGAGGCTCCTCCTCCTCTTCCCCCCCTCCCCCACCCAAATCCCCACACCCCCGACCCCTTATCCTGAGACTATGATCACTAGTTCTCGACTCTCCAGCCAGGGGAAACCGCCTCTCAGCATCTATCCTGTCAAGCCCTCCAAGAATTTGATACATTTCAATGAGATCACCTCTCATTCTTCTCAACGCCACAGAATATAGGCCCATTCTACTCAATGGCGACCTTATTTAAAGCATATCATTGGGAAAATGAGGGAGCTTCATTTTGCAGCTAACCCAAACTGTCACTGACCAGGGAGTGTTCCACAATGACACGAGGGGCATGATATGAAAAATTCCACGTTCTACAGAGCTATACCACACATTGTTTGGCTCTGCAAGGAGAGAGAAATCCGTAATTCCTTTCTGTAACACTATCTGAATACTTGCAAGCAACCTTTCTGACCAGTCAACAATGAAAAACCTCAATGCTTTGACCTAGCCCTATTTTGTCACAATGGTTAGCCTTTATAGCTGTAGTTTTTATGAGCACCAAGTCTCATTGACCCATCACCCCTAAGCTCGCTGATCTACATTGGCTCCCGGTTAAGCAGTACCTCATTTTTAAAATTCTCATCCTTGTTTCCAAATCCCTCCATGACCTCGCCCCCTCCCTATCTCTGTAACCTGCTCCAGCCCTACAACTGTCCGAGATATCTGCGCTCCTCTTATTCTGGCCTCTTGAGCATCACCAATTTTAATTGCTCCACCATTGACAGCCGTGCCTTCAGCTGCCAAGACACTAAGCTTTGGAACTCCCTCACTAAACCTCTCCGCCTCTCTACCTCTCTTTTCTCCTTTAAAAGGCTCCTTCAAACCTACCTCCTTGACCAAGTCTGTCCTAATATCTCCTTATGTGGCTCAGTGTCAAATTTTGTTTTATAATGCTCCTGTGAAATGCCTTGGGATGTTTTACTACGTTAAAGGTGCTATATAAATATAGGTTGTTGTTGTTGCGTCTCACTCACTAACTGTTGGTACAGTTTAGAAACAAATCCCTTCTTCGAGGCTCAAGTGTTTGTTATAGTATCCACGATTCTTTGCATCTTAGCTGATTATTTTTCATATATGTTGGATGAAATTTGTGTTGAATGCTTCCTTGTGAACATGGGCCTACTTACTCTCCGAATCATGGAGAAGGAATCCAAAAACCTGAAAAATATAGGGAGCAAAGGGTGAGAAAGTTCTCACTTTCCACGTTTGGGAGAGTAAGTTTGAGCCCAGTGTGCCCTCAATCTCAAATATATATTTATGTGATGAGACTAAATAACAACAGCGGGCTCAGAAACAGCTTTTGCTCATGGAAACCAATTATTGCATTCTAGTGCATCAAGACATTGCAACCTAACTAAAGCCCAAGGGAAACAATGTTTCATTGAGGCAGGTCCCTTTAACTAGATGGGTCAAACCGTGACATCACAGGGCAAGCCTGACCCTCACACTGCATCACAGTGAGATCAGACATCACTATAGGTTTGTAAACTGCGTCAATTTGAGTCAGGAGGCTGCTCAACTAGTTTAAGTGAAGGAAAGGGAGCTGTACTGATTGACTAACTGGCTGATATATCTAAGAGTGAATGTAGTTAGCTGGAACATCTCAACATCTTTGCTTTGTGAAGAGAACAAAAACAATGAAAACATCATTAACCAGCAGATTAGACAGTAGGTTGTGAGCTTTGAAAGGTTGGTCTTGTATCATCATTTGTGAAAGTCATAATGAGCAATATAAACAGATTAATAAATACAGTAATACTGATGGACAGTAGGGTGGAATACTTGATTTTGTTATTGGTAAATCTTCCATGGTGTTGCTCATAGGTAGCCTGGAGCCTGGTTACTGAGCCCCACTCTCAGGTCCCTCACTGACTGGCTCCTCCCAGGCCTTCAATTTGGTGCTCACTCCTCGTTCTGTAAATGCAGACAACTACTTAGCATTGGTAGATCTCCCATGGCATTGCTCTGGATAGTCTGGTGGGTGGTCAATAGTCACAAATTTAACTGGGCCCCACCTAGAGAAGGGAGCACAGAGAAGGCAAACAATCCCACCACTTCCCATCGCCCGCGCACCCTGTTCTCTGGTTTGTAACCATGTGGAAACGGTTATTGCATTCTAGCTCATCAAGTCATTGTAACCTAAATGAAGCCCAAGGTTGAGGCAGGAGGCTGCTCAACCAGTTTAAGTGAAGGAAAGTGAGCTGTCCTGACTGTGACTAACTAGTTGATCTATCTAGGAGTGAATGTGGCTGGCTAAAAGACCTGAACAGCATTGCTTTGTGAAGGAAGCATGAACAATGGAAAAATCGCTAACCAGCTGACAATCGGAAAGATGTTGCTGTAGAAGGGTTGTTTATTCCAGCTTATATCATTCCCTGTGAAAGTCAGAGTGCGTAACAGCAAAATCCACTGTAGTGACCTTGCAGATATCAATGCTCAAACCCTGGAAACTGAAACCAGGTCAGTACATCCTGGTTGTTCTGTACCCTTGGATAGTCTGTGGGACAAGGAGTCGGTGAGAAGCTCTTGTCCCAGGTGTTACTGGTGTCCTCTGGCCTTGCCAATCCCTGGGTCCTTGCCAATCCCTGGGTCTTTGCCAATCCTTGGGTTCTTGCCAATCCCTGGGTCTTTGCCAATCCTTGGGTCCTTGCCAATCCCTGGGTCCTTGCCAATCCCATGGTCCTTGCCAATCCCTGGGTCTTTGCCAATCCCTGGGTCCTTGCCAATCCTTGGGTCTTTGCCAATCCTTGGGTCCTTGCCAATCCCTGGGTCTTTGCCAATCCTTGGGTCCTTGCCAATCCCTGGGTCCTTGCCAATCCCATGGTCCTTGCCAATCCCTGGGTCTTTGCCAATCCCTGGGTCCTTGCCAATCCTTGGGTCTTTGCCAATCCTTGGGTCCTTGCCAATCCCTGGGTCTTTGCCAATCCTTGGGTCCTTGCCAATCCCTGGGTCTTTGCCAATCCCTGGGTCCTTGCCAAACACCTCCTCCCAGGTCAGCTGGCCTAGGTACTGCCACCTAAAGATAGTGTCAGACAAGCTCCTTGTGCCAGTGATCCTGGTTCACCTGATGGCATTGCAGCCATTCTGGACCTTCCCTCTGATTCTGAAAAAGGTGTCAATTGTCCAACTCCAGAACCTTTAATACTCAGGTGGCATCAGAATCTGTGGCCAGTAATGTTACAAGAAAAGAAACAAGTTGATACGTTTTGCACCTAGAACCTGCATTGAGCATTTACAGCTTAAATGATTTACTATACGAGGAGAGCTAAAAACATATATACAGTTGTCTTGTTGCAATCCAGTGATTTTTATCTGTAATTTCTTCTTCTGCTAGAGGTACATTGTTGGCATCAGGATGAGCAAGAGGAAATGGGCAGTTTTATCAAACTATCCACAGACGAAAGTTGTAACAAAACCACAAAGACAAGTGGATCACACACACAAGAGAGAGCACATCGTGACAGAAATCAAATCAATGCCAGCAGAGATACCAGAAAAGGAGGGAGCAGTGCAACTGGAATCCTCCTCATGCCATCCCTCTGTGTCCCATCCATTTCTCAGTGCCAACTCTACATCTTTTAATTTGTTTTTTATTTGACGGCCAATAACGAACAACCCCCACAGACCCATCAAAACGCGCAGCCAACGACGGGAGATGGTGTTAAACCAACTCTCTCTGTCTGGCGCATTTCTTTCCGATCCCACCGGGTCTGTCATCCCTACAAACTCCATCTAGACTTATTCTGGCATCTATTTGTATTGTTAATTTTAAAATTTGCCGCCACACCCGCTCTCCCATCTTCGCCCACAGGCTGGACCTTCACGTCTAGCCCTCATGTACCTGCATCGACATCAAGCACCAACCCTGCTCCAACTCCTGGCTCAGTTCGGCACTGCTTGGGGTTAACTGAACTGGCACTGGGTAGTGCCCAGTCCGTGTAATCATCTCCTACTGGTGTCGGCCGGGGGTCCACCTTAGGACTGAACAGGAAATTCTCAAGGCGTCTCTCTGGTTGTTGCCTCAACGGTGTTGAGTGGGACGGGCTGGTTAAAGCCACTTGCCAACCAATCCCTGCCATCCCATTTCACACCATCGGGTGAAACCCTGGTACCAACTTATACCGACTCCTCCCAGGATTAAGAGGAAGACTCCTCTGGCAGCAGCTGGCTCGGAGGTGTCCATGCCTACTGGTGCCAAGATCATTCCCTACAATTCCTGTGGGACATCCAGGTTCCAAGGGCTCTCGCTCCCAGGGAGGGTATGTGTGCCTCAGTGGCACTTCCCCCAAGAGGCTTGGGCTCCTGTCTGCAGGGTCCAACTCAATCGGCCCTTGTATTCATGAACTCGTAGCTAATCGCGTCTGAAGGTGGGATGCCTCCAGGAAGGTTCCTTAAGCTGAACCCATGGGGAAGGTTGATAGAGAGGCCCTCATGTCTGTTCCCTGGGCCTCACTTTCAACCTTCCCTGTTGGTTCAGCCCGAGGAAGCTTCCCAGAGGCATCCCGCTTTCAGAAGCCAAGTTGGGAGCCTGAGTCAGACCACGACCTCCAGTTGTTTAGGCTTTTCCATGTATTTAACACCAAGGGTGACCTAGAGTCTGCAACTTTGGGTGCCGGAAGTCCCTTCATTTGGGAGGTTGAGTCTTTACTTGGGGTCTTGTAAAGGCCACAGGCATCGACTGTTGCTGAATTCATCCTACCAATTTCCAGGGCAGTTTGGGCAATCAAGTTAAAGCCAAGATAGACAGCATCCATAGTGCCTCCGCCACCCTGCTTCAGACCTTGCAGTTCGCTGGCATCTGGCAAACTTTAGCTGTGAAGGCATCAGAAGGAAGGTTACTGCCTAGTGAAATAGTCCTGTTCCACCCACATGGGGTTTGGTGCATACCCGAATTCCCTGCCACCAAATCCACTGGGGCCGGCTTCACTTACCAGCAGGCTAATGCCTCACAGGTGAGTTGAAGGAGCAATCCCTGCCACAGATTGAGGACCACCCTCAGAGAGCATGTACTGCAGTAGCAGACTGTGTGAGTATCCTCAATGTAGGAGCCAGGTCTATCATCCAGTGGCTCTTGCATCGCCACTTAGCTTGGCCACGCACCTTGGTGTTTCTTCAGGTACTGCAGATGCCTTTTGGTGTTGAGGGCTTCTTTGATGAGTAAATGGAGGAGTTGCTGCAGCAGGACGGTAGCATAGTGGTTATGTTACTTGACTAGTAATCCAGAGGCCTGGACTAATAATCCAGAGACATGAGTTCAAATCCCATGGCGGCAGCTGTGGAATTTAAATTCAGTTTAACTAAATAAATCTGGATTAAAAATAGTAATGGTGACCATGAAACTATTGGATTGTCGTAAAAACCCATCTGGTTCACTAATGCCCTTTAGGGAAGGAAATCTGCTGTCCATACCTGGCCTAAATGTGACTCCAGACCTACAACCTGTAGAATTCGCAATATATCGCGATTTTATTAATAAGGAGAAAAACACAGAGTTTCGTTCAAACAGCTTTTATTTCAGCGGAATGCTATCAGGTTTCAAAGTGGACACAAGCAGCTTGTAAAATGGCCGCCGCACCTTGTGGCGGAACATTCTAGACTTTTCGACAGGCAGACAAGATGGCGTTCCAATAAACATTTGTGCAAGATCGATTAAGATTCAGCACATTGAAGATAATACACGAGACATCATGGGTTTACAGTATACACATAAATACTGAAATCGGTCTCCCGGGTACGAATAGAGGCTATTGTACCAAGTAATCAAGGGCCCATCCAAAGACATTAATATGTAAAATCCCAACGACTCTACGATGAGAGAGCCGTTAGCGGGTAGTTACAGAAAACACTTGAAGGCCCCAAAACCCCTCCAGGGAGAACACCGACCGATTTAACAATGGGAGAAATATTAACAGGTACTCAGACATTTACGAGTAGCCCCGAAACCCATTAAAAACGGAGATCACCTATACAAGACATTTGAGCGCCAAACCCAAACAAAAGAAAAGACATTAAGGTTGGGCGAGAAACGGAAGATTTTGCACTATAATTGCAAGCCCCAAACCGTCCATCTTTCTCTTATCCGATTGACTCTTCATCCTCGTGGCTGCTCCTGTGCTCTTGACTCGCCGTCTTGTTCCTGCTTGCCTGGTGTCTCTTTTAAAAGACTGTTGAACTTTGTGATCCGTTCGGATCTACCTCGTGTCGTGTCACGAAGACCTGTGTTGGTAACCGGCATCGGAACCAAAGGCCCGAGAAGAGATGAGATGAGATGAGAAGAGACGAAGACCATACTTATCGCCACGGTCAGTAAGCCCCGACCGCGCCTGTAGGTCGAATAGACATTTTTCCTTGCCAGGAAGACTTCTTTGAACTTTAAAGAACGGACCCTGGAGGATTCTTCTTCGAGGTATTGACTGGTCTGTGAAACCCATCTTGGCTGGTACGTGAAACCCACAAACACAGATCTTCATAACAACAGACGTTCCAGCCTGCTAGCCGGAGCAGAAGCAAGTAAACAAGTGGGGCCAGGAGACCCCCTGATCGACACGTGGGCGCTGCGGTGAAAAACATCCGATCAGCTATTCGGAATTTCTCCGAGTTATCACGAGTGGTGAGCATGAGTCTCGAATCCTACGAATCTAGCTAGGACAGATATTGATAGGGGAGGGTTTAAGTATTAAGGATAATTGTAATGTGTGCCC
Source organism: Squalus acanthias (assembly GCA_030390025.1). Lineage (NCBI taxonomy): Eukaryota > Metazoa > Chordata > Chondrichthyes > Squaliformes > Squalidae > Squalus > Squalus acanthias. The sequence goes on from CM059435.1 coordinate 44,366,373, forward strand.
CCATTTACGGTGTGTCTTTCGTTCCTCGTTTCCCTAGAATTAGTTACATAACTGCGTGTAAGATTGTACTGTCATTAATCTGTGCTTATGACATGTATTTCGTAATCTTAAATATTATGCAATAAAGATTTTCCATTTCGTACCATTCAACCGAGTCTACATGAGTTTCATCTCCATTACTGCTCTCGCATCTAAGTCCAGTGTCTAGAACCGTAAGGGCGAGTGATTCGAACCACTCACAGGTGTGTCTAGTGCTCCCAGACTGGCTGGAGACCAGAACAGGCAACAAGGCCTAAACCCGCACTGACATACAGGCTGCACAGAGCCACACGAATCTCACAGGCTGAGAGACACGCACGCAAACCCTTACAGAAAATGGCGACCGCGGCAGGACACTGGCAGCGAGAGGGTAGTGTGTTAGACTTTGGTGTGACTGTACGAAATGTTATGCAGGAAAAGATAGCAGATTATGTGTTCGGAAAGGTTAATCTAACTAAGAAATGGATAAGTGAATTGTTAGCGGATAAGAGTCCACTAGAGGCAGCCGAAAGGTGGACAGATAGTAAAGAACATAAAAAGACAATCGAGAAAGCAGTCTGGCTAATGTGTTACAAAAGGCAGGTCCAGATTTCAAACCAGGTCATTACAGCGCTAACCGCTCGAATCAGTCATTTAGAGGGAGAAATGGATGAGAAGGTCTCTGGAGGGGAATTGCTCATTAGGAATTTAAGTGCGCTGCACCAAGAACGCCAGGAAATCTCCAGTCACCATAAAACAAGGATAGATTACCTCGAGTGCCAGGTCACTGAGGCAAAGTTAAGTGAGGGCAGACTAAAGGAACGATGTGCCCGCCAAGCTGCCCAGATAAGAACCCAGGAAGAGAGCTTAACGGGGGTTAGGGCGGCATATAAGTTGGCCCTTGAGGATAAGTTTCAGGGGGCCGATCATAGCGCCTGCCAAAAAGAGATAGAGCACCTCAAAAAGGCCGTGAACAAAGCGCACGGCATGGTGTGCCTTATCAGTCCGTCAGCACACCAGCCGCTAGTAAAAGAGGAGTTTCAGAAATCCCTACCAAGTAAAGCAGAGGAAGTATTAGCCACTGCGCCCTCCGCGCCACCCAGCTATTCGGAAACCTGGGTAAGGGAGGAAGTAGTGGAAGAAACGAAAGAGCCCATTGAGAAAGAAGTGGAAAAGGGACCGTTGTATCCAGTAACGGGTATAAAAAGGGGCCCAAACAGAAACGGTGGGGAGGAACCAGGGGATCTCCTCGGCCAGCTTGTGTTGCCTCACAGCTCACACCAGCTGAGAGTTATGATAAATCACGTACGGAAGCTGACCGAGTTAGACGACCCTTCCGTACATTTCAGAGAAGTTGAGCAAACCGCAGCCATTAACGGCTGCGATGATGGGGAAACAACAAAAATGCTGTTGTTTTCGTTAGGCAGTTCAATCCTTCAGTGTCTCTCGGGCGAGAGCAAGAGGGGAACCAAGACTTATGAGGCATTAAAGAATGAGGTCCTGGAAGTGTTGGGGGCGGACGATGAAGGTCCGTTTGCTAGAGTGGGACAGACAGTGCAGATGGAGGGAGAACCCCCGAAGGTTTTTGCCGACAGGCTGTGGCCAGTATATCAGCGCAGCTGTCTAGGTGCGCTAGAGCGCGACGATATGGACGGCGCCGGTTTAAATCATTGGCTTAGGTGCATAGTAGCCAACAGTTTACCAGCCGTCAGAGAGCAGGCAAAAGCGTGGTTTGATCCCACTGACCCCAACATTACGGAGGAGTCAGTCTTAAATCGACTCACGGTAGGATACCGTAATATCAGGGGTATGGGAACACGTCCCCTTAAGTGAAAGGTACATGAGGTACGACCCGCAGCCCCGGCTCAAAAGGAGTGGCATCAGGAGGGTAACCGCGCCCCGCAGGCCAGTAATGCTTGTTACGGGTGTGGGAGGACAGGGCACTGGCGCAAGAACTGCAGGAACCCTTGGAAGGATTCCAGGGATAAAAATCCCGCAGCCCGAGCCCAGATGCCTGTCTCTGATAGGGAAGCTAGTGCACCCACCCCTCCCGACGACATCGAAACAGTGTTGGGAGCCATGCGCAACTTCATGAGTGCGCATGGAAAAGTGGCGGTTGCTACCGGCCCCGTAGGTGCCACAGGCCCGTCCAATAGTACCCAATGACTAGAGCCCACGCAGCCTGCCTACCTGTGTCCTTTTAAAAGACACGCACAGGAGGGGGTCTCCGGTGAGGAGGCCAGGTTAAAAGAGCAGGCCTTGCGGGAGGAGAACGCCCGCTTAATAGGGAAAATAGATGGGCTGGAAGGGCAGCTTAGAGAGCAGGCCCTGCGGGAGGAGAACGCCCGCTTAATGGGAAAGTTAGACGTGCTCAGGCTAGAAGGGCAGCTTAGAGAGATAAAAGCAGCCTACAAGGTAGCCAGAAGCAGGGATTTAAATCAGTGCAAACTGTACAAGCCAGGTGCACAAGGGAAAACCACAGGGGCAAACCCTGCGAGTGGGGACTCGCTGCCCCAGGTAGGACCACAGGGCACACAGGCAGGCAAAGCAGCTTGCATCAGGGAAGGGGACATCCTGGAAAATTGTGAAACATTTTTGTGGGGTTGGGAGTCAGATGAGGATAGTGATGAGGACGAGTGGGAATCAGAGGACGCAAGGGTCGCCCCCGATTCAGGTATAGGGAGGACAGGGGCTGCAGATAGAGATCCACACAGGGTGGACACCGAGGCTGCAGGTCCCGAACACAGGAGGGAGGAGCTAGGGGAGGCGGAGCCAGCCGCTGTGGGACCACAGGGAGTGACGGTGAGAACCTCCGAGCCCGAGCCGCCCGCTTTGAACGTCCCGCCCTCGGGGGAGGCAGAGATCGCGAGTGAAGGGTCGCCTGCTGGGCCGAGCAGGGCGGAGCCACAAACTGCAAGCCCCGAGGTTAGGGAGGCGGAGTCAGCGGAGGCGGAGCCAGCGACTGTGGTGGAACCACAGGTCGTCCCGGTGGAAGTCTCGGAACCCGGTCCGTCGGTCATGGGATCCCTGCCCCTGACAACTCCCCGTAGGTCAAGTAGAGAACCCCAGCCCAGGAAGATGTGGGTATGGCCCCAGACTGTCCCAAGGCGTAGACTCAAGGTTAAGGCAGCCCAGATACAGCCCGGCCCCATCGCAGCAGCAACAGGCTGTGGCAGATCAGAGGAAGGGGTCAGTGCAGCAACAGGCTGCGGCAGATCAGAGGAAGGGGTCAGTGCAGCAACAGGCTGCGGCAGATCAGAGGAAAAGGTCAGAGCCCTCCCACCGTCGGGAAGAGCTCGCAGCAGCCTTCTCAGAATTTAAAGGGGGCCGCCCTGAGAACGGGCGGCGCTGTACAGTAATAGTTTAAGTTTAAGTTTCTAAGTTTAAGGTTAAGAAAACGTTTATAGTTTTAGATAAGGTTATGAGGTTATAGTTTTAAAAATAAGGTTAAGTTTGTAGTTTAATTTTAACAGAAAATGATAAAATGATGGGAGCTTTAGAGATAGGTTTAGTTAAAGTTTATTCAGCGAACGTTGAAGTTTACGTGAGGCGAGGTCAGGGGACCCGCTCACCCTTCACAAAAGCCAGAGACTCTTGCGAGGCTGGCTACCTCATTCTATCTGATCACAGGAACCAAGGAAGGATGGAACGAATTCTAGTATTGCTCGCGGCAATCGGATGTGGATTGGCCTATCGAGGCCGCACCAAGGATGTCGTGGTGTTTGGATGCTCCGGGGACACGGCCCCCATCGCGGTGGATGGGACCGGAAGACGGGAGGCTGAGGAGACCACCACCTATTTCCACAAGGGAAGGTGGCCAGGATGGCTGGGAACGAACTCAACGGAGTATTCCAGCACATCGGGGTTTGCCTACCAAGAGACTTCTTTAATGTGCCCCAAAGTAAGGATCATCGCACCCAGGATCAGTGTCACCGTCGGCAAACGGATTTGTTTGACTTGTAGTGGGAATGTCCCATTGAGCCGATGGTGGTGGCTGCGAAAGCTGAGCAAAAACATGAGGAACTCTTCGGTCGAGTGGGAACGACTGGGTAATAATACCCATCGGACAATTACGGGGACAAACGGACAAGTGAGAGTCTGTTGGGACAAATGCTGGGAACCGGATGAGGGAATTTATGTATGCATGTGGGGGTCAAAGTATGCTTGCCCCAAAGGCATCTCCATATTTTTCATTAATCAATGGCAGGATAACGGACAGGGGATGAGGTGGGATGCGAGCACCAGGGGGTGCGGAGCCCCATACTCTTCGATCCCGGTAAATGCCACTGAACTCATTACGCGCCCACGCAAAGCCCCGCCCACGATTCCGGTGGTTCTAGCTGAAGAGGAAGGGTGCCCTAAAACTAGTAAGGGACCCGGGAATGGTTTGGTACTGGTCCCCACAGACCAGATACTATTCCAGGGGGTACATTACGCGGTGGCCTCGGTGATTTTAAATCTCACCGAGGTACGGTTACCAGAGTGGTGCCCCAAAAAGACGGAACAGTCGTATCAGGTCCTGTTGACCAAGATGTTCAGACAATTTTACGAATTCGATTTCGCGGAAATTGATAAAACAAGTTTGTACACCGCACCACAGGAAGTTTTGGATCAAGTAGGGAGGCAAAGAAGGGGTGTAGTGAACGACGCGTTCACTGCTTTCAACACAGGTACATCTGTGGTCAACGCTCTAGACAGTGTGGAGCTGCAGACCCAGATTAATGGTCTCAAGACGCAATTAAAAGACATTCTAACAGATGAGAATAAAGTGGTAGGGTCGGGTCTACACGAGGACCAAGCCATGACTCTCCATTTAAAGGAAATTATAGCAGAGTTAGAGAAACATGCAAAGACGGTAAATGCCCTGATTAGGGAAGATCGGAATGCATCCGATCAAGCTGCGCAGAACGAGGTGTGCGTGCTTTACGGGGCGTGGTTACTGGGCGAGGGCCGCAGTAATTTGGAGGATTTAAAACAAGGTTTGGTCCCGTCCTGGATAAGTAACAAACACCTGCGGGCGCTCCACCCTTTTCAGAACGCATTAAGCCCGTGCCAGCTTAGGCTAGCTTCAGAAGCTTACCCAGTCCCCGTGGACTGCGGACGTTCAAACCATACCATTATGGGTATAGTTTTACGTATGCCGGTTTTGGGCGACACAGCAAAGCCCGCCCCGGTGTATCGGGTAGAGAACATTGGTGTCATTCAGGGGGGAGCCCACATTCGCTATGCAGCGGTTCCACCCTACGTCATCCGCTGGGAGCAAACGATGACAGGTACAGATCTCTCTGGTTGTCGTGGCAGGGGAGCACACATAATACTGTGTCCCCAGCACTTGAATGCCTTTTTAACACCACAGTGCGGGTTCAGAACGGCTGGCGCCAAGTCCATGAATTGCACCATGGAGGCAATGGCACAAGATCATGTGCCTCCGCAGGTAGCATACATCGGGGGTGGAACATATTGTGTTACCACTGCAGCGCAACACTACCAGCATGGAAACCGTAGCCGGTGTCCGGTGAGTGACAGCAGTTTCTGTTTCAAACCCAGGGCGGAAGTTCAAGTAGCACAACAGCGAATTGTCCCAATCCCTGAACCATCCACTGTTCATCTAACAGTAAAAGAGAATTTCACCGACTTGCAGCGATTCGTCGCGCATTTCGGATACCTCATTCCCCCTCTCCCTGAACACCTCACCAAGCTTTTGAAAGCCGTCGCGGTGTCACAAAAACATTTTTACACACTAGAGCAGAAAACTGTCGAAATAGGGACAGACATTCTGGATATAGTAATTCCACCGTGGTGGAATCTGTTCACCAATATTGAAGTGCCTTCATGGATCAGAATAGCCTCCCACATTTTAGTTGTATGCCAAGTTTTTATTGTAGTGTACCTATTGGTCGTACATTGTAAGAGAGGCAAACGCCTCACCAAGCACGAAAACACGGGAGAGTGGCGAGAACGTTACGTGCGCGTGCACGATGAAAGCACCGTGTGATCGGAAAATGGCGTCGCTCCCGCTCGCCACGTGCGCCGCGGAAGTTTGTACTCGATCATGATTTTCAAAGACTGTAAATACGTTTGGAACTCGACATGTTTTAAGAGTTGGTGTTGATTATTTGGTGATGGTGTTGTAGTTAAAAATGATTGTTTGGTTTTGGGTTTTGTTTTTCCTTTCCCTGAATAAAAGATGAATATACAGGTGATACGAGAGGCATCGGCCTGGTTACGCCGGGAAGGAAAACAAGTGGTGTAAGTTTAAAGGCAAATAATGCCTACGGTGCTATAAAATGTAATTTTCTTGGGAAATAAGGACGACACAAAGACCCTAGCTAGGTTAAGTTATGGGATTAATTTTCTGGATTCGGAGAAAATCGAGATAATATTGCTCACCACTATATTTTTGATACGATAAGCGGAGTTATTCGCATCAACAGGAGGGACTGTAGAATTCGCAATATATCACGATTTTATTAATAAGGAGAAAAACACATAGTTTCGTTCAAACAGCTTTTATTTCAGCAGAATGCTGTCAGGTTTCAAAGTGGACACAAGCAGCTTGTAAAATGGCCGCCGCACCTCGTGGCGGAACATTCTAGACTTTTCGACAGGCAGACAAGATGGCGTTCCAATAAACATTTGTGCAAGATCGATTAAGATTCAGCACATTGAAGATAATACACGAGACATCATGGGTTTGCAGTATACACATAGATACTGAAATCGGTCTCCCGGGTACGAATAAAGGCCATTGTACCAAGTAATCAAGAGCCCATCCAAAGACATTAATATGTAAAATCCCAACGACTCTACGATGAGAGAGCCGTTAGCGGGTAGTTACAGAAAACACTTGGAGGCCCCAAAACCCCTCCAGGGAGAATACCGACCGATTAAACAATGGGAGAAATATTAACAGGTACTCAGACATTTACGAGTAGCCCCGAAACCCATTAAAAACGGAGATCACCTATACAAGACATTTGAGCGCCAAACCCTAACAAAAGAAAAGACATTAAGGTTGGGCGGGAAACGGAAGATTTTGTACTATAATTACAAGCTCCAACCGTCCATCTTTCTCTTATCCGATTGACTCTTCATCCTCGTGGCTGCTCCTGTGTTCTTGACTCGCCGTCTTGTTCCTGCTTGCCTGGTGTCTCTTTTAAAAGACTGTTGAACTTTGTGATCCGTTCGGATCTACCTCGTGTCGTGTTACGAAGACCTGTGTTGGTAACCAGCATCGGAACCAAAGGCCCGAGAAGAGATGAGATGAGATGAGAAGAGACGAAGACCATACTTATCGCCACGGTCAGTAAGCCCCGACCGCGCCTGTAGGTCGAATAGACATTTTTCCTTGCCAGGAAGACTTCTTTGAACTTTAAAGAACGGACCCCGGAAGATTCTTCTTTTGAGGTATTGACTGGTCTGTGAAACCCATCTTGGCTGGTACGTGAAACCCACAAACACAGATCTTCATAACAACAGACGTTCCAGCCTGCTAGCCGGAGCAGAAGCAAGTAAACAAGTGGGGCCAGGAGACCCCCTGATCGACACGTGGGTGCTGCGGTGAAAAACATCCGATCAGCTATTCGGAATTTCTCCGAGTTATCACGAGTGGTGAGCATGAGTCTCGAATCCTACGAATCTAGCTAGGACAGATATTGATAGGGGAGGGTTTAAGTATTAAGGATAATTGTAATGTGTGCCCCCATTTACGGTGTGTCGTTCGTTCCTCGTTTCCCTAGAATTAGTTACATAACTGCGTGTAAGATTGTACTGTCATTAATCTGTGCTTATGACATATATTTCGTAATCTTAAACATTATGCAATAAAGATTTTCCATTTCGTACCATTCAACCGAGTCTACATGAGTTTCATCTCCATTACTGCTCTCGCATCTAAGTCCAGTGTCTAGAACCGTAAGGGCGAGTGATTCGAACCACTCACAGGTGTGTCTAGTGTTCCCAGACTGGCTGGAGACCAGAACAGGCAACAAGGCCTAAACCCGCACTGACATACAGGCTGCACAGAGCCACACGAATCTCACAGGCGGAGAGACACGCTCGCAAACCCTTACAAACCCACAATGTGACTGCCCTCTGAAATGGCTGAGCAAGCCACTCAGTTGTAACAAACCGCTACAAGAAACAATAATAAGAATAAACTGGACGGACCACCCAGCATTGACCTAGGCACTGACTTCGGACAAGACAATGGCCCAGAAATTGATCTCGCTCTGTTCCCGCGGGGGTAAGCCTTCCCCACGATCTCTCACCTCGCTTGTGCTTTTTCAGATCCAGCTCGCACGAACTTGATGTTCCAGACATCAGCCGGGCAGTGCTTGCGTATTCCACCGGCGTAGTGAATTCGTGCGAGCTGTGGGATCATGTGACTCAGTTAGAGCCAATGGCAGCACACCATCTTCCATTCATAAGTTTCACAGCACGGCTGTGAAATCTATGAATCTTACACCCCCCCAAAATAACAGCTAAACCTCAATTAAATTTTAAAAAAAACCCATCACATTAATAAAATAAGTATAGTTAAATAAATTAACCATTTTAAATAAAAAATTTAATTTTTGAAAAAATTTAAAATCTTTTAAAAAGTTATAAAAATAAACTTACCTGTCTTTAAAGTCTCTAAAAAAGATATACCTGTAAAAAAAAATTCAAAAAAATACTTAATTCACTACTTACCTTGTTAAAAGTGGGTCTTACTCCTCCTTTTTACATTTCTAAAATCTTCAGTACTTACCTGCGCGTCCAAAGCATGAAGTGCACAGCGTGCGCGCAGCCTGTAGCGCGCATGCGATGCACCGAGGAACCGCCCCCTTTTCAAAAGAGCAATTGCCGGTTTTCAGCGCATGCGCAGGGCATGCAGAAAACCGGCAATTGCAGAGGGAATACGCGAGAGTACGCAGTGCGTACTCTCGCGCACCGAGTTGAATTTTTGGGCCAATGACATGCAGTCGACCCTGCTACCTCACTAACATCTGGGGACTTGCGCCAAAATTGGGAGAGTGGTCCCACAGACTAGTCAAGCAACAGCTTGACAGAGTCATACTCACAGAATCATACCTTTTAGCCAATGTCCCAAAATCCTCCATCACCATCCCTGGGTCCTGTCACACTGGCAGGACAGACCCACCAGAGGTAGTGGTATACAGTCAGGAGAGAGTGGCCCTGGGAGTCCTCAACATTGACTCCAGACCTCATGAAGTCTCATGGCATCAGGTCAAACATGGGCAAGGAAACCTCCTGCTGATTAACACCTACCGCCCTCCCTCAGCTGATGAATCAGTACTCATCCATGTTGAAGAACCACTGAGGGTAGCAAGGGCACAGAATGTACTCTGGGTGGGGGACTTCAATGTTCATCACCAAGAGTGGCTCGGTAGCACCACTGCTGGCCTAATCCTGAAGGACATAGCTGCCAGACTGGGCCTGCAACAGGTGAGAGAACCAACACGAGGGGAAAAACCTACTTGAACTCATCCTCACCAATCTACCTGTCGCAGATGCATTTGTCCATGACAGTATTGGTAGCAGTGATCACCGCACAGTCCTTGTGGAGATGAAGTCCTGTCTTCACAATGAGGACACCCTCCATCGTGTTGTGTGGCACTACCACTGAAAAAAGGTGTCAGCCGTGGCTCAGTGGGTAGCACTCTCACCTCTGAGTCAGAAGGGCGAGGGTTCAAGCCCCACTCCAGAGACTTCAGCACATAATCTAGGCTGACGCTCCCAGTGCAGTACTGAGGGACTGCTGCACTATGAGTGGGGCTGTCTTTCAAGGTGAGACGTTAAACCGAGGCTGCTGTCTGCCTTTGTGTGCAAATTGGCTGCAGTGTTTTCCTGCATTACAATAGAGAATACATTTCAAAAAGAGTACTTCAAATGGTTGTAATGGACTTTATAATACTGAGTACTCTAGAGTACTGGTTATGTTAATGGATCAGTAATCCAGCGAATGTGAGTTCAAATCCCACCATGACAGTTTGAGAATTTGATTTCAGTTTATAGGCGGTCAGACATTCGTGTGTGTGCATACCCAGGCTGCGACTTTCCGTCTTCAGATCCTGCAGAGATACCTGTACATTGAGGATCCTCCTAGATGGTGTGCGCTGGCGACGTATTTCTTCCACCCACTGCATGGCCTCAATTACGACACGCAGCTCCTGTTTATATGGTTGGGGTGTAGTAATGCCTCCTTGCAGGAGCTGCCTGTCTTTTATCAGGAACTGATCAGGATCGGGAACACTGTCGCTTCCAACCGTTCCCCTGTCAGGAGTGGCAGCTATCCTCCACGAGCTGCTGCTAAGGAATCCGCACTTCCACGATCACAGTTTCAGGTGGCTGACGGAGCGGAGGGCCCTGGCTGGCAAGATGACCAGAGTCAGGGACGTACTGGATGGCGGAGGAGCAGGCTGGATGTTGCCAGAGGAGCTGGCACAGCGCATGTCCTGGCACGGCATCTGGTCAGCGGCCAAAGCTGTCGAGACGCTAGAGGAGGCACTCAGGCCCTGACTCCACTAGGTGTGTCGAGATGGCTCAGGCATGTGAAGCAATCCCGTCCGAGCTCACCCCCGTTTGGACGGTATTTCTCATTGACGCAAGGCCCCGAAACCTCCCTTGGGAGCCAGCGCCTCACACCTTGAGCCGTCTCTCGGAGATCCCTTCCGTGCCTTTCCACTCTGCGCGGAGGGATTTCCTGTACTGGCTGCTCTTGCACACTCTCCACTTTGCCTTCCTCGTCTGGACATTATCTTGCCATCCGGAGGATCCGGGATTCCCCAATGGAGGGCTCTCTATGCGGGAGTCCTCCCCTTTTCTCTTGGGTATTTAACGTGGAGGGTGTTGCATGGAACAGTCCCGTGCAACAAATTTTTAAGTAGGTTCATGGACTCCCAGGCTGCCTGAAATTTCTGTGGCCTGGAGGAGACTGTGTTCCATGTATACATAGAGTGTGAGAGGTTGCAGCCCCTCTTCCAATTTTTGAAGGGGCTGCTCCTCGATTTTTGGTTGCACTTCAGTCCCGCGCTCCTGATCCTTGGGCACCTGCTGCGGAGGGGAGCGGGCAGACCGGAGGACCTCCTTGTTAGACTGCTCCTGGGCCTGGCCAAGGTGGCCATTAACAGGTCCAGTCAGCGGGCGGTTGAGGGGGTCGTTCAGTCCGACTGCCTGCCTCTCTTTCATGGTTATGTTCGCGCCTGGGTGTCCCTGGAGATGGAGCACGCGGTGTCCGCCGGTACACTTGAGGCCTTCTGCAACCGGTGGGCACTGGAGGGACTGGAGTACTCCATCACCCCTAGAAACAAAATTTTGATTTGATTTGTTAAGTTTCATTTAAATTTGGTTTAAATTGCGGTTTATTGGTTGTTCCCCGTTAAAAGGGGGCACGTGCTTACTGTCTTGGTGATGGCACCAGCCATCAATCATCAAATTTCAACATAAAAGGTGTAACTACCAGATTGTCGTAAAAACCCATCTGGTTCACTAATTTCCTTTAGGGAAGGAAATCTGCCATCCTTACCTGGTCTGGCCTATATGTGACTCCAGACCCACAGCAATGTGGTTGACTCTCAACTGCCCTCTGAAATGGCCTAGATAGCCACTCAGTTGTAACTAGCCGCTACGAAACCCACAGAGGACAGACCCACCAGAGGTGCCGACACAGTGGTATACAGTCGGGAGAGAGTGGCCCCCATGAAGTCTCAAGGTCAAGCATGGGCTGATTACCACCTCCCTCAGCTGATGAATCAGTATCGTCCATGTTGAACACCACCTGGAAGAAGCACTAAGTGTAGCAAGGGCACAGAATGTACTCTGGATGGGGGACTTCAATGTCTGTCACCAGGAGTGGCTCAGTAGCACCACTACTGACCGAGCTGGCCGAGTGCTGAAGGACATAGCTGGACATAGACTGGGCCTGCAGCAGGTGGTGAGAAAATCAACACAACAGAAAAGCCTACTTGACCTCGTCCTCACCAATCTACCTGTCGCAGATGCATCTGTCCATGGTAGCAGTGACCACTGCATAGTCCTTGAGGAGACAAAGTCCCGTCTTCACACTGAGGACACCCTCCATCATGTTGTGTGGCACTACCACCGTGCTAAATGGGATAGATTCAGAACAGAACTAGCAGCTCAAAACTGGGCATCCATGAGGCACTGTGGGCCATCAGCAGCAGCAGAATTATATTCCAATACAATTTGTAACCTCATGGCCTGGCATATCCTTCACTCTACCATTACCATCAAGCCAGGGGACTAACCCTGGTTCAATGAGGAGTGCAGAAGTGCATGCCAGGAGCAGCACCAGGCGTACCTAAAATTGAGATGCCAACCTGGGAAAGATGCAACACAGGACTACATGCATGCTAAACAGCAGAAGCAGCATGCTATAGACAGAGCTAAGCGATCCCACAATCAACGGATCAGATTAAAGCTCTGCAGTCCTGCCACATTCAGTCGTGAATGGTGGTGGACAATTAAACAACTAATGGGAGGAGGAGGCTCCATATATATATCCCCATCCTCAATGATGGTGGAGCCCAGCACGCGAGTGCAAAAGACAAGGCTGAAGCATTTGCAACCATCTTCAGCCAGAAGTGCTGAGTGGATGATTCATATCGGCCTCCTCCTGAGGTCCCCACCATCACAGAAGCCAGTCTTCAGCCAATTCGATTCACTCCACGTGATATCAAGAAACAGCTGAGCGCACTGGATACAGCAAAGGCTATGGGCCCTGACAACATCCCGGCTGTCGTGCTGAAGACCTGTGCTCCAGAACTAGCCGCGCTTCTAGCCAAGCTGTTCCAGTACACATACAACACTGGCATCTACCCGACAATGTGGAAAACTGCCCAGGTATGTCCTGTCCCCAAAAAGCAGGACAAATCCAATCCGACAAATTACTAAAATAAAAACAGAAAATGCTGGAAATACTCAGCAGGTGTGGAGAGAGAAAAAGATTTATCGTTTCAGGTCGATGACCTTTCGTCAGATCTGGAAAAAGCTGGAGATGGAACAGGTTTTTAGCAAGTGCAGGGGCAGGGAAAGGGGGGAGGGGAGGAAAGAACAAACGGGAAGGTCTGTGATAGGATGGAAGGCAGAAGAGATTAAAAGACAAAAGGGATGATGGTGCAAGGCAAAAGGAGATGGTAATGAGACAAGTTAAGAAAGAAAAGATGGCTCGAGATGAAGTGTAAATGGCAATGGCAGAATGAAAGACAGCTGCCATGTGGAGAGAGAGAAAAAAAAATAGAAAAAAAAGATTGGGGCAGAGGTTATGGTCTGAAATTGTTGAACTTGATGTTGAGTCCAGAAGGCTGTAAAGTGCCTAATCGAAAGATGAGGTGCTGTTCCTCGAGCTTACGTTGAGCTTCATTGGAACAGTGTAAGAGGCCAAGGACGGTGAGGTCAGAGTGGGAGTGGAGCGGAGAATTAAAGTGACAGGCGACCGGAAGCTCGGGGTCACCCTTACGGACTGAACGGAGGTGTTCCGCAAAGCGGTCACCCAACCTGCGTTTGGTCTCCCCAATGTAGAGGAGACCGCATCGTGAGCAGTGAATACAGTGTACTAAATTGCAAGAAGTGCAAGTAAATCGCTGTTTCACCTGGAAGGAGTGTTTGGAGCCCTGGACAGTGGGAAGGGAGGAGGTAAAATGGCATGTGTTGCATCTCCTGCGCTTGCACGGGAAGGTGTTGGGGGAAGGGGAAGGGCTGTTGGGGGTGATAGAGGAGTGGACCAGGGTGTCGCGGAGGGAGTGGTCCCTTCGGAATGCTGAAAGGGGAGATGAGGGGAAGATGTGATTAGTGGTGGGATTACGCTGAAGGTGGCGGAAATGGCGGAGGATGATCCGTTGAATGTGGAGGCTGGTGGGGTGAAAGGTGAAGACAAGGAGAACCCTATCGTGGTTCCGGGAGGGAGGGGAAGGGACAAATTACTGCCGCACCAGTCTACTCTCTCAATCATCAGCAAAGTGATGGAAGATGTCGTCGACAGTGCAATCAAGTGGCACTTACTCACCAATAACCTGCTCATCGATGCTCAGTTTGGGTTTCGCCAGGACCACTCAGCTCCAGACCATATTACAGCCTTGGTCGAAACATGGACAAAAGAGCTGAATTCCAGAGGTGAGGTGAGAGTAACTGCCCTTGACATCAAGGCAGCATTTGACTGAGTGTGGCATCAAGGAGCTCTAGTAAAATTGAAGTCAATGGGAATCGGGGGAAACTCTCCATTGGCTGGAGCCATACAATGCACAAAGGAAGATGATTGTGGTTGTTGGATGTCAATCATCTAAGCCCCAGGACATTGTTGCAGGAGTTCCTCAGGGCAGTGTCCTCGGCCGAACCATCTTCAGCTGCTTCATCAATGACCTTCCCTCCATCATAAGGTCAGAAGTGGGGATGTTCGCTGATGATTGCACAGTGTTTAGTTCCATTCACAGCTCCTCAGATAATGAAGCAGTCTATACCCACATGCATCAAGACCAGGTGATAAGTGACAAGTAACATTTGCGCCACACAAGTGCCAGGCAATGACTATCTCCAACAAGCGAGAGTCTAACCACCGCTCCTTGACATTCAACGGCATTACCATCGCCGAATCCCCCACCATCAACATCCTGGGGGTCACCATTGACCAGAAACTTAACTGGACCAGCCACAAAAATATTGAGGCTACAAGAGCAGGCCAGAGGCTGGGCTTCTGCGGCAAGTGTCTCACCTCCTGCCTCCCCAAAGCCTTTCCACCATCTACAAGGCACAAGTAAGGAGTGTGATGGAATACTCTCCACTTGCCTGGATGAGTGCAGCTCTAACAACACTCAGGACGCTCAACACCATCCAGGACAAATCAGCCCACTTGATTTGCACCCCATCCACTTTCTTAAATATTCACTCCCTCCACCACCGGCGCTCCATGTCTGCAGTGTGTACCATCTACAAGATGCACTGCAGCAATTTGCCAAGGCTTCATCGACAGCACCTCCCAAACCCACGACCTCTACCACCTAGAAGGGCAAGGGCAGCAGGCGCATGGGAACACCATCACCTGCAAGTTCCCTTCCAAGTCACACACCATCCTGACTTGGAAATATATCACCGTTCCTTCATCGTCGCTGGGTGAAAATCCTGGAACTCCCTCCCTAACAGCACCATGGGAGTACCTTCACCACATTGACTGCAGCAGTTCAAGAAGGTGGCTCACCACCACCTTCTCAAGGGCAATTTAGGATGGGCAATAAATGCTGGCCTTGCCAGCGACACCCACATCCCAGGAACGAATATAAAAAAGGAACGTTCAGGCATTCCCGAATCAACATGCAATGCGGGGAGAGGGGTCACTTCTCACTTTGTAGCTTAGCCCACACCATCTTTAAGCCCCTTCCACTCAACATCACCAATCCATTCATGACCACCAATCCACTCACCTCCACCTGCCTTTTCAAGGCTTTATATGGACCGCAACGTCCGTTGTACCATGCTAGCCCGTCATTCCAGATCTGGACCTGGAATGCAGGGAGCTCGCAACAAGTAACCTTCGAGATACTGTCCCGCTCCACCTCTCCAAGCAGTGATCATGCCTTGATAGCCCACCACAGAGTTGAGCCATTTCCAGTATTTCCCTGTGGAAGTGGATCACTCTGGATGTTTGGGTCTAGGAGACCAGAAGTAGTGAGTCTCCTCTGCATTTGCAGCTTGAGCCTCCGTGTTTTTCACAACGTAGTTTGGTTTGACCATCAGAGGAACCATCTACTAGTGGGCTTACTGGCAGGTGACATCATGGTCTTCTACCATCCACACTGAGAGTGATGAGAGTAATCCAGAAGGCTCAACTGTTGGGGGATATTTCTCCAGTTGAGTCTTCTGGATGACTATCTCTCCGCCAGTACTGTTTCCACAGATCTCCTTTGTCGCGGCATTCGAACTTGAGCCAGTGGTCTTGGAGGCGCTTTGTTCTCCAGGCATTGGTGCTACAGCCATCAGGCTCATCAGATAATGCTTTGACATATGGATGGGGGGGTCACATTCAGGATGAATCAGCTTCTAGGCCAGTGGACGTGGATGAGTTCACTTGGCATTTGAGCAGGCTCGGAGTGTGAACGGTATAATAGGACATTGTCCACTTTCAGACTCAGTGCAGGGTAAGTCAGTGTGTCTCCAAACAGACAATGGCCCAGAAATTAAACAGTGAGTGTTCCCGCGGGGGTAAGGCTTCCCCGCGATATCTCACTCCGCGCCTACCTTTTTCCTCCGGGCCCACACGAACTTTAGTTTCAAGGCCAGTCCCACATGCAGCTGTGCAGTGCTTGCGTGACCCAGAGACGCAATTAGTTCGTGCGAGCTCTGGGATCACGTGATTCAGTTAGAGCCAATGGCAGCACACCATCTTTCATTCATAGTTTTCACAGCAAGAGCTGTCAAAGCTATGAATCCTACACACCCCCAAAAGAACAGCTAAACCTCAATTAAATTTAAAAAAAGCCATCACATTAATAAAATAAGTATAGTTAAATAAATTAACCACTTTAAACAAAAAATTAAATTTTTGAAATTTTTTTAAATCTTTTTAAAAGTTATAAAAATAAACTTACCTTTCTTTAAAGTCTCTAAAAAAGATAAACCTGTTGAAAAAAATTTAAAATAATACTTAATTAACCCTTGTTAAAAGAGGGTCTTACGCCTCCTTTCTTCATGTGTAAAATCTTCCATGCTTACCTGTGCGTTCAAAGCTGCAAAAATAACTAAGTGCACTGCGTGCGCGCAGCCTGTAGCACGCACGCGGTTCACTTAGGAACCGCCCCCTTTTGAATTCACGAAGTGCCGGTTTCCCGCGCATGCGCAGTGCATGCAGGAAACCGGCAATTGGAGACCTAAAACGCGAGAGTACACAGTGCGTACTCTCGCGTATTAGGTCTAATTTTCGGGCCAATATGACAGTAGTTCGGGTAAGTCTACAAACAGTGTGGGACCCCCTCCTGGGTCTCTCTGTCAAGATGACGTATTGCTTCCCATTGGTGCTTGATCTACGGGGTGAACTCAGGCAGTCAGGGTGGAGGCTGGACAGTCTTTCATTCTTTTTTTTCTAGATTCTGTTACTCAGGATTGCCTGATCTCCAGGATGCTACAGAAAATTGCAGCAGAAGGTGGTTCTGGTTAACCCTTTACTTGCCTCACAAACGTACTTCTCATATACCCTGGTGTTGAATATTGCCGGTCTGACTTCAGAAGCTTACGGGAGTCATTTGAAGATTAAAGACGACCCTACTTTTTTTTAGGGAACCTTTATTTTTCATTCCAACATCCTCCACACACTGCTGGACACTGTCCAACTGGTACTCAGCGCGAGAAGGGCAGACTCTGCAAAGGAACAGACTCTCCAGCTCCCAGGACAAATTGATCAAAGTGCGTGTTATTTCGTGTGCCAGTGCCAGATTCAAACAGTAAGCTGAACCGTCAGGATCTGGATTTGGATCTTGCCAGCTTCTGATTGGTAGCCTGGCTGTTGAGATGGCATGGCCATGAAATTAGGGTATACCAGCAATGTGGCATTCATGGGTAATGCTCACTTTATCATGTCTGTCCTGGTTACTTAAGCCTCCGCTCCCATCCTCCTCGTCCTCAGTTACTAATTGGTTAGTGGCCAGCAGTGTGTGGAGAATGCCCGAATGAAGATCAGCTCCCTTGTAAGCTCCTCTTCATTCTTCAAGTGACGGCATTTTCCACCCACCTAGTTGTCTCTTGTGTTTTGTGGGGGGCGTGTTTGGGTTCTCCTTGTTCTGGGTTGTTTTTGGGTGTTCTGGGGTGTGCTGAAAGTTAACGCGGCATGGGAGCCGGGGAGGGAGGGGAATAACATGTGGGCATGCCCTCCGAAGTTAGGACGCCAAACAAATGTCTTAAAAGGGAGGTCACGCTTCAAGAGATTTTCCCAAGGCAAATTGTGTCGCTGCATCCCGATAATTAGGTCCACATTCCCCCCCCCCCCCCCCCCGCCATTCAGCCTGTTAATGTTTAGGAGCTGATGTTTCATCCAATCATTGCTGGCTCTGTAACTCAATTCCAATCCACTGAGCACAGCACGGCCTAAAGGAAATTAAAGGGTGTCACAATTAGCACTTTCAAAAAAATATTGGGGACAGTTTTCGTTCAAGCTGGAACGACAGATAAGTGGGAACTCTGGACAACCCACTGCCCGGTTTCAAGTCATCACTGAATGTTGGCTGCTGGTACAGAATGGACTGGAGATCATTGGAGACAAGGCTCCGACGCCCATGCTCAGCAAACTGGAAGTGGAAAAGCAATTGCCTTGGAATGCATTGCCTTATCAGGGCCAGAGTGATCTCCTGGACTAGTTTTGATCACCTAAGGGGGTCGGAGATGAATTACCCTGTTTTTTCCCTCCCAAATTGGCTTGGGTTTTTAAGTCTGGTTTTTCGCCTCTCCCAGGAGATCACATGGTCTTGGTGGGGAGTCAATATATTGTGATGGACAAGGCATCGCTGTCGTGTGGAACAGGCTGGATGGAGCAGCAGGTCTTTCCCTGTCCGTCATTTATGTTTCAAGTCACATTATTTCAATGGCTTAAATGTGAGAAGTTTAACATTTGGAAATAAATGTGGAATGTAAATGAACAAGCTTACTGTGTTTTCTGAGTTGTGCACGGATCATAGCAAGGAACAGAAAGGGGAAGAGATGAGTTCTCTGATGGCAGATTACAGACTGGGGATTGTCCTTGGGCTCAACTACTGACTGACTGGGTGAAATCTCTGAGCCACACACCAGGTAGGGCCCAGAGACAATCCACAGTCTGCACATACAAATGTACAAAAAGACTATCAGTAGATAAAGACTATCAGTCCCATCAAGCTCGCCCCATTCAGTAGACAGAATAACCTTGCACGCTCCCGTCCCACCTCCCAGTAACACTATCTCTTGGAACGTACAAAGAAACGTGGCCAATTCAGGAAAAACCTCTGGGCAAATGTTCTCGAACTCCCTGAAGCTCTTCTGCTCTCCACCAACGTCCGCCGTAAGCGCGCTGCCTCCTGCACGACCTGCCTCCCCACTGCGTGACCCATTCAAATTTTTGCGCATGTGCAGCACCTACAATGGTAAAGCCGGTGAGGGGCCTGCGCGGGATCTTGCTGATAACCACCGCGCAGCTTCGTGGGAGCATTGCTCCCGACATATCACAATCTAAACTAACCACGAACTCTCCGCAACTGGCAATGTTCTCTCAGGAACTTATCAAGTTCCTCTTTTAAAGGATTGTAGTGAACCCACACCCACAAACACTCAGCAGGTTTGTTCCAGAAGGTGATGACTCTGTGACAAGTCATAGAGTCGTACAGCACAGAAGGAGGCCATTCAGCCCATCGTGCCTGTGCCGCTCTTTGAAAGAGTCACACAACCAGTCCCACTCCCCTGCTCCCTCCCCACAGCCCTGGAAATCACTCCGACAACACACCCTCCCCCACAACCATACATCCAATTCCCTTCTGAAAGTTAGTGAATGGAATTATAAGTGGATGGCATTCTTTAATGTAATCCCCAAAGTTCCAGTAACTAAGGGGGAAAAATTGGGTATCGCCCATTTTGGGGCGCTAATATCGGCCGGGCGCAAAGTTTAGCACCCGGTGCTAATTATCGCCTCTGACTGCAAAATTCGCCTCTATCGCCCCGGAGGTGATTTGAGCGCTAAATCAGGTGCTACACACCTCTCTTAAGGCGCAAACGTCAGGGAGCGAGGCGCTACCTCAGAGCGCTACCGAAGCTCAGGCGATGTCAGTTACCATGGAAGCCAGACAGACTGGCGCCATCCAGTTCTTAAAGGGGAGGGGCCATCTTGCTGACCAGCCACACCCTGCTCATTGCAGCCTTGAATCTCGGCCTGGAGAGACCTCAAGAGCAATTGTGTTGGAAGTACTAATGGATAGGCCCAGGGAAAGAGCTCGGCGCTTAGGAACCTCAAAAGTGGTGCTGAGGGCCAAAATGCCTTAGCACAGCGTTAAAACCAAATATTTTGCCGACAAGAAAAGGCAGGAAGTGCCTGCCTTTAAATAGCACTCCCCCAGCTCCTTCCTAACTTGAAAACGTTCCTCTCTACCTGTCGCTCCTAGCGGCAGGCGCTAAGGCAGGGGGCGCAACTCAATATCCAGTCCGGGGCGCTACCGGGGCGTTGCACACTTGACTGATATCACGATCTGCGGGCGCAGGAGATCGTGGCGGTAGTGTTTAGTGCTGCTGCAAAACAACTGGTGAATTTTGCGAGCAGCGCTAAAATCGTCGCGCTCGGACGCTAAGTTCCTAGCGCCCCGTTAGCGCCCTCGGAGGCGCTAACGGGAGGCACTAACCAACCGAATTTTCCCCCCCCTTTATTGAAAACCATTTTGCATTGACTGGAAATCACCTTATATTTTTATGCTGTGTGTGCTTCATCAAACACAGTTTTCAGCAATTCTTTGTCTTAATTTGCATTCGTATTTAACATGTATTGTATCATTATTATTTATAGTGTCAAAATCTAGTTTTTCACCTGATTGAATTATTAGTAAGTACATTGCTTTTACAAAAACTTCTATGTTGTATTTCTTTTCAGTGTTTTAAAATTGTAAAGATTACACATTTGCTTAAGTTTTCATATGAATGATGTGTTCCCTTTCATACAGCGTAAAAGAATTATACAGGAATAACACAAGTAATGACACATGATAGATTGGTTTGGGGGTCACAATATTTTACAGACCATGTTTATTGTATTTTGGTGTATCGTAGGGGCAATGCCTTGCACAGTCCTACAACGATCAACATGAACCCTTTAAAAGAAAGACCAAAAAGTATAATGGTGGAAAATGTAAGCGGACTGGAAAGAGCACAAGGTATGCTGCAGAAGGAAAGCATTTCACATTTCTGCTACAGGTTAGTGACCAGTAGTTAGTGATTTCATGACCAACTATTACAATTTATTGTGTCAACGCTGAATAGGCTCTTGAGTTCAGCATCACCGGTCTCTCCCATTCGAGGACCCTGTATCCCTTACAATCAGGAGTTTATCTTTACTAGTTATATGATAGCTTGACCTGAGGGGTCGTGACAATGAAAGGCAGGTTAATAAACACTTCATTGAGATTAGGACAAATGTAAATCCACAAACTGATTTATTTTACAATCAATAAATGAATGAGCAGAGGAACATTTACATCATATATAATAATTTGTTTATCTCCCTATGTTAGGATTATGCCACCATAGTGCCAAAAAATGGAAGTAGGATACAAGGGAATTTTTGTTAATAATCTTTAAAAGGAATATCTTTGAAAGTTTAATTCTGAACAGTTTAGTAAAGGAGATTGCTGCAAACAGCCACCTGACTGACTCATCAGTGACTCTTTATATGTTAGCCCATGATGTAGGTTAAGTGGAATGAACCTTGATTTTATCTGCTGGCTGTTGACGTTCCAGTCTACAAGATAACATGAAGATTTATATTTCATAGCTTGTTATACATTGCATGGTGTGAGAGTGCCTGAGGTTTTATTGACAAATTAAGTCATTAATTACAGATTTGTGTACAACAGTACAATAAGCTGCTTTTACATAGTACGAGATCAAGTCTTTAGGGCTACCAGTCTTAACAAGTCCGAGTGGTTTTGTATTCAGCTTGCAGTTAGCTGCATGAGACCCGCAGTTTGAAACTGGTGGGTTTTGCGCAATATAAAAGCAACTTCCTCTGGGCCTTAAAATCGAATCAGTAAAATCTCCATTCAACCTCCCAGACTGCAGACATGACAAGAATTTGGAGGCTCCAATCGCAAGAAAGATGGTCTTGAAAACATTTTAAATAAAAATTTTGCATGAGGTCACATCAAATATGATGGGCATGCTGCAGGAGTACAAAGCTTACTGATTTAAATATGCTGAAACTATGCCAGGCTTGAGATTATCATAACATAATCAAAAGTCAAACTAAGCACATTTATGCTTATGGAAATAAAACTGTAAAGATGCCATAATGGTGTCAAGGGTCAGCCAAAAGGTCTAATTTTCCATAATAATCCAGTTCTGGCACACCCTAAATCAAGTCTTCATTAGTGAAGTTAACATTGTTTTGCTTATATTAAGAGGTTCAGAACAATCTTCTGGAATCCAAAAGACATGGAGGAACAAGATCGAAGAGCATTGAGAAGGTTGCGTCCTGCAACATTGTTGCCAGAGGACAGACAGACATCCTGGCCTTTTTACTGATTTGGAGAACAATTACAAATGTGTTGCATATCGATAACATTACCAGGTTAGGGTTAGGTTCACAAACAAATGAATGCATCATTTTGAAGTCAGTGTAACCCATACGTCTTCACACTCGGGTCCCGATACGCAAGGGGGTCTTTGAGGGGGTCCCGAGGATCCACAAGGTCCTCAGATTTCTGCATTTGTTGAATTTATAGTAAATTATTCACAGTACCACAACCAGCATCTCATCCTAAATCAAACCTTCGACAGTGAAGTCAATAGAATCTTCTAGAATCCAAAAGGAGCACAAGATTGAAGAAATCCCTGACTAGGTCGAGCTGAAAGCTTTCCACTGTATTCTCAGATGAGTAAAGCTTTCCCAATAACTTGTTGGCAAGGCATTCAAGCTTGTATAGCAGCTTGTGCATACACCTTATGCCCAAGGATATAGTAAAACTGAAGTTTTGTCTATTTTTTCCCTAGGATGTGGGAGACACTGGCAAGCCAGTATATATTACCCATCCCGAGGTACTCTGAGGGCATTAAGAGTCAACCATAGAGTAGGGCAGGTGTCACATGTAGGATCTCTTCCCAGAAACGGTGGTCAGGGAACTGCGTTTGTGGTGGGAACCAAAGACAATGGCTTCAGTTTTCCCAATATTTAGGTGGAGGAAATTTCTGCTCTTCCAATATTGGATGTCGGACAAACTGTGCGACAAATCAGAGACCGTGGAGGGGGTCAAGAGAGGTGGTCGTGAAATAGAGCTGAGTGTCATCAGTGTACATGTGGAACCTAATGTTGTGTTTCTGGATGATATCGCCGAGGCAGCATGTAGATGAGAAATAGAAGGGGGCCAAGGATAGATTCTTGAAGGACTCCAGAGGCAACGGTGCAGGAGTGGAAGAGAAGCCATTGCAGGTGATTCTCTGGCTATGATTCGATAGATAAGAACGGATCCAGAGAAGGGCAGTTCCACCCAGATGGACGACAAAGGAGAGGCATTGGAGGAGGATGGTGTGGTCAACTGTGTCAATGGCTGCAGACAGGTCAAGAAAGATGAGGAGGGATAGTTTACCAAGTAACAACTATTTGAACTTGCAACCTCTAGGATGCTAGCGCCATAACCATGAGGCTACTGCACCTATGTATTATTGATTGAATTTCCTATTACAGTACTAGTAACAGAATGAGTTGTTATAAACCTAAGTTCACACTGAAAATGACAATATACAACAGTTATACCTGGATGAGTTGCCCCAAGGATATCAATGGGATATATAGATGTAAATGAGTAATTCAGTAATCAGATGATAGAGATGTTAATACGTTAATTGTTTAAATGGCTCAAGGCCTACTGATGCACAGGAGCCCCAGGGCTCATTCCCCAATCTTTGCCTGTGGTTCACCACTGTGAATGGAGAAAGCCTTTGGTTTAGTGGTAATGATCCTGCCTCTGAGCCAGAAGGTGCAAGATTACAACTCCGCTCCAGACAGTCCCGGTGAGTAGAGACTGGAGCTCTGGCTCCGAATTCTGGGTTGACAGTCAACAGAATATTCGCATCCAGTGGGCAATGGGGAGGGTGAGGGTGACTTCTCCATCACACCTCCACCTCTCATCGCATGGGTTGTGGGAGCCCATAAAACCCTCCTGCTGTATAGGACTAACCACCCTATCAGCTGGTATAAAGAGTTACAGCCATAGAAGGAGTGTTAAATTTGCAGCCTACCAGACTGTTAATCAGCTTGCAAATCTTTCCTCTACTTTACACTATTCTCTAAGGGAAAAGTGTGAAGATACAAAAATAACAATCACAGCAAATGCATTTTATGTAATTAAAAGTGCTTCCATTTCTATTATTGTCCCTCTTCTAACATATCTTCACTCGGTTGATCAAGGGCTCTGACAGATCAAAGTATCAAGTATCCTGGGATGGTCATGTGGATTGAGAGCTCTGTCAGAGACTTATTAGAAGGGGTACAGCCTATGATTGGCTGCAGTCCTTTGCTGGACAGCTCTGTGACTGGAAGATTCTAGTATGGGCTTACCAACAGCCGAGGAAGTCCAAATCAGCAATCTGTAGCCAGCAGAGAAACTGGGTTAATTTGAATCCATGGCTGTGTTTTCCCATGTTAAGAAGTGAACATCCATTGTCAAGATTCAACGTATGGTGAGAGATTGCTTGGAGCGAAGCATCTGATGTAGTTTTAATGGTGAGAAGTATTGGGTCAGATTTTGCTGTCTAAATAACAGTGAGGTTAATGGCGCTTGCCATTATTTATATGCAAATGCTACAGCAACTTCAGGCGAGGATCAGATGTGCGGTTAAACTCAAATGTCCAAAAGTTGCTGTCCGAGTTGTGCTGCTAGCTTCGCGAAAACGGCATCTTGCTGTCTACCTCACCATTGAACTGCATTGAATGACATGAAGTTACTGTATTGGCATGGTAGATACAAACTAAACGCGCCACAGAAAGCCAAGTCTTGTTCAGGGGCAAAATTCCCCTCGTTTGTGCCTCCAATGGGAGGCGCTAACGGCGCGAATGGCTTTGCGCCCCCCCCCCCACCCCCGAGGCGATAACTGCGCCTCCCACGAAATTCTGCGGGAGGTTAGCGGCAACGCTACCGGCTTTCGCCCCAATCGTCTGCGTCCGGAGATCATGACGTCATCTCCGGGCGCATCGCCCCGTTAGCGCTCCCGATGCAAAATTCCCCTTTTTCGCCTCCCTGTGTGCATCTGTTTTTTTGCAACAGCTTCGGCAGGTGTTTTCCAGTTGGGAGGCATGTGGAGGAGCGCTATTTAAAGGTGTCCACTTCCGGTTGTTGTTTGTGTCGGCTGGGACATCAAACTTTTTGTTGCTCAAAAGCAAAGAGCCCTTTTGATTATTTGAAGCATTTTTGAGATTTCAGAGTTTGCTGCTGAATCAGGAATCTTCATTTGGATTAGGGTGTGATTTTAGATTTACATATTTCAATCGTTTGATGGAGTCTGTACTGGCTCTAGACCTCGCCCTCCGGCGTCATCGTGGGAGGCATCTGAGGCAGAGAGAGAGAGAGTGCAAAATGTGGCCAGAGGTAGGAGGGCCAACAGGGCTGTCATCAGAGGCCTTACCCACCCAGAGTGTACCGGCAGCAGTTCTCATACTTGAACTTCAGTGAGGAGCAGTGTCTTAGAAGGCAACGCTTCAGTAAGGACGTGGTCACAGAGATCTGCAACCTCCTGCAGCCAAACCTCCAGCCTCACAGCAGTGTCAGCACGGCTCTCTCTGGGGCATTCAAGGTCACCATCGCGCTGAACTTCTACGCTAGCGGATCATTCCAGTCTTCCACAGGCGACATCTCCAACATCTCACAATTCGCCGTCCATTGCTCCATCTGCCAGGTAACAGATGCCCTATACAGAAGCCGAAGGGAGTACATATCGTTCCCCATGAGCAGAGAGAAACAGCTGAAGCGTGCGTGTGGCTTTGCCAGGATAGCGGGCTTCCCCATGGTGCAGGGTGCCACTGACTGCACCCACGTCGCTTTGCAGGTACCTCATGACCAACCCTGAGATCTTCGTAACCGCAAAGGATTCCACTCACTTAATGTACATTTGGTGTGTGACTACACACAGTGAATCCTGACTGTCAATGCCCGCTATCCTGGCAGCAGCCACGATGCCTTCATCCTGCGTCAGACCGTTGTGCCAGATCTGTTCAAGCCACCACATAATGCTACCGGCTGGTTGCTGGGAGACAAGGGCTATGCGGTCTCCACCTGGCTCATGACTCCCTCCGCAACCCCAACACTCCTGCGCAGCACTCATATAATGAGAGCCATGCTGCCACCAGGAACATTATTGAGCAGATGATCGGAGTGCTGAAGCAACGGTTCCGGTGCCTTGACCGCTCGGGAGGAGTCCTCCAGTACTCGGCTCAGTGGTGTCACTGTTCGTGGTCGTCTGCTGCATGCTGCACAACCTGGCGATCATGAGGGCGCAGGCCTTGCCTCCAGGCATAGCCGCACCACCTCAGGAGGAGGAAGAGGGAGAGGAGAGGATGAGGATGAGGACAAGGACGAGGCTGAAGAAGAGGAGCAGGAAGAGCAGCAGTGTGGACGCAGGAGGCATGCACTCCATCCTCCATCTGGGAGGGAGGTCCATGACCGATTATTAGAGATTGCTTCCAGTGATTTCATCATCTTGCCGGTTGCTGAGCACGTCACCATCATGCCAGCAATTTGTCAATCCATTGCTGACCCCAAATAGAATTGAGAAACTGCACCAAATGTGCAACAATACAATAATAAATTTATCATAAACCAATCTACACATGTATACATCATCACCATTGACTACTCACCCTTGTGCAAACCTTACCTCTCTCTTTACAGTCCCTTTAACTAGTCTAGTGCTCCTACGTAGTGTCTCCCCAGTGGCTGCAGAACGGCTGGTGTAAGGCTGCTGAGTGTCGGTAGCAGATACTACAGATGGCATAATCTTAGAATAAGGGGCTGCCATTTTAAAACTGAGATGAGGAGAAACTTCTTCACTCTGAGGGTAGTAAATCTATGGAATTTGCTACCTCAGAGAGCTGTGGAAGCTGCGACATTAAATAAATTTAAAACGGAGATAGACAGTTTCCTAGCTGATAAGGAATTAAAGGTTATGGGGAGCGGGCAGGGAAGTGGACGTGAGTCTAGGTTCGGATCAGCCATGATCCTATTAAATGGCAGAGCAGGCCCGAGGGGTCGTATGGCCTACTCCTGCTCCTACTTCTTATGTTCTTATGTTCTTATGGCCGTGCTGGATGTCCTACACCAGCTGTGCACGTGGAAGGCCCAGCTGTACACTGCACCAACTCAGACCAGACGGCAGCAGTCTGGGCTGGCTGGATGACAGGGATCGCCAAGTGCACTGGCGGAGTGGCAGTGGCGGGATCAGGAATGCTGACACCCTGAGAGAGGACAGCAGCTTCCTGCTCCACTGGCCCACTGGCATTCCTCTGGGGCAGCAACTCAGCATCCCCACCAATCTGCTGGAGCACAGATTGCTGGGCTGCTGCGATAACGTGAGCTCCCTGGTGCACTGTGGTGGACCCAGCTACGATGGCAGCAGTCAGAGCTTGCGTGGCATCCAGCTGAGAGTGCATGAGAGCAGTCTGAGATTGGATGCCAGCAACCAATGTCTCCATCACAATGTTGGTACAGCGAGTAGCTCTCTCTCTCTCTGTGGCTTGAGCCATAGATGGTGTTGGTTATTAGGCAGTTCTTCTCAGAGCAATGAAAAGGGTCCGCAGTATGTGTCTGTTCTGCTCGAAGCAAGCAAAGCTGCAAATGAGCATCTGGTGAATGATCTAACATCCCCTTTAAGAGCTGGAAAGAAGCAGTGTGAGTGATCAAATCTGTTTGGAACACACCTGAAATGCAGGCAGCTCTCTGGTGTTAGCGCCCCTGTAGCGCCCCACTGAGGACATTAGCGCTTGATTTAGCGCCCCTCCCCCTTCCTGGGGCGATGTCAGGAATTTAGGTGAGGCTCAGAATCATTCACGCCGGGCACTAACTTTTCAAACTTTTTCCAGTTCGAGGGGAATTTTGCCCCCTAAGTGCGCTTTTAACAACGTGATAAGTGTTAATTATTGCCAGTCAACCTCTCTGGCATTGAAAATGAACTATTACAAGTGTTTTAATTGTTGTTGGAAATTTTTTAAATGTAAAATTAAAAAAAAACCTTTTTACTTTTCCTGTCACTCTTTTTCTTTCAATCCAGTCTTCCTTTTCCTCTTTATTTCTCTTTCTGTCTGAGTTGGCATTCAATTCATCCACTCTAATTTGCTCTTCCTTCTCAGTCCTTGCACTGTTAATTTCACAACCCTTCAATCAGATTGGTTGAGATTGCTTGCCCTGTTCACTCAGGTCCCAGATGCCCTGTTTCTCTCGCTGCGACGTTACCAGCTTGCACTTCCAGCAACTTGCCACGCAAAAAAAATTTAAAACCTAAAAGGGCATGGGCAAGCCCAGCTGTCAGCAGACACCGTTAGATGCCCTGCCACAGCAAACTATGGCCCATAATGGCACCATAGCATCGCTGGAAATGCAGCAGAGAACAGAATGTCCCCAGACACACTTTGAAAACAGCTGCTGGGACACAAGGTGGGCAAACAGAAGAAGCAACAGAAATAATATACTAATAAGTCAACAAATACAGAATTCAGATACAAGGGATTATTGCTGTTGCTCTGAGCATCTAAGGTTTCCATAAAAATCATAACATAGTGGCTCTGCTAATGGTTGCTGCTCAGACTTGCTTGCCTTCAATAGATTCCTTTTATTGGAGATAAGGAATGCAATGTTTCTTGCCACTCAATTGCCAGCTGTCTGCAAGGTTTTAGCATTCTCCTCGGTGAACAGGCCAGGAGCAATCAGGGTCTGAAGAATGTAGCGATGCTCGTCAGGTTCAGGCTTTTTAGTATGTTCCTGAAAAATCTTGCTTTGCTTCAAACACATTAATTTATTCAACTTACATGGTCAGGTCTGACTGGAAAACCCAATACCAGCGCCCCAGTAAACCCTATATAAAAACAACTGAACAGTCTTTTAGATAAACTGCTCTGCGAGATAGACAAAATATTAACACAGAAACAGGCCATTCGGACCAAGTGGTCCGTGCCGATATTTATGCTCTACACGAGCCTCCTCCCACCGCTCTTCATCGAACCCCATCAACATATTCTTCTATTCTTTTCACCCTCATGTGCTTATCTAGCCTTGAATGCATCTATGCTATTCGCCTCAACTTCTCCCTGTGGTTGTGAGTTCCATATTCTAAGCATTCTTTGGGTAAAGAAGTTTCTCCTTAACTCCTATTGGATTTATTTGTGACTATTTGGATACACTCGTGGGACAGGTCCCATTAAGTGAGTGTCTTTTTCGAGTATTTACGTGGCTCGTCCACGGGTCAAGTCCTAGCGAATCGTCACGGGCCAAGGAGGGCAGCTGATTCTGGTGTGTTAAGGAGGACCGGGCAGATTTTGTGAGTACGGGCGGCCAGCACAGGTCTACCAAGCATGGAAGCCATTATGACCCCTAGTTCTGGTCTCGCCCACAAGTGGAAACATCGGCCTGGAATTAACAGGGGCGGGTTTTAACTTCACAGCATGCGTCTTTTGGCCCTGACAGGTTCCCCGCCCGGAAGTCAGCCTGATTGACAGCCTGATCGGGTGGGCCGCAGGACCGGATAAGTCCGATCCCCAACCCCAGGGGCCAGCACCCCTGCTCTTCCTGGCCCACAAGCAGTGCTGTGAAGGCACTTACCTTCTCCCCGAAGCTGTCCTCGCCTCACTTTAGGTGCTGGGTTTACCTGAGGCCTGGGAAACCCACTTGCCCACTGTAAAATCGGCAAAGCAGGTTAAATCAGAGGCGGCCAGCCTCTTTAAAATATTTAAATTACCAACCCGCCTCCTGGGAGCGGTTTGGTTGCCCGCCCCTTGTCCTGCCTCCATAAAACCCAGAAGTGGGGGGTTTGGAGGCAGGTTGGGGTCGGGGTTCACCTTCACCAGTGCCTCGATAGCCTTTTTATAATATGGAGACCAGAACTGTTCACAGTACTCCAAGTGTGATCTAACCAAGCTTCGAAACAAGCTTAACATAATTCTTTGCTTTACAATTCTATTGCTCCAGAAATGAAAACCAGTGCTGTGTTTGCTTTTTTTTAATGGCCTTATTAACTTGCGTCACTACTTTTTGTGATCGCTGTATCTGTACCCTCAGTTCCTTTACTCCACTTAGACACTTACTTTCCAAGGAGTATGTGGCCTCCTTCTTCCTACCAAAATGTATTACCTCGCACATATCTAAATTGAAGTTCGAGAGCAGGTTTTTACTTTGTTATGGGTTACTAGTTTCCTCAACTTAATAGTACATTTAAACCACTCTGCACCAATTATGCACACGAGGAGCTCAGAGCTGAAAGGAAGGATAATAAAACAGAGAACAATACAACAGAGGACACTATAAACTGCACTTATCCTTCTGGTACATTGATGACTGTATCGGTGTGGTTTCCTGCTCTCGCCTTGAACTGGAAAATTTCATCAACTTTGCTTCCAATTTCCATCCTTCCCTTGCCTTCACATGGAACACCTCCATTTAGACCGCAAGTGTGACCCCGAGCGTCCTGTCGCATGTCATTTTAATTCTTTGGACCACTCCCACTCTGTCCTCAGCCTCCTACACTATTCCAATGAAGATCAACGTAAGCTCGAGGAACATCTTTCGATTGGGCGCTTTATAGCCTTCTGGACTCAATATTGAGTTCAACCATTTCAGATCATAACCTCTGCCCCCATTTTTTCGCATGGCAGCTGTTGCTGATGATTCTAATATTTCCATTTACACCTTCTCTAAACCCATCTTTTGTTTCTTTACTTGTTCCATTACCATCCCCTTTGACATTGCACCATCGTCCCTTTTGTCATTTAATCTCTCCTGCCTTCCATCGATCACAGACCTTCCCTTTTGTTCTTTCCTCCCTTTCCCCTTTCCCTGCCTGTGTACTTGCTTAAAACCTGTTACATCTCCAACTTTTTTCAGTTCTGAGGAAAGGTCATCGACCTGAAACGTGAACTGTTTCTCGCTCCACAGATGCTGCCTGACCTGCTGAGCATTTCCAGCATTTTCTGTTTTTATTTCAGATTTCCAGCATCCACAGTATTTTGCTTTTGTAATGGCAAGTTGCTGTGCCGCACAGATCAGAAAGATTCCAGGTTCAATCCTTGATCTCTGCTGAGTTAGCTACTCTCAACAGGTGCAAGGGTGGGACACAATTGGCAGCAACCTCCAAGTTCAGGAGAAATAAAGAACAACATCGGGCCCGAGTTTCCAATTCGGATCAGTATTTGCTGGAATGATGGGATTGCACTTGGATTAGAAGCCATCCATGAATGAACTGCCAGCCTTTATTGTCCAGGCTCACACAGGATGATTGGTTATTTCGGTGGGATACTGGAAGGTGAGGAACCCTAGCACATGACACTGCACTTAGGAAAGAGGGGAGAAAATTGGAGGAGCAGGTGCAAATGTGCATTGGCATCAACTATGGTTGAGACAAACAATTTTAAATGTAAGCTAGAATTAAAGCTAATTTAGCCCTGCCTATATGAGGCATGCCAAAACCAACTATGCAAATCCCAGCAAAGTTAACTGGAACATCCTCAAATTACTTGGAAGGAAAATAATGGCTTGTCAAATTAAATTTACACACTTAAAAAATTTGGAGTACAATTTAAATACTTGACTGTGAATACTTGCTTTGGTCATCATTTATAATTGTGAAAAAATCATGGTATTATGGCTCCTGTTTGCTTTTAGAAACCTGCCAATTTTCGTACAGTACATAAGAGCACATTTTGCCTTATAACATCCTACATGTGGCCCAACTGTCTTTAAAGTTTTTAAAACACATTCTTTAATTATGTCCAGACATCAACAGGCTCTTAAAACAGATTTATAAAAATTGCATGTTTATTGACAAGAGCGCTAAAAAATAACTTTAGAAGGAGCAACATTTTATGTCCATAAATACAGGAGCCAGGTAGGCTGCATTAAATAAACACATGAACTACAGCTGGAATACATCAGATAGAGACTGAAGTGGTTGGAGTCAATTGGGGCTGCAGCAGCCAATGTTTGGCTCAGGTGACTGCCTTATTCCCCCTCCTGTTGGCGAAAGCACCCATCCAGCATAAATAGGGCAGTTTTAGCTAGAGGCAAGAGGCCCAACCATCTTCAGCTGCTTCATCAATGACCTTCCCTCCAACATAAGGTCAGAAATGGGGATGTTCGCTGATGACTGCACAGTGTTCAGTGCCATTCACAACTCCTCAGATAATGAAGCAGTCCATGCCCGCATGCAACAAGCCCTGGACGATGTTCAGGCTTGGGCTGATAAGTGACAGGTAACATTCGCGCAGCAGAAGTGCCAGGCAATGACTATCTCCAACAAGCGAGAGTCTAAACACCGCCCCTTGACATTCAATGGCATTACCATCGCCGAATCCCCCACCATCAACATCCTGGGGGTCACCATTGACCAGAAACTTAACTGGACCAGCCACATAAATACTGTGGCAACAAGAGCAGGTCAGAGGCTAGGTATTCTGCGGTGAGTATCTCATCTCCTGACTCCCCAAAGCCTTTCTACCATCTATAAGGCACAAGTAAGGAGTGTGATGGAATACTCTCCACTTGCCTGGATGAGTGCAGCTCCAGCAACACTCAATAAGCTTGATACCATTCAGGACAAAGCAGCCCACTTGATTGGCACCCCCTCTACCACCATAAACATTCACTCCCTCCACCACTGGCGTACCGCGGCTGCAGTGTGTACCATCTACAAGATGCAATGCAGCAACTCGCCAAGGCTTCTTCGGCAGCACCTCCCAAACCCGCGACCTCTTCCACCTAGAAGGACAAGGGCAGCAGACACATGGGAACACCACCACCTCCAAGTTCCCCTCCAAGTCACACATCATCCTGACTTAGAAGTATATCGCTGATCCTTCATCGTCGCTGGGTCAAAATCCTGGAACTCCCTACCGAACAGCACTGTGGGAGTACCTTCACAACACGGACTGCAGCGGTTCAAGAAGGTGGCTCACCACCACCTTCTCGTGGGCAATTAAGGATGGACAATAAATGCTGGCCTTGCCAGCGACACCCATATCCCAGGAACGAATAAGAAAAAGTATTCATTCTGTCACTCCCAACCTATTATACTTTTTAAAATTCACTGTTGTGATCAATGTGGATTTCAGGCGCATTTGTGCTCCTGCCAGTTGACTATCGTAACAGGTGATGCCTGAAGTAGTTTTATTGAAATGAGAATAACTAAGATCAAAATGTAAAGGTCTAGTCTGCCTGCAACATGTTGTACTTGAGCTAACAAAGCTTCCAGTTTGTCCATCTGTGCATACTTTGTTCTCTCGTGCTCATTTTCCTGAAAGCAACAGTGTTACAAGACGTGGTGTTAACTGGAAAATATTTCGAACTATGAAGCATACTGGAACTCAAAGAAATTCAGAGCTTGGGCCATATAGCTTTGTACCATTGAGTCTCAGGGGCCACACATAGAGCACAAAATTCCAAAGGTGTGGACATCCTAGAGAATGAAATTGCTTCACATGTGTTTCCACGTGATTAACGTTACTTGTGTTATCATTGGACAGTAGCACTTGTATGAGAACACTGAATATACCAATGTCTTTATGTGGTTAGAGCTGCGAAGCTGATCTGAGTATTGACAATGCAAGCCTGGAAACTGGCATGGAGATACAAACTAGATTAATGGTGCATTCCAAAGGGTTCTTAGGAATGGTCTCACTTGGCCATTGACCCCAATATGCCTGATATGGTTGGTATAACACTCCCGCCTACACAGTGGGAACATTGAAAAGTACAGGACAGGAAAAGACTCTCCAGTCCATCAGGCTGGTCCCCAAAACTAATATCTCTCAATTGCACAGCTCCTCAAGTATCGGTCACATTTTCCACACTATTAATCACACCACTTAAGCAGCTGATGATGACTTAAGTGGCTTCAGCAGCTAGTTAAAGCTGTATGTTCACCTGGAGGAGCAGCAAAGAGGTCTGCGCTACAAAGCTGTCAAAAAAATTGATGCGTCACGTTCAGGCACCACCCAATTCAATGATGCAGCGTAGACGGGCTGTGCTTTATGTGCATGATGCTTGTTCATTCACTGTCACATGGCACAGCCTGCTGGATGGCAGGAACCTGTATCTGCTTCCTGAACTGCAACATCTCAAGATTACTTGTAGGACAAGAGAACAGATCCAAAGCAGAGGAGAGTGGAGCCACACCAACTCACCTTCCCCCTTAACTCATGGCTAGTACTTCATTGAAGTCAATGGAAAAGAGTGTAATATGGGCGGCTGATTCGCTATCGCCTGTTTTGATCTACTGCCAAAGATATATTTCTGCCCCAAAGTGTTGTTCATTGAGCTTGCGTTGAGCTTCATTGGAACAGTGTAAAAGGCCAAAGATAGAAAGGTCAGCGTGGAAGTGGGTCAGGGAATTTAAGTGGCAAGCGACAGGATTGCATTCACAGACAGATGGAGGTCTTTGGCAAGCAATCACAAATCTGCATTGGGTCTACCTAATGCAGAGGCCACCACACCATAAGTAGCAAATACAATATACTAGGCTGGAAGGACAGTGATATGGGAGGAGGTGAATGGGCAGGTGTTGCATCTCTTGTGCTTGCATGGGCAGGTGCTGGGGGAGGAGGGCAGGTGGTAGGGGTAGTGGAAGACCAAACCAATTTGTCACAGAGGGAATGATCCTTTTGGAGGAGGGGAGGGGAAGATGTGTTTGTTGGTGGGATCATATTGCAGGTGGCAGAAATGACAGAAAATTATCTGTCAAATGCAGAGGTTGGTGGGTTGGAATGTGAGGATATGGGGGATTTAACACAGCTATTGGGGGGGGGGGAGCGTGGTGAGTGTAGAATCATATGAAATGGGACGAACCCAGTCTAGGGTCCTGTCTACCATGGTAGAGAGGAATACTCAGCTGAGAAAGGAGGAGGACGAATCAGAAGCTCTAGTATGGAAGGTGACATCATCAGAGCAGATGCAATGAAGATGGCGAAACTGGGAGAGTAGAATGGAGTCCTTGCAGGAAGTGGGATAGGAAGAAGTATAATACAGGAAGTTGTGGGAGTCGGTGGGCTTATAACAGATATCAGTTGAATACATGTCCCCAGAGATAGGGAGGGAGAAGTCCAGAAAGGGAAAGGAAGAGTCAAAAAGTGGACCATAGAAAAGGTAAGGGAGAGGTGGCAATTTGAAGCAAAATTAATGAAATTCTCCAGATCAGGGAGAGAGCAGGAAGCGGTACAGACACAGTCATTAATGTAATGGAAAAAAGATCAGGGAGGGAAGTGAATAAGACTGGAACAAAGATTGTTCAATATATCCTACGAAAGACAATCATAGCTCAGATCGATAGTGACATCCTTTATCTGGAGAACGTGAGTTGAGTTAAAGGAAAAATTGTTCAAAACTTTTCATTTAACTCCACTCACTTCCTGCAGATAAAAAAGAGGTCTGCATCGATCCTCAAGCCTTTGGTTTCACACAAAGCAGCGAGAAGCAAATCCAGGTCTATATAGGCAGCATGCTCCAAAGAGCGCTGCAAAAAGTCATTCCTAGCTGCAGAAATCGTTATTAAAATCCTTCAGAGTCACAAGCTCTTCATTTCCGCCTCTATCAGCGAATCCTGGCAAAGCTGCACCTTATATTTTTCAGTCTAACTTACCCCGAGTGCAATGTGAGTGTAAAAGCAGGAAACCCGGAGTTGCAGCACCATTGGCCTTCATTATAATATATGTAAATTACCTCTCTCGGAACTCAGTAAATGGATCACGGGAAGAGTCAAAAAGTTCAAGGGAATTTGGAGAGGAATCGTTTTTGGGAGGAGAACTGGCGAAAATGTCTTATGACATGGTTTGCTGCCAAAAAAATTAATTGCACCAATTATACACTGAAATTACATGAAAACGGCATGGAAATTCTAAGCTTGTATTAAGAAGCAAACAGTTACACAGAATTCATTGCCGTACCATTTTATTGGTGGAATGCAGAGTCAGTCAAATTGCCAGAAATGAGAAAATTGGATCCCAAAGCTGCAATACATTTCAGTTATGTTCTTAATACCCTTTACCAATTTTATCATCTCATGCAAAATGCGAAGTGCTTTCACAATGGCCCAAAAATTCATCTCGGTGCGCGAGAGTACGCACTGCGTACTCTCGCGTATTCCCTCTGCAATTGCCGGTTTTCTGCATGCCCTGCGCATGCGCTGAAAACCGCCAATTGCTCTTTTGAAAAGGGGGCGGTTCCTCGGTGCATCGCGTGCGCGCTACAGGCTGCGCGCACGCTGTGCACTTCATGCTTTGGACGCACAGGTAAGTACTGAAGATTTTAGAAATGTAAAAAGGAGTAAGACCCACTTTTAACAAGGTAAGTAGTGAATTAAGTATTTTTTTGAATTTTTTTTTACAGGTATATCTTTTTTAGAGACTTTAAAGACAGGTAAGTTTATTTTTATAACTTTTTAAAAGATTTTAAATTTTTTCAAAAATTTAATTTTTTATTTAAAATGGTTAATTTATTTAACTATACTTATTTTATTAATGTGATGGTTTTTTTTTAAATTTAATTGAGGTTTAGCTGTTATTTTGGGGGGTGTAAGATTCATAGATTTCACAGCCTGCTGTGAAACTTATGAATGGAAGATGGTGTGCTGCCATTGGCTCTAACTGAGTCACGTGATCCCACAGCTCGCACGAATTCACTACGCCGGTGGGATACGCAAGCACTGCCCGGCTGATGTCTGGAACATAAAGTTCGTGCGAGCTGGATCTGAAAAAGCACAAGCGAGGTGAGAGATTGCGGGGAAGGCTTACCCCCGCGGGAACAGAGCGAGATCAATTTCTGGGCCATTATGGCCGCCATATTGGGCAGGGCGGTAGTGCTGCCGTTGCCTGTGTTCGCGCAAGTACTTTAATTCCCAGGAGCATGGCGTCAATCGGCGCGCAAAGCTGAATTGACGCCCGCTCAGGGATTCTGGACGTCGCTGCTCCTCTTGCCTTCCTCTCCAAACCACGCACATGCGTGTAGCCGTTGACAGCGCGTAGAACCAGGAGAAAGAAGTATAAACTTACTAATAAACATTCAGTACAATTCACATTTACCCTGCTCCTTTTATGTAAATTACACCCAATTAACTGACTTTCATTGTCTTGCAGTTTATTGCAAAGATTCTTGAATATGATCCAGATCGAACTGGCTTTTCCTTCCTTGTTGCTTAATTTAATTTATTTTTTTGATCTATTCATCAAGATCCAGTTTACGTCAAGAAAATGCTGATGAACCCGCTGAACAAAGAAATATTAAGATTTATAGAGGGCTTTTTTCTTTTTATTGAAAATCTGAACTTCTCAACTAGCCCCATAACTCATAAAGACGGGAAATAGCAATTTGTATTATCTGGGGAATTGGGAGGAGGCGGGGCGGATGGGTGGGGGTAACTGTTAATAAGGTGACTGCACGAGAACGCCCCACCGATCCTTTAGACCCGATCTTTGGCCTCCTGCTGATGTTACCGCTGGAAAGAGAGCGTTGCACGGCAGCTTCTGTGTTGCGCTCCTTTCAATCAGCAGGCAGCTCCTAAATACCGGTGTTGCCTGCGCTCTTTTTGCGGGTGGCCGTTAACCTTGGCCCACGGTGGCACCGCCCATTTTCGGGCTTAATGGAAATGCTAGGCCTATATTTCTAAGTGAATTCAAACCTTGCAATAAAATCCTCACGTTAACAGGGAGAACATTTACCAAAACAGTACAGTGTTAAAGTTGACTATCAATTGTAATTAAAATAAAAAGTATATTTAAACATGCAAGCTGACTGCAGTGTCTGTAATGATTATGTGTAAAAATTTAAGCAGTTAAAGCATCTGTTAATGAATATACCCCACAGATTCACAAAATGAAGAAATGGGGTTTTAATCTCATTTTTCCATGCTTCCCTTTTTCTCTATTTATCTTGGACTGCGATGCTCAAGGATCCTTTTACATTTTGCATTTTGTCGCAGTCAAAATCCACCAGTAGTTTCTTCATCCCTGACTTATAAGGAACAAAGTCGCACTTCACTTTTGCTGTTTGGTTCGGTGCTACATTCGCCAACCTAAGGAAAGAAAAATGTAAGAAAAAGAATCCTAAGACGTTGGTTATAAAACTGTAAATACAAGACTGAAGAAGAACCAACTCTCCGGCAATAATCATCTACTATCAACTGTATTATGCGTTTGATTACTTAAAGGGAAAATGGACTATGTGAGAAACTTCACTGGTGAGCACTTAGCCACAACTCTCTGATCTCACTTTTTTTCTCTCTTGTTAATTTACAAAGTTCCTCCAAGGAACCCTATAAACATTCACGTGTTATAAAAATCCAAGTATATTTAGCTGTTTGATAGCCATCATCCATTAAGGCTGTTATCTCCTCAAATAATGCCCGTAGATACCTGAAGGAAAACTGTCATCTTCCACCTGGCAGCCCTGGGAAGTGACAGTAAGTGGGATCGATGGAAGGGAAAAGCTCTGGGAACCCGGGCCCAGACCCCTGCTGATATTTGCATACAGCGGGTGGGGAAGAAGCAGCCGGCAGTGATTCCTGCGAGGCCAGAGGAGGGGAATCTCAGGCAGGGCTGTGAAGAGGTGGTAGGCATCACTGCTTGAATTTTCCGAAATTAATTCAGCTGCGATCCCACCCAAAATTCAGCAGGATCGCAGAAGAGAATTTCCCCCATTATTTCTTCTCAACAGGACATATTTTTAAGATCCCTTAAAGTAGTCCAGTTTTCTTCGAATGGAATCTTCCATTACACCTCCCTGATGCATCCTTCTTAGCCCCAAAGTTTGCTCTTTCAATGTCTTGTGTATTTATTTTGGTAGCCTTAATTACATTATCAGATCTAACGACACAATTATCAATAGCTAGAGATACATCTGCTTCTTGCCATGCACTGTATATTTTCAGAGTGTCTCTACTTACTCCATCTCCTTTTCACCTTCAATCAGACCTGCTCCCTCGAGCGTCATGACACAATTCTTCAGAGTAACAGGTAAAGTGTTCTGAAAGCTGATTTCTACATGCAGTTTTTTATTCAGCACAGAGGAATGATTCAGGATCTGATGAAGTAAATCAATTTTTAACATTGTAAATTATACTTCACTCCCTTTGGAACATCAAGATTAGTCAAACATGGCTTTATAGATGTGGCTTGCCTATGACTCAAAATTTGGAACTCAACAGAAGTCTACCTAAAACAACAAATAAAAGCGATGGATGTAACGTTATATGTTAGGGTTTTTAATCAGATAATTTCCTTCGTACCAAAGACCACGCTGGAAAAGGGAGGCTGGCAGTTGACAATTGAAAAGAATAATTGCCCCCCCACTTTGGCCACCCAAGGCTGGTAACACGATTTTCAGACAACTAGTCTGTGGAGGCAACTACGCTCGTCACTGGCAGGTAAGTGTGCCAAGGCCTGCAGATATGATTGATGGCATAACAATAGGTGTTAGCAGCCCAGTGCCACGTGATCTGGTTGGCATGACTTGCTTTACTTTGCAGCACTTCAACAATTAAATACTGTGACTGGGGTGCTATAAAAACAACCTCCATCATTATTTTTAAATTGACTTGTCAACCAGCACCTGACTCTGTAGTTTGCAGTTGGAGACCTGGTGCCTATCTGAGCGATGGAGAAAGTTTATATTCCCAAGAGTCCCAGTTCATACCCCTCCCCCTTTTACCAAATTTCCTGTTGAGCTAGACTCTTGTCAATGCCTCAATTAAAGCAACATTCCAATGATTTTCCCGACAATACTTAACTGCTTTTTATTAACAAACATTCTTTTCATGTTCTGATGAAAAAGCCACTAAAAAAGGGGGAGGGAAAGTAAGAGCAAGAACAGTGAAGATATATGTGACTGACTGGCAACCTGGTGCATAAACAACAATCCTACTTTCATAAGTTATTGAGCGCACTTTCAGAATGAATAGGACTGCTACAGGAGAGATGGGCTGTACCTAAACCAACCTGGATCAAAGAGATTTACAAAGAACATACCTAAGACCAGGGGCTCGATTTTGCCAGTGTGGGCGGGCTGGGGCGTGTCAGGTGGGATTCGTGTCAGGACCCCGACTCCGAAGTGAAGTGTTGAAAAATTGCAATTTTCCCCTAATTAGGCAATTGATTTCCAGCGTGTGGGAACCCCTGGCCCAATGAGTCTGTTCATACAGAAAGTCGCCTCTGATGATGTCATCAATGCTGCTAGATTTAAGGTCTGTAAGCAGCCTTGCTTCTTCTGGAGACTGGAAACGCTTTGGAAATTATATGAAGGACTTCATTTAATGACCATGTCCACCAGCAAGCAAAAGTGTGCACCTCGCTTTGATGAGCCCTCCCTCCAAGCTCTGGTGCAGGGAGCAAGATCTAATAAGGAGGTGCTCTTCCCTTCCTCAGGGAAAAAAAAGCCACCCCAGCAGACTAAAGCTGTGTGGCTGCAAGTGGCCGAGGAGGTCAACTCCATATCAATGAGCCGCAGAACCTGGCTGCAATGCAGGAAGAGTTTTCATGACCTTCTCCGCACAGGAAAAGTGAGTATGACTTTCCCATCACCCTCAATCTGATCCCCATCGCCTCTCCTCACCAGCACTCTGCTTTGCCAACCTCTTCCTCCACATCCCACTTGACACCAATATCCCTGCGGCGGCGGACCTGCGGGGAACCAGGCGGCGGCGGCGAGGTTAAAGAGGCGGCAGAGACCAGGTAGGCCTCAGAGCGGCGGCGGACCTGCGGGGAACCAGGCGGCGGCGGCGAGGTTTAAGAGGCGGCAGAGACCAGGTAGGCCTCAGAGCGGCGGCGGACCTGCGGGGAACCAGGCGGCGGCGGCGAGGTTAAAGAGGCGGCAGAAACCAGGTAGGCCTCAGAGCGGCGGCGGACCTGCGGGGAACCAGGCGGCGGTGGCGAGGTTTAAGAGGCGGCAGAAATCAGGTAGGCTTACCAATCACCGAGCTCGGAGGGAGAGAAGTAAAAAGAAATCGAAGTGTGACATCACCAGAAAGCAGGTAAGTGATTGGTTGGTGAGTATTTCTCTCTTTTTAAACTTAAACTCTGTGGTTTATAGTTTCTAAGCTCTCTGTGGTGTAGCGGGGACTGTTGGTAAACCAGGGCCCTTAAGTATATCATTTAACTGTAGTGTAATTGGTGGGATTGATTTGTTTTAATTTAATTTGAATTAATTAAAGGGTAAGTCATGGCAGGAGAGCTCGGCCCCGTGGTGTGCTCCTCCTGTGCTATGTGGGAAATCAGGGACCCTTCCGGTGTCCTTGACAACCATGTGTGCGGGAAGTGTATCCAGCTACAGCTACTGGCAGACCGCATTACGGCACTGGAGCTGCGGATGGATGCGTATTGGAGCATTCGCGATGCTGAGAACCTCGTGAATAGCACGTTTAGCGAGTTGGTCACACCGCAGGCAAAGGGTGTACAGGCAGGAAGTAAATGGGTGACCACCAGGCAGAGTAAGAGGTGCAGGCAGGTAGTGCAGGGGTCCCCTGTGGACATCCCCCTCTCAAACAGATATACCACTTTGAATACTGTTGGGGGGGATGACTTATCAGGGGAAGGCAGCAGCAGCCAACTTCCTGGCACCATGGGTGGCTCTGCTGCACAGGCTGGGAGGAAAAAGAGTGGAAGAGCTATAGTGATAGGGGACTCAATTGTAAGGGGAATAGAAAAGCGTTTCTGCGGCCGCAACCGAGACTCCAGGATGGTGTGTTGCCTCCCTGGTGCAAGGGTCAAGGACGTCTCGGAGCGGCTACAGAACATTTTGGAGGGGGAGGGCGAACAGCCAGCTGTCGTGGTGCACATAGGCATCAACGATATAGGTAAAAAAGGGGATGAGGTCCTAAAAGCAGAATATAGGGAGTTAGGAGGTAAATTAAAAAATAGGACCTCAAAGGTAGTAATCTCAGGATTGCTACCAGTGCCACGTGCTAGTCAGAGTAGAAATAGGAGGATATTTATAATGAATACGTGG
The DNA here is from genome assembly GCA_030390025.1 of Squalus acanthias. Lineage (NCBI taxonomy): Eukaryota > Metazoa > Chordata > Chondrichthyes > Squaliformes > Squalidae > Squalus > Squalus acanthias. The sequence continues at coordinate 44,408,294 of CM059435.1, forward strand.
CTAGAGGAATGGTGCAAGGGGGAGGGATTCAAATTCCTGGGACATTGGAACCGGTTCTGGGGGAGGTGGGACCAGTACAAACCGGACGGTCTGCACCTGGGCAGGGCCAGGACCGCTGTCCTAGGGGGAGTGTTTGCTAGTGCTGTTGGGGAGGGTTTAAACTGAAGTGGCAGGGGGTTGGGCACCTGAGCAGGGAGACAGAGGAAAGCGTGTCAGGGAGGGACAGAAGGTATGGAGTAAAAGGTAAAGTGTTAAAAAAGGAAAAAGCAGGAACTAAGTGTCACAAAACATATTTGAAAGTTCTTTATCTGAATGCACGTAGCATTCGTAACAAAATGGATGAGTTAACGGCACAAATAACTACGTATGGGTATGATCTTGTGGCCATTACAGAAACATGGCTGCAGGGTGACAACGTCTGGGAACTAAATATGCCAGGGTATTTAACAATCAGGAAGGACAGGCAGGAAGGAAGGGGAGGTGGGGTGGCTATGTTAATAAAGGAAGGAATCACTGTAATACAGAGAAATTATATTGGGTCAAAGGATCAGGATAATGAAACAGTTTGGGTGGCGATAAGGAATAATAAGGGGAAAAAAACACTAGTGGGAGTAGTATATAGGCCTCCTAATAGTTGCAACTCTGCTGGAAGAAGTATTAATCAGGAAATAGTTGGGGCATGTAATAAGGGAACAGCTATAATTATGGGGGATTTTAACTATCATATTAACTGGACAAATCAAATTGGGCAGGGCAGCCTTGAGGAAGAGTTTATTGAGTGTATTAGGGATGGATTTCTTGAGCAGTATGTAACTGATCCTACAAGGGGGCAAGCAACCTTGGACCTGGTCCTGTGTAATGAGTCAGGATTAATTAATAATGCCCTAGTTAAGGATCCCCTTGGAATGAGTGACCATAACATGGTTGAATTCCATATCCAATTAGAGGGTGAGAAGGTTGGTTCTCAAACAAGCGTACTGAGCTTGAATAAAGGAGACTATGATGGTATGAGAGCGGAATTGATTAAAGTGGACTGGGAAAATAGATTAAAGGGTAAGACGGTACATGAGCAGTGGTGTTCATTTAAGGAGTTATTTTACAACTTTCAAAAGAAACATATTCCACTGAGGAAAAAAGGGTGTAAAAGAAATGACAGCCATCCGTGGCTAAGTAAAGAAATTAAGGATAGTATCCGACTAAAAACAAGGACATATAAGGTAGCCAAACTTAGTGGGAGGATAGAAGATTGGGAAGTCTTCAAAAGACAGCAAAAAGTAACTAAAGGATTGATTAAGAAAGGGAAGATAGATTATGAAAATAAATTAGCAAAAAATATAAAAACAGATAGCAAGAGTTTCTATAGTTATATAAAAAGAAAAAGGGTGGCTAAGGCAAACGTAGGTCCCTTAGAGGATGAGACCGGGAAATTAATGGTGGGAAACATGGAGATGGCAAAAATGCTGAACAAATATTTTGTTTCAGTCTTTATGGTAGAGGACACTAAGAATATCCCAACACTGGACAAACAGGGGGCTCTAGGGGGGGGGGGGGGGGGTGGGGGGGGAGCTAAATACGATTAAAATCACTAAGGAATTGGTACTCAGTAAAATAATGGGACTCAAGGCGGATAAATCCCCTGGACCTGATGGCTTACATCCTAGGGTCTTGAGGGAAGTGGCAGTAGGGATTGTGGATGCTTTGGTAATAATTTTCCAAAATTCCCTGGACTCAGCAAAGGTCCCGGCAGATTGGAAAACTGCTAATGTAACACCCTTATTTAAAAAGGGTAGTAGGCAGAAGGCTGGAAATTATAGACCAGTTAGCCTAACATCTGTGGTGGGTAAAATTTTGGAGTCTATTATTAAGGAGACAGTAACGGAACATTTAGATAAACATAATTTAATAGGACAAAGTCAGCATGGCTTTATGAAGGGGAAGTCATGTCTGACAAATTTGCTTGAGTTCTTTGAGGACATAACGTACAGGGTGGATAAAGGGGAACCAGTGGACGTAGTGTATTTAGACTTCCAGAAGGCATTCGACAAGGTGCCACATAAAAGATTATTGCTCAAGATAAAAAATCACTGGATTGGGGGTAATATTCTGGCATGGGTGGAGGATTGGTTATCTAACAGGAAGCAGAGAGTTGGGATAAATGGTTCACTCTCGGACTGGCAACCAGTAGCCAGTGGTGTTCCGCAGGGGTCGGTGCTGGGTCCCCAACTCTTTACAATCTATATTAACGATTTGAAGGAGGGGACCGAGTGTAACATATCAAAGTTTGCAGATGATACAAAGATGGGAGGGAAAGTAGAAAGTGAGGAGGACATAAAAAACCTACAAGGGGATATAGACAGGTTGGGTGAGTGGGCGGAGATTTGGCAGATGCAATACAATATTGGAAAATGTGAGGTTATGCACTTTGGCAGGAAAAATCAGAGAGCAAGTTATTATCTTAATGGCGAGAAACTGGAAAGTACTGCAGTACAAAGGGATCTGGGGGTCCTAGTGCAAGAAAATCAAAAAGTTAGTATGCAGGTGCAGCAGGTGATCAAGAAGGCCAATGGAATGTTGGCTTTTATTGCTAGGGGGATAGATTATAAAAACAGGGAGGTATTGCTGCAGTTATATAAGGTATTGGTGAGACCGCACCTGGAATACTGCATACAGTTTTGGTGTCCATACTTAAGAAAAGACATACTTGCTCTCGAGGCAGTACAAAGAAGGTTCACTCAGTTAATCCCGGGGATGAGGGGGTGGACATATGAGGAGAGGTTGAGTAGATTGGGACTCTACTCATTGGAGTTCAGAAGAATGAGAGGCGATCTTATTGAAACATATAAGATTGTGAAGGGGCTTGATCGGGTGGATGCGGTAAGGATGTTCCCAAGGGTGGGTGAAACTAGAACTAGGGGGCATAATCTTAGAATAAGGGGCTGCTCTTTCAAAACTGAAATGAGGAGAAACTTCTTCACCCAGAGGGTAGTAGGTCTGTGGAATTTGCTGCCCCAGGAAGCTGTGGAAGCTACATCATTAAATAAATTTAAAACAGAAATAGATAGTTTCCTAGAGGTAAAGGGAATTAGGGGTTACGGTGAGCGGGCAGGAAATTTGACATGAGGCTGAGTTCGGATCGGTCAGGGCCCTGTGGGTGGCGGAGCGGGCCCAGGGGCTGAGTGGCCGGGTCCTGCTCCTACTTCTTGTGTTCTTTAGATTTGAGGTTAGGATCAGATCAGCCATGATCTTATTGAATGGCGGAGCAGGCTCGAGGGGCCGATTGGCCTACTCCTGCTCCTATTTCTTATGTTCTTATGTTCTTACCCATTCCCTCTCTCTCTCTATGGTCACATTAACTTAACTATTCGACAATACAGCCCTCACACTCTCTATCACTGTGATGCAATGACAACAACTTACAACACACAGGGTGTGTCCTTTGTCTCTACACTCACTCTTTCATTCTCACTCAAACTCCACTTGTGTCCCTCATTGCAGGAAAAGAGAGCCCACAATAAGAGGGAAAGAGCCATGACAGGAGGAGGGCCACCCTCAGTAGCCCAGCTCACCTCCTGGGAGGAGGCAGCCCTGGAAATCGCCGGGATCGTGGAGGATTCCCAAGTGGGGGACGGACAGACGGGCGCATCACAGCAAGCTGGTGACAGAATAGTTTGGCATCTCTCTCATTGACATTGCATGAGTCACTGATAATGAATCTGATGCTCTAACAGATTGACTTATGATCATCTGCACTATTCAATGTGCATGTAACCTTGACCTCACATCTCTAACTCTTTCCTTTACTCTCTCACAGGACCATCGAAAGCCCCTGTCCCCACTGTCCAGAATGAAGAGCCTGAGCTTCCAGACTCCTCAGAGGAAGCTGCAACCTCTGAGGGCGCAGCGTCAGCAGAATTCAGCGCACCCAGCACCAGCGCAGACACTCACACCTCGGTGGGACCTTCGCGAGATAGAGTAGTGTTGGCACCTGGTGTATCACAGCTCACAAGTGAGCATCAGCAGATGGTGGAGACAGGGTCAGCAGTGGAGAGTCCTCGTCAGAGGGCGCAGGACTCTGCCAGCTCGGCTCAGCTGCATGTCGACCCTGTGCCTCCGGGTCCATCCAGAAGGAGAGCGGTGCTGGAACTCCAGGAACAGGTGCAGGAGTCTCTGGCAGGTTTTGTCGCCAGGGTCGCTGCGAGTGTGGAGCGAATGGAGGAGTCCATCGCGAACATGAGCAGAGCCTTTGTGGAGGCAATGGCGCATGAACGCATCACCACGGAAAGGATGGCAACCTCCGTGGAAAGGATGGCTAACTCCGTGGTAAGGCTGGCTACGGTAGAGGAGAGGATGGCTATGGCCATGGAGGAGCTTAGACGCCAGGGTATGGAAAACATGGTAATTGTTCAGAATAAAATGACATCTCTTGAGGAGCGATGGTCAGCTTTTGAGCATACAAACCAGACCTTCATGGAAGTCCTCTGGAGTAGGACTTCCAGTGCAGAAACAGGTCCTCATGGCCCCCCTGAAGTGCAGCAAGGTGCTGTCAAGCCACTTGCTAGCTCTGAAGTGGGGCTGACCCATGAGAGGGATGTTGGTGGCAGACAACAAGGAAGTGGGGGCTCCTCTCCAAGTGCTCACATGACCATGCCACTGCAGAGCCCTTGGTCAGAGATCCACCAGAGTCCTCACCCAACTGAGATGGGCGTCTCAGCCCCTGCACAGCCGCAGGAGCAGCAGACTGTTGGCGAGCCCGCACAGGTTTGCCACCCCAGAGGACGCCCGCCAAAGGCGTCGAGACAGGAGCAGCAAGAAAGTGAGCAAGGGGCCTCCACATCTGCTGAAGCCACAGGGGAAGCACCAGGTAGGAGCATGCGTAAGAGGAAGATAAAGCACAAGTATTCACAAGGGTAGTCACTTGGGTGCTGTGATGTTTTGTATTTGGACCAGCCATCATTATCATTGTATTATAAACAGATTTGATGGCAAACTGTTGAAGTTGTGGCCTGTGTCATTTCGCAAATGGGACTTTCACATTGAGGGCTTAGGGCGCCTTGCAATTGTCAGTATGGTGGTCAGAGTGATAGGGATCCACAGGTTCTTGTCCATTGTCGATGCTCTGCTAAGAAGGTGTGAGACAAAAGTGTTTGATTGTGCAGGCTAACCAAATCTGGCCAGGATGAGTGTGTCCCTTGCATCCCGGGCAGCAATGTTGTCGCACGCTGGCGCCTTCTGGCCTGTGCAGCTTCAGGTGGGTGAGCAGCAGCTTGGCGCTCCTGTTGTTGCTGCTGCTGTTGGTGCTGCTGTTGTTCCGGGTTCTGCTGTTGCCGCGGCTGGTCTTTGTCTGAATCTGATGTCCAGGAGGAAAGGAATTAAATGGTCGCCATGCTTCTGGTATATGCCTCAGTTGAGGAAGCACTCAGTCAAGGTGGCGAGAGGGGTTTCCCAGGAGTTCACACTGGAGATGGGTGTCAGGCTCCAAACTTCCACGACAATGAGTAGGCCTGCTAAAAGTTTGCCCAGACCTGAAACAACAAAGTTCTGCCACCTGCAAATGCTCACCGGTGAAAACTTCTTTGTAATGGTGGAGCTGCAGCTGTCAGTAAGCAATCCAATTGTGAGGCCGCCAGCATTACCTGGCGTGTTCCAGAGGAGGCATGTAGGATGGGGAAAATGTCTAAAAATCGAAAGGCCTCTCAAAATGGGATAATAGAGGCAATTAAGGGCTGATCCCGCCTCTTGGAGGCGGGATAGAAACGGGGTCAGAAAACACGCATGTGGGAAAATTGCTCGGAGGCGGGATGGAGGCGGGATCGGGCCCTCCCGCCATTTTTTGCGATTTTACCACCTCACACGCCTCCAAACCTGCCTCCTCGTGCTTGGCAAAATCGAGCCCTCAGTATCTGAGCTGGTGGCTGCGAGTGTGAAATCGAATGACGGTGAGGTGTCTTCATCATCACTGCCTTCTTTCTCTTCTAGTTCTTGCTCCTCCACCACTGCCTGGCCAGGTTGCAGTTCTTGGGTATCTGAATTGAGAAAGGCACAAGGTTGTGGTGAGGGGGTTGGGAGGGAACGCAAGAGGTGCATGCTTACACCATCTGCAGCTTGTAAATCAGAAGAGATTGTGGGATGAGGGGGAAGTGGGATGTGAGAGAGAGGATTAGGTATGAGAATACCGTCATCATCTTCGATTGTTTCAGCCTTGCTGCTGACCACTAGCTTTAAGTGGTGCTAGCCTCGCACGAACTTGGGCCCCCTTCTGAGGCGTTCAGCCACTCAACAATGTGTTTAGCACTGCCTCAACGCTGCAATCATTTAAATTAGCAGGCAGCACGAATTTTACATGCTGCCTGCATCAGAAGCAACGGGCGGGGGTTAATCGCGTATCGCGAGCCCTGCCACTGTTTTTGGGGTCTAGCGACTTTAGCCCCCTTAAACCTTTGCATCATTAGGACCAGCAGCAGCAGTTGGACAAGTTTCACTGATGTTGCTGAGCTCCTCCTGGTGGTGGCCTCTGTGGCTCCAGATCAGCCTTTGGGACCACAACCAACAGGACTGAGGAGGAAAAGGTAGTGAGCAAAATAAAAATCTTTTAATTCTTAATTTCACTTTATAAAAATAAGGGGAGCACTATCCCATGTCATTCATTTTTAATTAAGATAACTAACCCTGGAAGGACGGAAATACATTGCAATCTATTTTTTAAAAATACACTTCATTAAATGTCTCCGACAGAGTCAGCTGTTATCTTAAAGCATTGGTTTTCAAGCTGGGTCCTGTGGTCCCTCGGGAAGACCCCTGGGGGATTCCAAGTCTCTCTCCATGTTCATCAGAATTATTGAAGTTTTCTGTGTTTGGTTGACTTATTAGCAGCATAGATTGAAAAACAATGACTTAAAGGGAGAGGACAACATACATTTAAACAAGCGCTTTTAACAATTACACTATGGAGAATGTGCTCACAGGTTATACACACCTTCCACACACACCGCACCCCACCCCCCACTCACACACCTAAAAATCATACATATTCCACTAGAGGTCCCTGTATGGCAATCCACAGCAAGAACCTGGCTGATTTCTTTCCCCTTTTCTGACTCAACATCACTAAAGTCAGTCGTAATGTCCTCACCATTTCTCTGGTTGAGATCATTGAATTCAGCACAAGATCAAACCTGGGAGCTTCCTCTTTTTCAGAAGTAACAACATAGTAAGAAACACCTTAAGATGGACTCAATACAAATTGACTAATCAACCCTATCATACGACACAGGTAACAGTATTATTAGAACACATTGCTTGTCCATGCAATAGAGCTGTAAATATTCAATCTCTCAACTTCTGTCCACAATCTCAGTGTTACCAAAGAGAGAAACGTAAAAGTGTCCCAAGGTCCTAAAGCCAGTACTATCCAAACAGACATCGGAATAATACCTGCCTTGCCATAGGCACAGATTCACAAAATCCATTGAAAGACATTCCCTTACTAGGCCTGATACCCCAGTGATCTCTTTTTCCATATCGATTACCATATCATCCTCAAACTCTCATGCTCCATATATCTCTTTTCGCCACTTTAACAGTCTTGGGAATATCCATAACACCCTCTATGGACTTTTCGCAATCACATACTGTCATGTGCTTAAAGGGGAGGGGAGGGGAGGTGAAGAGGGAGAGACAATATACATTTAATGGCACAGTTTTAAAGAGTGTGTAGGGACAGAGCGGCCTGGGAGATAATGTGCATAGGCCCCTGAAGGTGGCAGGACATATTGAGAGAGTGGTTAGCAAAGCATATGGGATCTTGAGCTTCATAAATAGAGGTATTGAGTACAAAAGTAGAGAAGTTATGCTGAACTTTTATAAAGCGCTGGTTAGGCCACAACTGGAGTATTGCGTCCAGTTCTGGTTACCACACTTTAGGAAGGATGTGAAGGCCCTTGAGAGGGTGCAGAGGAGATTTACCAGAATGGTTCCGGGGATGGGGGATCTTAGCTATAAGGGCAGGTTGGAGAAGCTGGATTTGTTTTCCTTAGAGCAAAGGAGGTTGAGGGGTGATTTGATGGATGTGTACAAGATTATGATGGGTTTGGATAGGCTAGATGGGGAAAGGCTGTTCCTACTAGTTGATGGTACAAGGACTAGGGGACACAGATTTAAGGTTTTGGGCAAGAGATACAGGGGGGATGTGAGGAAAATCTTTTTTACGCAGTGAGTGGTGAGGACCTGGAACTCGCTGCCGATGGAAGTGGTGGAAACGGAGACACTCAATGTTTTCAAGGGGAGACTGGATAGGCACTTGAGGGAAATAAACTTGCCCGGCTACGGGGATCGAGCGGGGGAATGGGACTGACTGGATTGCTCCACAGAGAGCCGGCACAGACTCGATGGGCCAAATGGCCTGCTTCTGTACTGTTATAACTCTATGGGTGCAATCTTACCTGCCGAAGTGATTTGGAAGCGAGTCTGCTGCCTTCCGGGTTCCAGTCCCGCCCCCAGCGACGTCCGACGCAGAGACGCTATTTTACCCTGATTGGCCTTGTTAAGCCCGCCCTGTGAGCTTGCTGGCCAATTAAGGGAAGCCGGTGTCAGATGACGTCAGTTGATGACGCATCATCTGCCGGTTTTCTTAAAGGGACAGCAGCCATTCCTTTTTGAAAGATGATTTTTCAGTGTTTGACAGCATTGAGGTGCTGTCAAACACTGACAATCACTGTGCAAAGGTGAACCCTTGTACCCAGGCTCTCCAATGACTCTTTCCTTAGGATAAAACAAATGGTAGCTGCAGGTGAGATTGCAGAAGCGATCTGTCACTTCTCCCAATGAGCAGAGGCTACACAAACACTTCAAAGCTTGTCACCTACAGAAAAATTTAAACACATTAAAAATGACTTTCACAACATTTCCTTACCTTTGATACTCACCAGTGTCCCACTGGATCCTTCACACCACTTCTGCAGCTGTCATCTGTACACAAACATTACAACAGACCCACAGCACGCTTCACTTACCCTGGCGAGGTTCCCCGACATCGGGAAGCCCGCAGCAGGAGTCTTAAAATGGGAAAAAACCTCTTAACTGCCTGTTAACTGCCTGTCCCGCCTCTAAACCCAATGTAGAGGAGACCGCATCATGAGCAGCGAATACAGTATACTAAATTACAACAAGTACAAGTAAATCGCTGTTTCACCTGGAAGGAGTGTTTAGGGCCCTGGAGAGTGGGAAGGGAGGAGGTAAAAGGGCGGGTGTTGCATCTCCTGCGCTTGCACGGAAAGGTGCCGCGGGAAGGGGAGAGGGTGTTGGGGGTGGTAGAGGAGTGGACCAGGGTGTCACGGAGGTAGCGGTCCCTTTGGGATGCTTAAAGGGGAGGGGAGGGGAGGAGAAGATGTTTTTGGTGATGGGATCCCGCTGGAATTGACGGAAATGGCGGAGGATGATCCATTGAATATGAAGGCTGGTGGGGTGAGAAGTGAGGACAAGGGGAACCCTATCATGGTTCTGAGAGAGAGGGGAAGGGGTGAGAGCAGAAGTGTGGGAAAATCTCTAACGTGTCGGGCAGTAGAACTGCTCGCACCATCTGCCTACGCACTGCGTCACCCCATTGCCCTACCGTTCCGTAAATGTGTGGCCTCAGGTCGGACATTTGTGGCGGAGTTTCATCAGGCATGACGGCCAAAGTTTAGCCGGCTGGTTTTCAGTTATGAGAACAAAAGTCTTTGCAAGCCGGCCTGCACAATGTCTCTAGGTCCTTCCTGCCCCATAATCTTATGAAAAGTTGGACCCTTAGCCTTTCTTATTGCAGTTTCCCAATCACATTCTGTAAGCTGGGTAACCTCCCACAATCTAAGGGCCTTTAGGATCCAGCGGGTCCAGGCATTTATTTCTTTGGGTATTGTGCCTAGCATGTCGACAAGAGCCTTCAGGGCTGCTATACGGAGGGGAGTGGTAGTTGTTGAAATTACCGTGGTCTCCCTACTAGTAACAGCGGATTGCCCATCACTACTAGAGGGGGCTTCCTCATTAACAGAGCCAGGTGAATGCTCACCTTTCCCACCTACTCGGGACCTTGTGCAACTATCCATCAGGGTAGATTCGGTCATTCTACTGGTTTTAGCAGATTGTTGCGTTGGGCAGGTAGGAACTCGCACCGAGCTGGGACCCTTACAAGCACAGCTAAACTCCTCCCAGGGATACAGATGGGGTGGGGGGTGCTGCAGGGTTAACAACAGAGACAGGCACCAAAGCATTATCGGGGCAGTAGTGAGAAAATACAACCTGTAGTCTGTCCACATCACCCTGCAGTGTACCTTATCTTCCAATGCCTCTCCCTCATCACGCATGCATTTCTTAGCAGTGTGGAAGGAATGATTAGCTTGTACAGTGTGGACCTTGACTGAATTGTGCTCCTCCTTAACCTTCTCTAGTTCTGCCTTTACTGATTCTTTTTCAGCCCATATCTGATCAGGCTTCCTGCACAGGGCACTTGTTCCAAGACAGAGTCCCTGCAGTAGGTATGTTTTCTGTTTCTGCTGGCATACATTCTCCAGTGCCTGCTCAATCTGCACCCAGTTCCCAGTCAAGATTTCCTTGGAAAAACAGTAAGGTTCCCCCCTTATTTTTAGTCAACCAGAAAGTTTCTAAGGGACCAACTGGGTAATGAAACTGTCTATTTTATCTGATTCCATCCTATTCCCTAGATTGCGATTCCCAGGAGTTAGTTATACCCACTATTGATATAAAATTGTACTCACCATCCGCGTATTCGTTGGACAAGTTCACGGCACCAAATGTTAAGCAGTCAACCTCCTTTCTCCTCTGGTTCACAACAACACGTTTCAAGTAAGCACGAGACTTTGTAATGGAATGTACAGAACAGACTTTATTGATACACAGTAAAGGTGATCGGTCTTTAACTGTATACAGGGAGTGACTTTACCGATTTCTGTATCTTTCGAGTACACTCTGACAAACTGTTGAAAACCATACTCCTTTATATACCACATTTTGACTAAATCAAAGGAAAATGTCAAAATGACCTATCTATTTACAAATCCTTTGAAAACAGACTATGTAAACAGTTTGTAATTGTTTACCTCAGAACCACTTCACCGACATGAGACTTCCTGACGTAACATTTGCTAGCATCTCTGAAGTAAAAGCTTTACCAACTGCTATCTGTATCGAATGGATCCCAACCCATGTTTATTACCCTAAAACTAAACATTAACCATTCATGGGTGACGTCATTACTATCACTTATTCCCTTACACAAGCACTTTACATTTTAGAAAACAAGCAATGTCTTCTTTTTACGACACTTCAAAGTCATCCTATTAATATCGGAAAGCCTGGCAATGCATTCCTTTTGCAACACTTCAGTGTCATCCTGTTTTATATCGGAAAGCCTGGAAGCCTGTTAATTGAAGATACAAAGAAGTTCGACTGTTAAACTTTTAACTTTCACGATGTCCAACGCTGTTCTGTTGCTTAAATTTTAAAGTAACTTTAGTCAGCTTTCAGCCCTTCCCCCCACCACTGCTGCTGAGCCTGTGACTGGCTGAGTAGTTCTACTCATTTTTCAGCTTCAGCAACAGTCTGGTCTTACGCTAGTGTTTTACTCTCCTGGCCCGAAGTATATTTCTCTGCCACTTCGGGATCTTATGGTGACCTCCAACTTCGCCATTATCTTTCTGCCCCGCAAACAATTCTGCATATCTTCTGGATCTTCATTCCCATGCAAATAACCTCCATCCTACGATTCTCTACCCTTCCAGTAGCTTCTGGATTTCACTCACCCACTACACCTGTCTCCAAACTTGGACAACAGTGTGTCGATGCTCCATGCCGACTCCACCTTACCTACATCAACTTTATCCCACAACAGGACTTCTGACTTTAACTCTAGACTCCCTCCTATTGTCTCTTATCTATTCCCGTTTACTACCAGGATATATGTATCCTAATAATTGCTACATAACCAGGCCTATGTAACTTGAGTTTTCCCTGTGTTCATTTGCATGCGCATTTCGGCTGCTGCTCCAGACCTGAGCCGATTGCTTCCTTTTCCACTTTTTTCTTCCCCTTTTTCTTTTCTCTCTGCACCTCATTGGCTGCTCTCTCATGTCATCATGCCTCCTTTCATTTCTCCCCTCTCGGGTACTCTGCGCTCCCAAATCCCTACCCCAAACCTTCATTACACTTTGACCTTCCTACTCTCCTGCTGTAGTCCCATCTGCATCTGTCCATGACAGCATTGGTAGCAGTGACCACCGCACAGTCATTGTGGAGACAAAGCCCCGTCTTCACACTGAGGACACCCTCCATCGTGTTGTGTGGCACTACCACTGTGCTAAATGGGATAGATTCAGAACAGATCTAGCAGCTCAAAACTGGGCATCCATGAGGCGCTGTGGACCATCAGCAGCAGCAGAATTGTATTCCACCACAATCTGTAACCTCATGGCCCGGCATATCCCTCACTCTACCATTAGCACCAAGTCAGTGGACCAACCCTGGTTCAATAAGGAGTGTAGAAGAGCATGCTAGGAGCAGCACCAGGCGTACCTAAAAATGAGATGCCAAGCTGGGGAAGCTGCAATACAGGACTACATGCATGCTAAAAAGCGGAAGCAGCATGCTATAGACAGGGCTAAGCGATCCCACAATCACCGGATCAGATCAAAGCTCTGCAGTCCTGCTACATCCAGTCGTGAATGGTGGTGGACAATTAAACAACCAACGGGAGGAGGAGGCTCCATGAATATCCCCATCCTCAATGCTGGTGGAGCCCAGCACGTGAGTGCAAAAGACAAGGCTGAAGCATTTGCAACCATCTTCAGCTAGAAGTGCCGAGTGGATGATCCATATCGGCCTCCTCCTGAGGTCCCCACCACCACAGAAGCCAGTCTTCAGCCAATTCGATTCACTCCATGTGATATCAAGAAATGGCTGAGTGCACTGGATACAGCAAAGGCTGTGGGCCCCGACAACATCCTGGCTGCCGTGCTGCAGACTTGTGCTCCAGAACTAGCCACGCCTCTAGCCAAGCTGTTCCAGTACAGCTATAACACTGGCATCTATCCGACAATGTGGAAAACTGCCCAGGTGCATCCTGTTCACAAAAAGCAGGACAAATCCAACCCGGCCAATTACCACCCCATCAGTCTACTCTCAATCATCAGCAAAGTGATGGACGGTGTCGGAGACAGTGCTATCAAGCAGCACTTACTCACCAATAACCTGCTCACTGATACTCAGTTTGGGTTCTGCCAGCACCACTCAGCTCCAGACCTCATTACAGCCTTGGTCCAAACATGGACAAAGGAGCTGAATTCCAGAGGTGAGGTGAGAGAGACTGCCCTTGACATCAAGGCAGCATTTGACCGAGTGTGGCATCAAGGAGCCCTAGTAAAACTGAAGTCAATGGGAATCGGGGGGGTCAACGCTCCACTAGCTGGAGTCATACCTAGCACAAAGGAAGATGGTTGTGGTGATTGTAGGTCAATCATCACAGCCTCAGGACATCGCTGCAGGAGTTCCTCAGGGCACTGTCCAAGGCCCAACCATCTTCTGCTGCTTCATCAATGACCTTCCCTCCAACATAAGGTCAGAAATGGGGATGTTCGCTGATGCCTGCACAGTGTTCAGTGCCATTTGCAACTCCTCAGATAATGAAGCAGTTCATGCCCGCATGCAGCAAGACCTGGACAGCATTTAGGCTTGGGCTCATAAGTGGCAAGTAACATTTACGCTACACAAGTGGCAAGTAATGACCACCTCCAACAAGAGAGAGTCTAACCACTTCCCCTTTACATTCAACGGCATTACCATCATTGACTCCCCCACCATCAACATCCTGGGGTTCACCATTGACAAGAAACCTGACTTGACCAGCCACATAAATAATGTTGCTACAAGAGCAGGTCAGAAGCTAGGTATTCTGTGGCGAGTGTCTCACCTCCTGACTCCCCAAAGCCTTTCCACCACCTACAAGGCATAAGTCAGGAGTGTGCTGGAATACTCTCCATTTGCCTGGATGAGTGTAGCTCCAGCAACACTCAAGCAGCTCAACACCATCCAGGACAAAACAGCCCACTTGATTGGCACCCCATCCACCACCTTAAACATTCACTCCCTCCACCATTGGCGCACCATGGCTGCATTATGTACCATCAACAAGATGCACTGCAGCAACTCACCGAGGCTTCTTCGACAGCACCTCCCAAACCTGCGACCTCTACCACCTAGAAGAACAAGGGCAGCAGACGCATTGGAACACCACCACCTCCAAGTTCCCCTCCAAGTCACGCACCATCTTGACTTGGAAATATATTGACATTGCTTTATCATTGCTGGGTCAAAATCCTGGAACTCTCTACCTAGCATCACTGTGGGAGTACCTTCAATAGACGGAATGCAGCGGTTCAAGACAGTGGCTCACCACCAACTTTTCAAGGGCAATTAGGATGGGCAATAAATGCTGGCCTTGCCAGCGATGCCCAAATCCCATGAATGAATAAAAAAAATATATATATATAGTTAAATTTGGCACCATTTCCATCAGAGATAAGTGTAGCAGATTAAGCGTTATTAGAAACAATTTTTGTGCATGGTGTTAGGCACTGGTGAAGAAGTCTGCAAATCTAACCAGAATGGTGTCCCTTCCCCAATTTTCTTCTCCCCCTGTATCCGAGTGCAAATGCAGTCCGCCCACGACTCATGCGAATGCCCATTGAATGTTTATGCACCAGTGCCTGTGATGTGCTAATCGCATTCAACTTTCACAGGTCAGACTATTTGCATAATTATTCACAGTTCCAAGTATTGAGAGCATGTTAAGGCCGGCATTGTCTGTGTGTCACTAATTCTTTATTTTAGAGAAAACTGCAAGAAAACTCATGGGGAGTATTCCAAAGGCACTCAAGTGGCATGAATCACTTAGACACGATTTTGCCAGCCCTGGGGAGGTGGGTTTGGAGGCGAGACTGCCGGGAAAATCGGCAGAATCTTGGGGCGGATACTCATTCCGCTCCCAACCCGCCTCCGTGCCATCTTCCCAGGAGGCGGGTACCCGGCCCACGCTGGGTTCCGTCTCCCCGAGGCAGTAAGGGAATTAATGTCAGTTAACTGCCTGTTAACAGTTTCCAAGAAAGCTTTTGGTTTAAACAAATCAACAGAAAAATAGCAATAAAAAAGGATATGAAATCCTCAAGACCATTTTTTAAAAGCAAGTGTAATGCTGGTAAAAGTTGTCCTTTAATCATCCCTATCTCCACATACTCAGTTCAGGTTGGTAGTTCCAACTATATGGACATATTAGTGTGTTCAATGGTTTTGCACAGGGGCCATGGCTCTTTCAACCACTTTGATCTACTTGAACTAGTTTCAACCACTATGAGCTGCAACTACGATCAGCTTTCACGTTAACTTTATTTCAAAAGGAAACTTAAGTAATCATGTACAAATGTAAAATATCTCACAAAAGCAAAGTTTACAGCTGAGATGCCCAAACCAAAAAGACCCAACTCTAATTCTCAGTGTATTGACTGAATCATCCAGCTACAAGAATCCTCCACGATCTCCCCAATAGTGCTAGGTAGGCCCTCCTTTTAAATCAATGTTTTTTTTTTACAGTTTTATCTACTAATGTTAGTTCTTCATTGTGGTAAACAGAACAACATGGTGGAATACAAATCTGAACATCTCATGGAACTGGCCCAATAAAATGCATTTCAGTTGACATGCTATGGAACTGGTCCCATTCATTACTTAAAGGGTCGAACCACTGTGAAAAACTGTTTTAAGTTTGAGTGGAGGAAGAACCAGAAGAGTAGTGCATCAATTTTATTCCACACACTTCACATACAAGTAATGAAATTTGCACTTCTATACAATTTATAAACAAATAGAGTATTAATCATCAAATAATAGGAGAGTGTAACAAAGGTAATATAATAATCATTGGGGTCTTTAATCTTCATATAGACTGTGCAAAATCAAATTGGCAAAGGTAGTTTGGACGATGAGTTCATGGAATACATTCAAAACAGTTTCCTAGAACAATACATTATGGAACCAACCAGGGAACAGGCTATTTTAGATCTTGTATTGGGTAATGAGACAGGGTTAATTAGTAATCTCATAGTAAAGGATCATCTGGGGAAGAGTGATCATAATATGATAGAATTTCACATTGAGTTTGAGAGTGAAATACTCAAGTCCGAAATGAGAGTCTTAAACTTAAATGAAGCCAATTACAAAGGTATGAGGGGCGAGTTGGGTAGGTTAGATTGGGAAGTTAGATTAAAAGGTATGATGGTAGAAAAGCAGTGGCAAATATTTAAAGAAATATTCCATTGAGAAATAAAACTGCACGGGAAAATTGAACTGTCCATGGCTAGCATTAGATTAAAAGAAGAGGCTTATACTGTTGCGAAGAACAGTACTAAGCCCAAGGATTGGGGAGCTTTAGAAACCAGCAAAGGTGACCAAAAAATTGATAAAAAGGAAAAAATAGAATATGAGAGTAAACTAGCAAGAAATATTAAACAGATTATAAGAGCTTCTACAAGTATGTAAAAAGGAAGAGAGCAGCAAAAGTAAGCATTGGTCCCTTAGAGGCAGAGACAGGAGAAATTATAATGGGGAATAAGGAAATGGCAGAGACTTTAAACAAATATTTTGTATCTGTCTTCACAGTAGAAGACACAAAAACCTTCTAAAGATGGTGGGGAACCAAAGGGCTAATAAGAGTGAGGAACTTAAAGTAATTAATATCAGTAGAGAAAAAGTACTTGAGAAACTAATGGGACTAAAATCTGAAAAATCCCCTGGACCTACATCTTAGGGTTCTAAAAGAGGTGGCTGCAGAGATAGTGGATACATTGGTTGTGATCTTCCAAAATTCCCTGGAATCTGGTATGGTCCCAGTGGATTGGAAGGTCGCAAATGGAACTCTGCTATTCAAGAAAGGCGGGAGAGAGAAAACAGGGAACTACAGGGAATATGGACGTAGGGCGGGAAAGTGGAATTGAAGTTGAAGATCAGCCATGAATGGTGGAGCAGGCATAAGGGGCCGTATGGTCTACTCCTGCTCCTAATTCTTATGTTCTTATGTTCTTAAATGACACAATAGGAGTGAATTTCAGTACATTGGTAGCGGAAAGCGGTGCAGGAAATTGTTCCTGGCAGGAAATTTGGTTAATAGCCATTTCCGCCTGATTTCTGCCATTAAAACATTCCCTGCACTTCCTGCAATCCACCCACCAAGTCCTGACTGATTTCATTTACATATATTATGATGAGGGCCAGTGGCACTGCAGCTCCGAGTTTCCTGCTTTTACATTCCTAGTGCACGCTGGGTAACTTAGACTAGGATTGATGAGGCACAGCAGCTGTCAGGATCAGCTGAGACCGATGGAAGTGAGGAGTTTTTGAGACAGAAGACTCTGGAGACTTTGAATAGCGATCTCTGCAGTCGGGAAACACTTTTTGCAGAGATTTTGTTTGTTCTATTCTCCCGACACAAACCTGGACTTGCTCCTCACTGCTTCTGATAGGGTCAGAACACCGGCAGTATCAGTCATCATTCCATGGGGCACTGGATGTGTGTCCCCACTGATCAGCGGGATGGCTGGTCTGTTGGCAGCTATCAGATCCTGAAAATCCTGAGGAACATCAGAATGCATCGTGGTTTGGAAGCCGCTATGCAGAATCCTCTCTATTCTCTCTCCTAGTGTCACCAGCAGTCTGTTGCTCCAGTCAAAGTCACCGCTCCCTTGAATTTCTTTGTAACTGGATCTTTTCAGGTGGCATCTGATGACCCATGTCACATTGGTCAGGCAGCAGCTCACCATTGTATAAAGAAGGTCACTGATCGTCTCTTTGGATGGGCTTCGCACTTCACTTCCTTCTCGCGACACCAGATAAAAAGAAAAACTGAGCTTTTCAATTCTACTTTGCAGAAATACATATACCAAAAGCTGCCTTTTCTTCTACGTTTGAGGCTATGTCCTCTCATTGTAGAATGTGAGACTATGTTAGAGATATTGGGGCTAATTTTAACTTTTATCGCTGGGCAATAAATGGGCGATAGTGAAACAGGTGTCTGTTTTACCAATTTGAAGTCAATGGAAAAGAAAATTGGCCGTGGTGTAAAACGGGTGGCCAGTTTGTTATTGCACATTTTTCACCTGCCGATAAAAATTAAAATGACCCCTATTGAAGTTTACCTTATCTATGCCCTTAGGATCTACGAAATCAGCCTTGAGCTTTCTCTTCTCCAATGTAAACATTCCCAACATCTGCAGTCTCTCTTCACGACTCAGGTGCCTAATACACACTATCAGATTTTTCTCTTTAGTTCCTCTTTGAATTTATTTCTCATAATACGGTGATGAGAATTGTACAAAGTACCCAAGGTGGGGGATGGTCAGCGCTCTGTATAAACTCATTTACTTCAATTTCTTTTCTTTTCCTCTGGCGATCGAGCCCACGGTCTTTTTTGCTGTCTTTACTGCTCTGATGGTTTCAATGATCTATCCACCAGTATCCCTAAATCCTTCGTATTCGCGGCTCACGATGCAGTCTCCTCTACATTGGGGAGACCAAACACAGATAGGATGACCGCTTTGCGGGACACCTCCGTTCAGTCCGTAAGCGTGACCCCGAGCTTCCAGTCGCCTGTCACTTTAATTCTCCATCCCACTCCCACTCTGACCTCTCGGTCCTCGGCCTCTTACACTGCTCCAATGAAGCTCAGCGTAAGCTCGAGGAACGGCACTTCATCTTTCAATTAGGCACTTTACAGCCTTCTGGATTCAACATCGAGTTCAACAATTTCAGACCATAACCTCTGCCCCTATTTTTTCAGGCGGCAGCTGTTGATGATTCTGCCATTCACATTGATACCTCTTCTAGCCCGATCTTTTGTTTCTTTACTTGTCCCATTACCATCTCCTTTTGCTTTGTACTATCATACCTGTTGTCATTTACTCTCTCCTGCCTTCCACCCTACCACAGACCTTCCCTTTTGTTCTTTCCTCCCCTCCCCCCTTTCCCTGCCCCTCCCCATTTGTCATAGCACCCAGTTCTCTTCACATTACTACCTTATCTGACATTGCAAGATATTGTTTCAGTCATTATGCCTTATGTCCCAAGTCACGTCTCTATGAAACTTTCCATTTTCCCTGTGAGCACAGTCCTCCTAGGTCTATAAAATGTTCCTACAAGGGGGTGTACTCCCATGGAAAGTATTGCATGTATGCACCAAAGAAATTAGAAGATAATAAATAGCTTGCTTCAGGGCTGGAATGACTTAACCATAAGTGAAGTGCTTTGTAACTGTAAGTCAAAGGGCTAAAAATTAGGGGGCTTAATGCCACCCGTTACCGGCAGAAAACCGCAAAAACAGGGCGGTCGCTGCTCTTTCACCAGCTGGTGTCGGGTCCTGCGCCGTCCTCCATTTTTCTAGGCCCGGTAGAGCTGCCGTTAAGAAGTACATAAGAACATAACATAAGAACATAAGAAATAGGAGCAGGAGTAGGCCATTTGGCCCCTCGAGCCTGCTCTGCCATTCAATAAGATCATAGCTGATCTTCTACCTCAACTCCACTTTCCTGCACTATCTCCATATCCCTTGATTCCCTTAACATCCAAAAATCTATCAATCTCTGTCTTGAATATACTCAACGACTAAGCCTTCACAGCCCTCTGGGGTAGAGAATTCCAAAGATTCACCACCTTATGAGTGAAGAAATTTCTCCTCATCTCAGTCCTAAATGGCGACCCCTTATTCTGAGACTGTGACCCCTGGTTCTAGACTCCCCAGCCAGGGGAAAAATCCTCCCTGCATCCACCCTGTCAAGCCCTGTAAGAATTTTGTATATTTCAAGTAGATCACCTCTCATTCTTCTAAACTCTAGAGAATATAGGCCTAGTCTACTCAATCTCTCCTCATAGGACAATTCCCCCCCATCTGAGGAACCAGTTTGGTGAACCTTTGTTGCACTCCCTCTATGGCAAGTATATCCTTCCTTAGGTAAGGAGACCAAAACTGTACACAATACTCCAGGTGTGGTCTCACCAGGGCCCTATATAATTGCAGTAAGACTCTTAGGGGGAAAAATTCAGTTGGTTGCGCCTCCCGTTAGCGCCTTAAGAGGGCGCTAATGGGGCGCAAAGCATCTAGCGCCCAGGCGCAGCGAAGTTTGCGCCGCTCGCAAAATTAACTAGACATTTTGCGGCGGCGCTAAACACTACCGCCACGATCTCCTGCGCCTGCAGATCATGACGTCACTCGAGTGCGCAACGCCCCGGTATCGCCCCGGAGCGGATATTGAGTGGCGCCCCCTGCCTTACCGCCTGATGCTAGCAACGACAGGTTGAGGGGAGCGTTCTGCAGTCATGAAGGGAAAGGGGGAGCGCTATTTAAAGGTGTCCGCTTCCTGCCTTTTATTGTTGGTGCCATTTTTGAACTACGCATTCTGAGAGAGAGAGGGAGAGACTTCTGGAGAGATTCAACGTTGTGTGAAGGAGTTTTGGGTACTGAGCAGCACTTTGCAGGTTCATTTTGATTTGCCATTCCTTGTATCGATTTAGCAGAGACTGTGGGGGCTGCACTCTGAGCTCTTTGCCTGGTACTCTCCATTGTTCTTTCCAGCAGATTTGATGTGCAGGTCTCTCCAGGCCGAGATTCAAGGCTGCAATGAGCAGGATGTGGATGAAAAGCAAGATTAACCATCCCCTTTAAGAACTGGCCCGTGCCATTGTGTGTGTGTTCCATTGCTGACTGACATTACATGAGCTTCGCCAGCGCTCTGAGGTAACGCCTCGCTCCTCGGCATTTGCGCCTTAAGACAGATGTGAAGTGCCTGATATAGCGCTGCAATCACCTCCAGGGGCGATAAAAGTCAAGTTTGCAGTCGGTGGCGATAATTAGCGCCAGGCGCTAATCTTTGCGCCCGGCCGATAATTGCGCCCCAAATGGGGCGATACTGAATTTCTCCCCCTTACTCTTATACTCAAATCCTCTTGTAGTAAAGGCCAACATACCATTTGCTTTCCTAATTGCTTGCTGTACCTGCATGTTAACTTTCAGTGATTTGTGTACAAGGACACCCAAGTCCCTCTGAACACCAACATTTCCCAATCTCTCACCATTTAAAAAATACTCTGCTTTTCTATTTTTCCAGCCAAAGTGGATAACTTCACATTTCTCCACATTATATTCCATTTGCCATGTTCTTGCCCACTCACTTAGCTTGTCTATATCCCCTTGAAGCCTCTTTGCATCTCCTCACAACTTACATTCCCAGTCAGCTTTGTATCGCCCTGCAAAGAAAAATGGCGAGTGGTGATGTCTATCGGCGTGCAATGCTGACTTAATATCACCATGGCGAACTTCGACCCTAGCGCTGAGTTCAGGGCTGGGTCCTAAGCACGCCAGATAAACTCAGCGTGGAAGCAGACACATAGAGGTGCTGTCAGCACTCTTAAATGGACACACACATCTTTTAAGTAAGTTTGCATTTAAGCTTTTGGACTGTTTTTTTTGTTGATTTTACTGAAGTAGTGGCTTGCTGCTCAGTGTGTAGGGAGTGCCGCTGGATGCTTGCAAGGCCTCGGGTGGTAAAGGAAGGTCCCTGAGAAGACAGAAAATGCTACAAATACTCAGCAGGTCAGGCAACATCTGGGGAGAGAGAAACAGAGTTCATGACTCAGGTCGAGATGCTGCCTGACCGGCTGAGTATTTCCAGCATTTTATGCTGTCATTTCAGATTTACAGCATCCGCTCGCAGAGGGAAGAGGAGCAAGATGAAGAGGAGGAAGCAGAAGAGGAGGAAGCAGAAGGAAGGATGTAACCCAGACAGCCCCTTTCTGACCAGGATATCCGGTTTGGAATTATCTTTAGCCCCCAGCGCTAATTTTTCTTGGGTAGCGCTGCGCCCATTTGCAGCAGCCATTAACCCGAGTTGCAGGTGACACCGTGTTCAGAGTCCGCGGGGCAACTGTGCCACTGGTCTGAAGCTGGCTTGGGGAAGCACAACTCATTTTCATGTCCGGGCTTCATTTGAATATAGACGGCAAATAGGTGCTTCGCTGCATCTTGTGGGTTGTGGGAGGTCAGGAAGTCAATGCTGAGTCGGCCAGCAGGTCGAGCCTGGGAGGGAGGAAGCCAATCCCGAAGGGGGGTGAGCTTGGCCCATAAGTGGGCCACAGTATGTGTGTGAAATCAGGAGGAGGACTCCTGCTCTGCCTGGCCCCAGAAATATAAAAGAAAAGTAAATAGGTTTGGGGCCCTTTTGTGGAGCGGCCACCAGCAGCCCCTCTAAGGACCGCTGGTTAGGTTGCTCACCGCCTAGAACAAACGGGCATAGCTTGCTTGGCACATGCTCCACTCATTTTTAGTTCAAATTGCAAACAGGGTCCCACATAGGCTATTTGCATATTTCCCTATTTAAACAGCCTCTTGCCTGAAACAGGTTGGTGTGCTGTTTTCCCATTTACAGGCCCTCCTGCAAATCACACCAGTTGGGGCAGAGATCACCTCTTACAGAAGGTAGGTAGTGCAGGGAATTCAGGGCCAGAGTGATCTCCTGGATGAGTTTCGATTGGCTAGATGGGTCGGAGAGGAATTTCCCAGATTTTTTCCCCAAATTGGCCTGGGTATTTTTATGTCTCTCAGGAGATCACATGGTTTTGGGTGGGGTTGAGTATATATTGTGATACACAAGGACCGCGATTTTATCATTGGTGGCGGGTTGGGTGCAGGTCAGGTGGTCGGTGGGTTCCGGTCTCGCCTCCGCTTTCAGTCGGTAAAAATTTGCGATTTTGCCCTAATTGGGCAATTGAGTCCCTGCGTGTGCGTTCCCCTGGCCCAATTAGTGTTTTGGGTCTGTAACTCGCCTCTGCTGACATCTGTCAGCCAGCTGCATTTCAGGGGCCCATGTAGCCTTGGTTCATTTTCTCATTATTTGCTGCTGGATTTCCTACTCACTGCTGCTGCCATGACTACCTCAAGGACCAAGGCCTCTCCCTGATTTGACAATGACTCCCTCCATGCTCTTGGGAAGGGAGTCAGAGGTCAAAAGGAGGTACTGTTCTCATCCTCTGGGAGGAAGAAGCTACCACAGCAAACCAAAGCAGTGTGGCTGCAAATTGCACAGGAGGTGAGCTCCAGATCCATGTGCAGTCGAACCTGGGCTCAGTGCAGAAAAAGGTTCAATAACCTGGTCCGCTCAGGAAAAGTGAGTATAACATCACACTTGGCCTCAATCTTCTCCCCCATCTCCTCTCATCACCAGCACTCTGCATTGTCAACCTACTCCTGCACATCCCACTTTACCCTTACATCCCTTGCACCCTTGACCATCCCTCTCTCTCTATGTACACAATCACTTGACTATTCGACTATGCTGCCCTCACACTCGCTATCACTGTTATGCTATGACAACAACTAACAATGCACAGGGAGGGCCCTTGGTATTGGCACCTCACTCCATCTTTGTCTCCTTCTAAACAGCTATGTTATGGATTCTCTACACTCACTCCATCATTCTCACTCAAACTCCACTTGTGTCCCTCATTGCAGGAAAAGTGAGCCCACAATAAGAGGGAGAGGGCTAAGACAGGAGGAGAGCTACCTTCAATAGCCCATCTCACCGGCGCTGAGGAGGCTGCCCTCGAAATAATCGGAGGCGATGAGGATCTGGCAGTGGGGGACGGTCAGATGGGCGCAGAAGAGCAAGCTGGTGACAGAATAGATTTGCATCTCTCTCATTTACATTGCATGAGTGACTGATATGGCATCTGATGCTCAAACAGATTGACCTATGATGATCTGCACTATTCCATGTGCATGCTACGTTAATATCACATGTCTAACTCATGCCTTTACTTCCCCACAGGACCATCGCCAGCCCCCCTCCCCACTGTCTAGGAGGAAGAGCCTGAGCCGGAAGACTCCTCAGAGGAACCTGCAACCTCTGAGGGTGCAGCGTCAGCAGAATTAAGCGCACCCAGCACCAGCACAGATACGCACACCTCGGTGGGACCTTCGGGAGATAGAGTAGTGTTGGCACCTGGTGTATCACAGCTCACAAGTGAGCATCAGCAGATGGTGGAGACAGGGCCAGCAGTGGAGAGTCCTCGTCGGAGGTCGCAGGACGCTCCCAGCTCTGCTCAGCTGCATGTGGACCCTGTCCCTCTGGGGCCATCCAGAAAGAGAGCGGTGCTGGAACTCCAGGAACAAGTGCAGGAGTCTCTGGCAGGTTTTGTCTCCAGGGTCGCTGCGAGTGTGGATTGAATGGAGGAGTCCATCTCTAACATGAGCAGTGCATTTGTGGAGGCAATGGCGCATGAACGCACCACCATGGAAAGGATGGCAACCTCCGTGGAAAGGATGGCTATGGTAGAGGAAAGGATGGCTACAGCCATGGAGGAAATAAGTCACCAGAGTCTGGAAAACAAGGTGAATGTTCAGAATAGACTGACATCTCTGGAGGAGTGATGGGCAGCTATTGAGCAGAGAAACCAGAGCTTCATGGAAGTCCTTTTGAGTAGGACAGCCAGTGTAGATACGGGTCCTCATGGCCCCCCTGATGTGCAGCAAGGTGCTGTCAAGCCACTTGCTAGCACTGAAGTGGGGCTGACCCATGAGAGGGATGTTGGTGGCAGGCAACAAGGGAGTGGGGGCTCCTCTCCAAGCGCTCACACTCCCCTGCCACTGAGTAGCCCTCGGTCAGAGCCCCACCAGAGTCCTCGCCCAACTGAGAAGAGCGTCTCAGCCCCTGCACAGACGCAGGAGGAGCAGACTGTTGCCAAGCCCTCACAGGCTCGCAAGCCCAGAGGATGCCCGTCAAAGGTGTTGAAGCAGGAGCAGCATGAAAGTGAGCAAAGGTGCCTCCACATCTGCTGAAGCCACAGCGTAAGCACCACGTAGAGCACGTGTAAGAGGAAGATAAAGCACAATTAGTCACAAGGGTGTTCTGTTCTGTTGTGTATAATTTTTGCCATTGTCATCCTTTTGTGGATGGATTAAACAGAAGTGATGGCAAACAGTTGAAGTTCTGGCCTATGTGATCTCGGAAATGGAAGTTCCACATTGAGGGCTCAGGGCGACTTGCATTTGTAATGATGGTGGTCAGAGTGATAGGAACTTATAGGTTCTTGTCCATTGCCTATGGTGTGATAAGAAGTTGCCAGCCACATGTGTTTGATCATCTACCTAAGCGAATCTGGCAAAGATTAGTGCATCCCTTGCATCCTGGGCAGCAATGTGCTCGCGTGCTGCTGCAGCTGGCTCATCTGCCTCCGCAAGGTCTTCTTCCTCCTCCTCCTCCTTCTCCTCCTCCTCCTCCTCATCTGAGGAGGCTATGCGCTGAGCCACTTGTTCCTCAGGCAGCTGCAAGCCACGATGCTGTGCGATGTTGTGCAGTGCACAGCAGACCACGATGATTCTGGAGACACTGGCTGCTGAGTACTGTAGGGCTCCACCTGATCTGTCAAGGCATCTGAATCGCATCTTCAGCAAGCCGATGGTTTGCTCGATGATGGATCTGGTCGAAATGTGGCTGGCATTGTAGCGCTCCTCAGCTTCGTTCGATGGCCTCCTCAATGACGTCATCAGCTACGTCTTCAGGGGATAGCCTTTGTCTCCAAGTAGCCACCTGGAAAGTTGTGTTGGCGGATTGAAGAGTAGAGGCACACTAGACTACCGCAGGATGAACGAGTCATGGCAACTGCCAGGGTACTTCGCGCAAACATGCAAAATGTCCTTCTGTGGTTACACACCAGCTGCATGTTAAGGGAGTGGAAGCCCTTGCGGTTGATAAAAACAGCTGGGTTGTGATGGGGTGCCCTAAGGGCCATGTGTGTGCAGTCTATGATGCCCTGCACCCTTGGCAAGCCTGCCATATTTGCAAAGCCAACCGCACGCGCGGTTACACTTGCTTGATCCGTCGAGAAGTGGATGTAATTGTGCGCCTTTGCAAAGAGGGCATCGGTAACCTGCATGATGTAAGTGTGTGCGGCCGACTGGGAGATGCCGCTGATATCTGCTGATGATCCCTGGAAGGACCCTGAAGCACAAAAATTGAGGGCGGTGGTGACTTTGACAAACACTGGTAAGGGGTGTCCACCTGCTCCTCTGGGCTCCAGGTGTTGGTGCAGCATTGCGCAGATGTCAGCGACTACCTCTCACGAAAGTCTCAGCCTCCTTTGGCACTGCTGCTCAGTCATGTTGAGGAAGGTCATCCTCGGCCTGTAAACCCTGTGTTGGGGGTATCTCCTGCGGCAACATGCAGCCCTGCGCTGACGCCTTCTGCCCTGTGCAGCATCACTGTTGGTGCTGCTGTTGTTCCTGGTTCTGCTACAGGGCACAATTTCAAAATTTGCAGATGACACAAAACTTGGAAGTATAGTGAACAGTGAGGAGGATAGTGATAGACTTCAAGAAGACATAGGAAGGCTGGTGAAATGGGCGGACACGTAGCAGATGAAATTTAACGCAGAAAAGTGCGAAGTGGTACATTTTGGTAGGATGAACGAGGAGAGGCAATATAAACTAAAGGGTACAATTCTAAAGGGGGTGCATGAACAGAGAGACCTGGGGGTATATGTGCACAAATCATTGAAGATGGCAGAGCAGGTTGAGAAAGCAGTTAAAAAAGCATACAGGATCCTGGGCTTCATGAATAGAGGCATAGAGTACAAAAGCAAGGAAGGTATGATGAACCTTTATAAAACACTGGTTCGGCCTCAACCGGAGTATTGTGTCCAATTCTGGGCACCACACTTTAGGAATGATGTGAAAGCCTTAGAGAGGATGCAGTAAAGATTTATGAGAATGGTAGGGATGAGGGACTTCAGTTACCTGGATAGACTGGAAAAGCTGAGGTTGTTCTCCTTGGAGCAGATTTAATAGAGGAGATTTAATAGAGGTGTTCAAAATCATGATGGGTCTATACAAAGTAGATAGAGAGAAACTGTTCCCATTGGAGGAAGGCTCGAGAACCGGAGGACACAGATTTAAGGTGATTGGCAAAAAAACTAAAGGCGACATGAGGAAAACCTTTTTACGCAGCGAGTGGTTAGGATCTGGAATGCACTGCCTGAAAGGGTGGTGGAGGTAGATTCAAACATGGCTTTCAAAAGGGAATTGGATAAGAAGCTGAAGGAAAAGATTTGCAGGGCTACGGGGAAAGGGCGGGGGGAGTGGGACTAGTTGAAGTGCTCTTGCAGAGAGCTGGCACGGGCTCAACGGGCCGAATGGGCTCATTCTGTGCTGTAACCATTCTATGATTCTATGATTACCTCTTGCCAATCTCCAATAAAAGGAGTCTGTTGAAGGCAAGCAATTCTGAGCAGCAACAATTACCAAAGCCACTATTTTATGTAGAAATTAGATGCCCAGAGCAACAGCAATAATCCCTTTTATCAGAATTCTGTACTTGTTGACTTATTAGCATGTTATTTCTGTTGCTTCTTCTGTTTGCCCACCTTGTGTCCCAGCAGCTGTTTTCAAAGTGTGTCTGGGGACATTCTGTTCTCTGCTGCCTTTCTAGCGATGCTATGGTGCCATTATGGGCCATAGTTTGCTGTGGCAGGGCATCTAACGGTGTCTGCTGACAGCTGGGCTTGCCCATGCCCATTTAGGTTTTTAAATTTTTTTGCGTGGCAAGTTGCTGAAAGTGCAAGCTGGTAACGTCGCAGCGAGAGAAACAGGGCATCTGGGTCCTGAGTGAGCAGGGCAAGCAATCTCAACCAATCTGATTGAAGGGTTGTGAAATTAACAGTGCAAGGACTGAGAAGGAAGAGCAAATTAGAGTGGGTGAATTGAATGCCAACTCAGACAGAAAGAGAAATAAAGAGGAAAAGGAAGATTGGATTGAAAGAAAAAAGAGACAGGAAAAGTAAAAATGTTTTTTAATTTTATATTTAAAACATTTCCAACAACAATTAAAACCTGAAGGAATGAGATTCTACACTTGTAATAGCTCATTTTCAATGCCAGAGAGGTTGACTGGTAATAATTAATACTTATCACGTTAAAAGCGCACTTAGACTGAACAAGCCTTGACTTTCTGTGGAAAGTTTAGTTTGTATCCACCATACCAATACAGTAACTTCATGCCATTCAATGGTCAGGTAGACAGCAAGATGCCATTTTCGCGAAGCTAAAAGCACAACTCGGACAGAAGCTTTCGGATAATTTAGTTTAACCACGTATCTGGTCCTCACGTGAAGTTGCTGTCGCATTTGCATATAAATAATGGAGCGCTATTAGCCTCACTGTTATTTAGACAGCAAAATCTGATGATCTGGGGTTGTGAGTTCAAATCCCACCATGACAGCTGGGGAATTTAAATTCAGTTAATTAAATGAATCTGGAGTAAAAGTATCAATAATGGTGACTATGAAACTACTGGATTGTCGTAAAAATCTATTTGGTTCATTAATATCCTTTAGTGGGAGGAAATCTGCTGCTC
The DNA here is from genome assembly GCA_030390025.1 of Squalus acanthias. Lineage (NCBI taxonomy): Eukaryota > Metazoa > Chordata > Chondrichthyes > Squaliformes > Squalidae > Squalus > Squalus acanthias. Next base: position 44,436,778 of record CM059435.1, read on the forward strand.
TTACCTGGTCTGGCCTATATGTGATTTCAGACCCACAGCAATGTGGTTGACTCTTAACTGCCCTCTGAAATGGCCTAGCAAGACACTCAGTTGTCCCAAACCGCTACAAAGAAGCATCATGGTGGTTCAAGAAGGCAGCTCACCGCCACCTTCTCAAGGGCAATTAGGGATGGGCAATAAATGCTGGCCTTGCCAGTGATGCCCACATCCCAGGAACGAATACAAAAAATTGTTCACTTCTTAACATGGAGTCAAACTAACCCAGTTTCTCTGCTGGCTACAGATTGCTGATTTGGACTTCCTCAGCTATTTGCAAGCCCGTACTAGAATCTTCCAGTCACAGAGCTGTCCGGCAAAGGACTGCAGCCAATCATTGGCTGTATCCCTTCTAATAAGTTTCTGACAGTGCTCTCAATCCATATCACCATCCCAGGATATTTTGATCTGTCAGAGCCCTTGATCAACCTAGTGAAAATATGTTAGAACAGGTAGAATAAATTAGAAATGGAAGCACTTTTATTACATATATTACATTTGCTGTGATTGTTATTTTTGTATCTTCACACTTTTCCCTTAGAGAATAGTGTAAAGTAGAGGAAAGATTTGCAAGCTGATTAACAGTCTGGTAGGCTGCAAATTTAACACTCCTTCTATGGCTGTAACTCTTTATACCAGCTGATAGGGTGGTTAGTCCTATACAGCAGGAGGGTTTTATGCGATGAGAGGTGGAGGTGTGGTGGGGAAGCGAAGGGAAGACACCCTCACCCTCACCATTGCCTACTGGATGCAAATATTCTGTTGACTGTCAACCCAGAATTCGGAGCCAGAGCTCCAGCCTCTACTCACCGGGACTGTCTGGAGCGGAGTTGTAATCTTGCACCTTCTGGCTCAGAGGCAGGATCATTACCACTAAACCAAAGGCTTTCTCCATTCACAGTGGTGAACCACAGGCAAAGATTGGGGAATGAGCCCTGGGGCTCCTGTGCATCAGTAGGCCTTGTGCCATTTAAACAATTAATGTATTAACATCTCTATCATCTGTTAGCTGCAGCATTACTAATTTACATCTATTTTTTTCAACTGACACCCGAGGGGCAACTCATCCAGGTATATCTTTTGTATATTGGAAATGCCTAGTCATTTTCTGTGCAAACTTAGGTTTATAACAGCTCGTTCTGTTACTAGTAATAAGAAATTCAAATCAATAATGCATGGCTGTGGGAGCCTCGTGATTATGGTGCTAACATCCTAAAGGTTTCAAGTTCAAATAGTTGATATTTGGTAGACTATTCTGCCTCATCTTTCTCGACCTATCTGCAGCCTTCGACACAGTTGACCACACTATTCTCCTCCAACCCCTCTCGTCTGTCGTCCAGAACTCGCCTGGTTCCGTTCTTAGCTATCGAATCGTAGCCAGAGAATCACCTGCACTGGCTTCTCTTCCTGCTCCCGCACCGTTACCTATGGCACCCCCCAAGGATCTATAATAAAAACAGAAAATGCTGGAAATACTCAGCAGGTCAGGCAGCATCTGTGGAGAGAGAAACAGAGTTAATGTTTCAGGTTGATGACCCTTCAACAGAACTGGAAAAAGTTGGAGATGGAACAGGTTTTTAAGCAAGTGTAGGGGCAGGGAAAGGGGGGGGGAGGGGAGGAAAGAGCAAAAGGGAAAGTCTGTGATAGGATGGAAGGCAGGAGAGATTAAGAGACGAAAGGGATGATGGTGCAAGGCAAAAGGAGATGGTAATGGGACAAGTTAAGAAACAAAAGATGACTCTAGATGAAGTGTAAATGGCAATGGCAGAATGATCGACAGCTGCCATGTGAGAGAGAGAAAAAAAATGGAGAAAAAAAAGATTGGGGCAGAGGTTATGGTCTGAAATTGTTGAACTAGATGTTAAAAGGATCTATCTTTGGCCCCCTTCTATTTCTCATCTACATGCTGCCCCTTGGCGACATCATCCAAAAACACAACCTCAGGTTCCACATGTACACTGCCGGCACTCAGCTCTACCTGACCACCACCTCTCTTGACCCCCTCCACGGTCTCTGATTGTCAGCTTGTCCAACATTCAATATTGGATGAGCAGAAATTTTCTCCAACTAAATATTGGGAACACTAAAGCCATTGTCTTCAGTCCCTGCCACAAACTCAGTTCCCTGACCACCGTTTCCATCCCTGACAACTGTCTGAAGCGGAGTCAGACCATCTGCAACCTTGGTGTTGTGTTTGACCCAGAGATGAGCTTCCAACCACATGTGTAAGAACCCCTTTTTTGGGACCTCTATTATTCCAAATGATTCGACATTGACCCGTATTGGTGGCAGTGGTTAAAACTTTATTCAACACAAGAACAAATCAATACAACTACTGTATCTTAAGCAGCAGTTTACAAGGTATAATTAAGAGTTATACTAGCCCGTTTATGCCTTGGGTAAAAGTCGTGGTAAGTGTTGTCTGCACCCTCTCTAGCCATGCCTCAAGCCCGTATTCGTCTCTGAGTGTCTCCAAGAATTACTTGAATCCTCCTCTGTCTTCTTCTACACTTAACCCCTGCTGGTGGCCCTTTCTTACATCATTTCTTTCAATTCAAACCTATGAAGCTTGCCTCGGATCTATCACTCAACATCTCTTTCTCCCCTGATAGGCCCTGTCTCTTCTCCACTGATCTCATACCTTCCCTCCCCTCTGTTACTTTCCTCTGAAAAACACCTATTTCAAGAGCTGTTATTGTGGCACACGGACCACTTCATATCTGTCTAGTGAAACTCCCTAATCAGTCTGGTTCCCGATGGTTGCATAGATTACAGCCCCAGCTGTGCCTTGTTTTTCTCAAGTCATTACACTCCTGTCTTTTCAAGGTCTGTGACTTATGCCTTTTGACTGTGTTTTGTTCAGCTATAATATACTATGATAAAATGTCAAGCTGATCAGTGCTTTTCCCATCAGTCTTTTCGCTAGAATGCATACGTTGCCTTGCAAGCTTATTCTAATTATAGAAAGAAAGAAAGACTTGTATTTATATAGCGCCTTTCACGACTACAGGATGTCCCAAAGTGCTTTACAGCCAATGAAATACTTTTTGAAGTGTAGTCACTGTTGTAATGTAGGAAACGCGGCAGCCAATTTGCGCACAGCAAGCTCCCACAAACAGCATTGTGATAATGACCAGAAAATCTGTTTAAGTGATGTTGATTCAGGGATAAATATTGGCCCGGACACCGGGGAGAACTTCCCTGCTCTTCTTCTAAATAGTGCCATGGGATCTTTTATGTCCACCTGAGAGAACAGACGGGGCCTCAGTTTAACGTCTCATCCGAAAGACTGTGCAGCACTCCCTCAGTACTGCACTAGAGTATCAGCCTAGATTTTTGTGCTCAAGTCTCTGGAGTGGGACTTAGAACCCACAACCTTCTGGCTCAGAGGTGAGGGTGCTACCAACTGAGCCACTGGCTGACACACAAATATATATATATATATATATATATGTGTGTGTGTATATATATATATATTTTATATATGTGTGTGAATAAGTGTTAATAAACAAATTAGTAACTGCATATATATGTGTATAAAGAAAATAGGTATTAATAGACAAATTAATAAGTAAATTGACTATAATATTACACAAATCCACGCCACAACAACAACAACAACGACTTGTATTTATATAGCACCTTTAATGTAGTAAACGTCCCAAGGCGCTTCACAGGAGCGTTATCGAACAAAATTTGATACTGAGCCACATAAAGAGATATATGGGCAGATGAAGAGGTAGGTTTTAAGGAGTGTCTTAAAGGAGGAAAGAGATGTAGAGAGGCGGAGAGGTTCAGGGAGGGAGTTCCAGAGCTTAGGGCCTTGGCAGCTGAAGACACAGTCGCCAATGGTGGAGCGATTAAAATCAGGGATGCGCAAGAGGCCAGCATTGCAGGAGTGCAGTTATCTTGGAGAGTTGTGGGGCTAAAGGAGATTACAGAGATAGGGAGGGGTGAGACCATGGTGGGATCTGAAAACAAGAATTTTAAAATCAAGGCTTTGCTTAACTGGGAGTCAATGTAGGTTAGGACACGGACAGCAGAGTTTCGAATGAGCCCAAGTTTACGGAGGCGAGAACGTGGGTGGCCGGCCAGGAGTGCGTTGGAATAGTCAAGTCTAGAGGTAACAAAAGAATGGATGAGGGTTTCAGCAGCAGATGAGCTGAGGCAGGGGCAGAGTTGGGCAATGTTAAGGAGTTGGAAATAGGTGGTCTTAGTGATGGCGCGGATATGTGGTCGGAAGCTCATCTCGGGGTCAAATATGGAACCAAGGTTGCGAACAGTCTGGTTCAACCTCAGACAGTTGCCAGGGAGAGGGATGGAGTCGGTAGCTGGAGAACGGAGTTTGTGATGTGGTCTGAAGACAATGGCTTCAGTCTTCCCAATATTTAGTTGGAGGAAATTTCTGCTCATCCAGTACTGGATGTCGGACAAGCAGTCTGACAAATTAGAGACAGTGGAGTGGTCGAGAGAGGTGGTGGTGAGGTAGCGTTGGGTGTCATCAGCATATATGGGGAAACTCACGCTGTGTTTTGGGATGATGTCGCCGAGAGGCTGCATTTAGATGAGAAATAGGATGGGGCCAAGGATAGACACTTGGGGGACACCAGAGGTAAGGATGTGGGAGCGGGAAGAAATCATACATGTGACACCTGCCCTACTCGATGGTTGACTCTTAATGCCCTCAGAGTACCTAGGGATGGGTAATAAATACTGGCTTGCCAGAGTCTCCCACATCCTAAGAAAAAAATAGACAAAAATGTTTCAGTTTTACTATATCCTTGGGCATAAGGTGTATGCACAAGCTGCTATACAAGCTTGAATGCCTTGCCAACAAGTTATTGGGAAAGCTTTACTCATCTGAGAATACAGTGGAAAGCTTTCAGCTCGACCTAGTCAGGGATTTCTTCAATCTTGTGCTCCTTTTGGATTCTAGAAGATTCCATTGACTTCACTATCGAAGGTTTGATTTAGGATGAGATGCTGGTTGTGGTACTGTGAATAATTTACTATAAATTCAACAAATGCAGAAATCTGAGGACCTTGTGGATCTTCGGGACCCCCTCAAAGACCCCCTTGCGTATCGGGACCCGAGTGTGAAGACCTATGGGTTACACTGACTTCAAAATGATGCATTCATTTGTTTGTGAACCTAACCCTAACCTGGTAATGTTATCGATATGCAACACATTTGTAATTGTTCTCCAAATCAGTAAAAAGGCCGGGATGTCTGTCTGTCCTCTGGCAACAATGTTGCAGGACGCAACCTTCTCAATGCTCTTCGATCTTGTTCCTCCATGTCTTTTGGATTCCAGAAGATTGTTCTGAACCTCTTAATATAAGTAAAACAATGTTAACTTCACTAATGAAGGCTTGATTTAGGGTGTGCCAGAACTAGATTATTACAGAAAATTAGACCTTTTGGCTGACCCTTGACACCATTATGGAATCTTTACAGTTTTATTTCCATAAGCATAAATGTGCTTAGTTTGACTTTTGATTATGTTATGATAATCTCAAGCCTGGCATAGTTTCAGCATATTTAAATCAGTAAGCTTTGTACTCCTGCAGCATGTTGTGTCTGCAGTCTGGGAGGTTGAATGGAGATTTTACTGATTCGATTTTAAGGCCCAGAGGAAGTTGCTTTTATATTGCGCAAAACCCACCAGTTTCAAACTGCGGGTTTCATGCAGCAAACTGCAAGCTGAATACAAAACCACTCGGACTTGTTAAGACTGGTAGCCCTAAAGACTTGATCTCGTACTATGTAAAAGCAGCTTATTGTACTGTTGTACACAAATCTGTAATTAATGACTTAATTTGTCAATAAAACCTCAGGCACTCTCACACCATGCAATGTATAACAAGCTATGAAACATAAATCTTCATGTTATCTTGTAGACTGGAACGTCAACAGCCAGCAGATAAAATCACTTGACCTACATAGAAACATAGAAACATAGAAGATAGGAGCAGGAGTAGGCCATTCGGCCCCTCGAGCCTGCTCCGCCATTCGATGAGATCATGGCTGATCATCTAAACTCAGTACCCTGTACCTGCCTTCTCCCCATATCCCTTGATACCTTTAGCTTTAAGAAATATATCTAACTCATCCTTGAATATATTTAATGACTTCGCCTCAACTACCTTCTGTGGTAGAGAATTCCATAGGTTCACCACTCTCTGGGTGAAGAAATTCTTCCTCATTTCTGTCCTAAATGGTCTACCCGTTATCCGTAGATTATGACCCCTGGTTCTGGACTCTCCGACCATCGAGAACATTCTTCCTGCATCTAGTTTGTCCAGACCTGTCAGAATTTTATATGTTTCGATGAGATCCCCTCTCATTCTTCTATACTCCAGTGAGTATAAGCCCAATCGACCCAATCTCTCCTCATATGTCATTCCTGCCATCCCAGGTATCAGCCTTGTGAATCTTTGCTGAACTCCTTCCATGGCAAGAACATCCTTCCTCAGATAAGGCGACCAAAACTGCACACAGTACTCAAGGTGTGGTCTCACCAAGGCCCTGTACAACTGCAGCAGGACATCCCTGTTCCTATACTCAAACTCTTTCGCTATGAAGGCCAACATACCATTTGCCTTCTTCACCGCCTGCTGCACCTGCATGCTTACTTTCAGCGACTGGTGCACAAGGACACCCAGGTCTCGTTGCACTTCCCCTTCTCCCAATCTATTGCCATTCAGATAATAGTCTGCCTTTCTGTTTTTGACACCAAAGTGGATAACCTCGCACTTATCCACGTTATATTGCATCTGCCATGCTTCTGCCCACTCACCCAACCTGTCCAGATCATCCTGGAGTTTCTCGCTATCCTCCTCGCTGCACACACTCCCACCCAGCTTTGTGTCATCTGCAAACTTGGAGATATTACATTTAATTCCCTTATCTAGATCATTAATGTATATTGTGAATAGCTGGGGTCCAAGGACCGATCCCTGCGGTACCCCACTAGTCACTGCTTGCCACTCGGAAAAAGACCCATTAATTCCTACTCTCTGCTTTCTGTCCGCCAACCAGTTCTCTATCCAAGTCAATACCTTGCCCCCAATCCCATGTGCCTTAACTTTACCCGCTAATCTCTTATGCAGGACCTTATCGAAAGCCTTTTGAAAGTCCAAATACACCACATCTACTGGTTCTCCCTTATCTATTTTCCCAGTTACATCCTCAAAAAATTCCAGTAGATTAGTCAAGCACGATTTACCTTTTGTAAATCCATGTTGACTTTGTCCGATCCTGTCACTGTTTTTCAAATGCTCATGGACCAACATCAAAAGAGTCACTGATGAGTCAGTCAGGTGGCTGTTTGCAGCAATCTCCTTTACTAAACTGTTCAGAATTAACCTTTCAAAGATACTCCTTAGGTAAGTATTAACAACAAATCACTTGTATCCTACTTCCATTTTTTGGCACTATGGTAGCATAATCCTAACATTGGGAGATAAGCAAATTATTATATATGATGTAAATGTTCCTCTGCTCATTCACTTATTGATTGTAAAATAAATCAGTTTATTGATTTATATTTGACCTAATCGCAATGAAGTGTTTATTAACCTGCCTTTCATTGTCACAACCCCTCAGGTCAAGCTATCATATAACTAGTAAAGATAAACTCCTGATTGTAAGGGATACAGGGTCCTCGAATGGGAGAGACCGGTGATGCTGAACTCAAGAGCCTATTCAGCGTTGACACAAAAAATTGTAATAGTTGGTCATGAAATCACTAACTACTGGTCACTAACCTGTAGCAGAAATGTGAAATGCTTTCCTTCTGCAGCATACCTTGTGCTCTTTCCAGTCCGCTTACATTTTCCACCATTATACTTTTTGGTCTTTCTTTTAAAGGGTTCATGTTGATCGTTGTAGGACTGTGCAAGGCATTGCCCCTATGGTACACCAAAATACAATAAACATGGTCTGTAAAATATTGTGACCCCCAAACCAATCTATCATGTGTCATTACTTGTGTTACTCCTGTATAATTCTTTTACCTTGTATGAAAGGGAACACATCATTCATATGAAAACTGAAGCAAATGTGTAATCTTTGCAATTTTAAAACACTGAAAAGAAATGCAATATACAATTTTTTGTAAAAGCAATGTATTTACTAATAATTCAATCAGGTGAAAAACTAGATTTTGACACTATATAGTAATTATACAAATAATGTGAAGCATTGGTTTTCTGTATTGCAGTTTGTATACTTCATATAGTACTTTAATGTAAAACCAGACCAACTTATCATTAAATAACATGGTACAGGAGGCGTTTTAAATGGTGGGATTACATGAAACTACTGTCTTCCAGTTGGGTTGGGATCCCAATGCTTAGCCTGCCACTGATTGGATCAAGGGGCCCTTGACTATGACGTTAAAGGTCTTGTAGATCTGGCAAATCTCTGTCCTCAACAGGGAGATTTTCACTTAGTTTCAGTTTGACACATTATGCAGCCGCAAGAATGCTCTAGATTAGAATGTCTTGCATTTTATAATGCCATGTTTTGCAAGGAGACAGTTCTGATTTGGAGCATGTGAATGTGGGTTCTGTGGTCAATCTTCTGAAGAAAAGACACAATCAGAAAGTTTCAGTTTTACTTGATGTGCACAAATCGGCGTTTCATTTTCCATATTACTGTGGCTATTTTAAGGAAATTTGAAAGTGCACTTACGTTTAAAAAGAAAGATAACTGTAAACTAGGTTACACGCAAACTCATGCTGCAGTGCACCACTGCCATTCTTGGTTACCAAAGTCTTCCTTTTGTTCCAGATGAAGCATTGCTATCTGTTTTGCTTCTTTCAAATCCGGACAGCATTTCAGCACTATTTTAACAGTGGTGGTAACTATGGGCTACTGCCAGTGTTAAAATGATGCCCATCAGATCCCTAAACTGAACCTAGATTTGTTAGATAACACATTAAAAACCTACACTGGTGATCTGCTAACACCCTCTGTCTCCCATAACTGCTTATATCTCATTATAATCTTTGATCAGTGTCAGCTGTGGCTCAGTTGGTAGCACACTCACCTGTGAGTCAGAAGGTTGTGGGTTTCAAGTCCCGCTCCATGGGACTTTAGCACATAAAGCTAGGCTGGCACTCCAGTGCTGCACTGTTGGAGGTGCCGTCTTTCGGATGAGATGTTAAACCAAGGCCCCGTCTGCTCTATCAGGTGGATGTAAAAGATCCCATGGCACTATTTCGAAGAAGAAGAATAGGGGAGTTATCCCTGGTGTCCTGGCTGATATTTATTGTTGTGTTTTGAGATTGCTTTTGACCCAGTCCCCCGGCCATACAGAGAGGGAGGGGCTGGAGCCTGAGGGGCAAGTTCAGGCAAGTTGGATCCCCTACCTGATGGAGAGAAGTTTGGCTGTCTGTTACAGTTCTTAATGTAATGTCCTATTACAGTGTTTTAATAAATAGTAAAAAGACATCCTGTCTCCTTGACTAATGAATGTTAGGTCAAGATGTAAAATTTATCTCTCAATCAACATAACAAAAACAGGTTATCTGGTCATTATCACATTGCTGTTTATGGGGCTAAAAATAAACTTACCTTTTTTAAAAGTATTTTAAAATTATAAATGAGTGAAAATTTTTATTTTTAAAACTTTTTTTAAACTCTTATGCTGGTAAAAGCAGGCCTTATGCAGTGGCCCTTCTCCAGGGCAGGCGTCTGATCTGTCAAGAGGATTCTTGACAGATCGGAAATGCCGGTTTTCAACGCATGCTCTTCGCATGCCTGAAACCGGCACTTGCGAGGTCCCTACGGGTGTGTACACAGCCCGTACACACCCGTAGTGATTGGAAAATACAGGCCAATAAAGGAGAGGATGACAAAAGGAAATGTTAAGTTTAGGAACGAGGTTAAAATAAAGTTAGAAAAGCAAAGAGGAAATATAAAATTAAAATATCAAAGACTATAAAAAGAAATAGGAAAATATTCTATAGGCATGTAAGTAACAAAAGGAGAATTAAGATAGAGATCGGGCCACTTATAGATGAGCAACATAAACTCACAGGCGACGATACTGAAATATTTTGCCTCAGTTTTCACCGAAGAGGCTAACAAGGGGGAAATGACAATATCGGAAAAACAAGAAAGATATTACAAGAGATAAGATAGGACGAAAGGAGATACCAGAGAAATTAATCAAACATAAGGACAAATCCCAGATCTAGATGGATTGCACCCATGGACACTCAAAGAAACTGGGAGGAGAAAGCAGAGGCAGTCATAGCCATATATAAAAAATCAGTAGAAAAAGGAATAGGACCAGAGCACTGGCAAAAAGCAAACCGAATTTTTGCCCCTAGAATCTTTGCTAAAAGATCAGATAATAAAACATCCAGAAATGGAGAATATAATCAAAAATAGTCAGCATTGATTTTTAAAAGGAAGGTCATGTTCAACCTTATTGATTTTTTTGAAGGAGTAACAGAAAGAGTAGACAATATGCATGAACTTTCAGAAGGTGCCACATAAGAGACTCATGACCAAGGTCAGGGCATGTGGTGTGAGGGGCCAGTTGGCATGATTCATTGAAAGAGGGCTACAAAACAGAAAATAGAGGATAGGAGTTAAAGGAGGTTTCTAAGACTGGCAGAAAGTGGGAAGTGGTGTCCTGCAGGGATCTGTACCAGGACCACTGTTAATCACCATGTGCAAAAATGATTTGGACTCAGAAATTGGAGGTGTCAAAATGTGCAACTGGTACCAAATTTTGGGATATAACTAATAATATGGAGGACTGCACCAAAATACAGAAAGATATAAACAGGCTTGCAAAGTGGGTGGATGAATGGCAAATTAAATTTGAAACAGTGAAGTGTGAGGTGGTTCATTTTGGTAGGAGGAATAAGGAGGCCACTTATTCTTTGGAAGATAACAAACTAAATGGGGTAGAGGAGCAAAGAGATCTGAGAATAAGATACATAAATCTCTAAAAGTAACAACACAATTTGACAAGGCTATAAATAATGCAAGCTAAGCACTGGGGTTAATTTCTAGAGGAATAGACTACAAAAGCAGTGAGGTAATGTTCAATTTAAATAGAATCTTGCTTAGACCACACTTGGAGTACTGTGTGCAGATCTGGTCTTCATACTACAGAAAGGATATTGAAGCACCGGAGAAAGTGCTGAAAAGATTTAAAAGAATGTTACCAGAATTGAGGATGGAGCTATCAGGAAAGATTGAGAGGCTGCGTCTCTTTTCTTTGGATAAGAAAAGACTAAGAGGACACCTGATAAAGGGCTTTAAAATTATGAAGAGGTTCGATAGGATTGACATGGAGAAACTGTTTCTACTTGTGGCTGAGTCTAGAACAAGGGGGTATAAATATAAGATAGACACTGTTAGATCAAATAAGTAATTTAGAAGGGAAATCTTCACGTAAAGAATGGTGAGGATGTGGAACTCGCTGCTACATGCAATGGTTGAAGCAGAGAGCAGTGATGTATTTGAGGGAAAGCTTGATGCTTACATAAGGGAATAGGAAATTGTGGGATACAGGGGCAGGGTGGGAAAAAGTAATTAGAGTGGGAGGAGGCTCCTATGGAGTATAAACACTAGCATAGACCAGTTGGGATCAGTGGCCTATTTCTGTGCTGTAGATTCTTTGGCCTCCCCTTCCCTGGGATTCCCTTCCCCTCCCCTTACCTGTCTCTGGGAACTGTTCTTTCAGATCTATGGCGATGGCCTCCTACTGCTCGAAATCCCGCTCCACCCGCCGGCCAGCTAGCGCTTCGTGCCGGGTTCCGGCGGAAGACTGACTGGCTCTAGCTTCCTGCAAAGATGATTAAGTAGCACTATGGTCTAGCTCCATATTTTCACCTTGCTTGGCTCCTGGCTGTGAGTGGGTATCTTCTTGTCACACCTGTGTTATGCAGACACATATATCGGACAGCCCAAGAGAGTGACAGACTTGTCTTTGGTTTTGATACGACTCAGGAGCAGAGAGAATCAGAAACTAGACATATTTGACTTAAATTCTTTACGTGGTTTATTTATTGCTTCTACAATTCATAATACACGTTTATTCTTATGTGACCTTTAACACTCTGCTTTCATAGCGCAATCTGGGTCCACATGCCCAAACAATGACTTGGTCCTTCAGTTCTTCGCCCAGGTTAGCCTGTCTTGGCATTCCTCACCTACCACTGACTCCTCTTGTCCGAAGACAGCATTTTGTAAGGGTTTTTGAATGTCTCTCAGCCTGTGAGATTCGTGTGGCTCTGTGCAGCCCGGGTGCTAGTGCGGGTTTAGGCCTTGTTGCCTGTTCTGGTCTCCAGCCAGTCTGGGAGCACTAGACACACCTGTGAGTGGTTCGACCCACTCGCCCTTACGGTTCTAGACACTGGACTTAGATGCGAGAGCAGTAATGGAGATGAAACTCAGGTAGACTCGGTTGAATGGTACGAAATGGAAAATCTTTATTGCATAATACTTAAGATTACGATATACATGTCATAAGCACAGATTAATGACAGTACAATCTTACACGCAGTTATGTAACTAATTTCAGGGAAACGAGGAACGAACGACACATCGTAAATGGGGGCGCACATTACAATTATCCTTAATACTTGAAACCCTCCCCTATCAATATCTGTCCTAGCTAGATTCGTAGGATTCGAGACTCATGCTCACCACTCGTGATAACTCGGAGAATTCTGAAAACTCTGATCGGATGGTTTTCACCGCAGCACCCACGTGTCGATCAGGGGGTCTCCTGGCCCCACTTGTTTACTCGTTTCTGCTCCGGCTAGCAGGCTGGAACGTCTGCTGTCATGAAGATCTGTGTTGTCCTCGGAGTTCCGACTCTACTCAAAAAAAAGAGTCTTCCTGTGCCCTCGCACTGATGCGATAAAATTCAAAGAAGAGTCTTCCTGCGTCAGTTCTGTAAAATTCGAAGAAGTCTTCCTGGCAAGGAAAATGTCTATTCGACCTACAGGCGCGGTCGGGGCTTACTGACCGTGGCGATAAGTATGGTCTTCTTCTCTTCTCATCTCATCTCATCTCATCTCATCTCATCTCGGGCCTTCGGTTCCGACACCGTTTACCGACTTATCGGAATGGTGCGCCCGCTTCAAGGCTTCAGAGCCCAGTTCTACACAGGTCTTCGCGACACGACACGAGGTAGATCCGAGCGGATCATAAAGTTCAACAGTCTTTTGAAAAGAGACACGAGGCAAGCAGGAACAAGACGGCGAGTCAAGAGCAGCCACGAGGATAAACACCAGCAAGATAAGAGTCAACCGAATAAGAGTCAGGAGTCAAGAAGTAGCCACGAGGAATAAGAGAAAGATGGACGGTTGGAGCTTGTAATTATAGTGCAAAATCTTCCGTTTCCCACCCAACCTTAATGTCTTTCCTTTTGTTAGGGTTTGGCGCTCAAATGTCTTGTATAGGGTGATCTCCGTTTTAATGGGTTTCGGGGCTACTCGTAAATGTCTGAGTACCTGTTAATATTTCTCCCATTGTTTAATCGGTCGGTGTTCTCCCTGGAGGGGTTTTGGGGCTTCCAAGTGTTTTCTGTAACTACCCGCTAACGGCTCTCTCATCGTAGAGTCGTTGGGATTTTACATATTAATGTCTTTGGATGGGCTCTTGATTACTTGGTACAATAGCTTTCATTCGTACCTGGGAGACCGATTTCAGTATTTATGTGTATACTGTAAACCCATGATGTCTCGTGTATTATCTTCATTGTGCTGAGTCTTAATCGATCTTGCACAAATGTTTATTGGAACGCCATCTTGTCTGCCTGTCGAAAAGTCTAGAATGTTCCGCCACGAGGTGCGGCGGCCATTTTACAAGCTGCTTGTGTCCACTTTGAAAACCTGACAGCATTCCGCTGAAATAAAAGCTGTTTGAACGAAACTCTGTGTTTTTCTCCTTATTTATAAAATCGCGATATATTGCGAATTCTACAGTCCCTCCTGTTGATGCGAATAACTCCGCTTATCGTATCAAAAATATTGTGGTGAGCAATATTATCTCGATTTTCTCCGAATCCAGAAAATTTAATCCCATAACTTAAACTATCTAGGGTCTTTGCGTCGTCCTTATTTCCCAAGGAAATTACACTTTATATCACTGTAGGCATTATTTGCCTTTAAACTTACACCACTTGTTTTCCTTCCCGGCGTAACCAGGCCGACGCCTCTCGTATCACCTGTATATTCATCTTTTATTCAGAGAAAGGAAAAACAAAACCCAAAACCAAACAATCATTTTTAACTACAACACCATCACCAAAATAATCAACACCAACTCTTAAAACATGTCGAGTTCCAAACGTATTTACAGTTTCTGAAAAATCACGATCGAGTACAACACTTCCGAGGCGCACGTGGCAAGCGGGAGTGACGCCATTTTCCGATTACACGGTGCTTTCATCGTGCACGCGCACGTAACGTTCTCGCCACTCTCCCGTGTTTTCGTGTTTGGTGAGGCGTTTGCCTCTCTTACAATGTATGACCAATAGGTACACTACAATAAAAACCTGGCATACAACTAAAATGTGGGAGGCTATTCTGATCCAGGACGGCACTTCAATATTGGTGAACAGATTCCACCACGGTGGAATTACTATATCCAGAATGTCTGTCCCTATTTCGACAGTTTTCTGTTCTAATGTGTAAAAATGTTTCTGTGACACCGCGACGGCTTTTAAAAGCTTGGTGAGGTGATCAGGGAGAGGGGGAATGAGGTATCCGAAATGCGCGACGAATCGCTGCAAGTCGGTGAAATTCTCTTTTACTGTTAGATGAACAGTGGATGGTTCAGGGATTGGGACAATTCGCTGTTGTGCTACTTGAACTTCCGCCCTGGGTTTGAAACAGAAACTGCTGTCACTCACCGGACACCGGCTACGGTTTCCATGCTGGTAGTGTTGCGCTGCAGTGGTAACACAATATGTTCCACCCCCGATGTATGCTACCTGCGGAGGCACATGATCTTGTGCCATTGCCTCCATGGTGCAATTCATGGACTTGGCGCCAGCCGTTCTGAACCCGCACTGTGGTGTTAAAAAGGCATTCAAGTGCTGGGGACACAGTATTATGTGTGCTCCCCTGCCACGACAACCAGAGAGATCTGTACCTGTCATCGTTTGCTCCCAGCGGATGACGTAGGGTGGAACCGCTGCATAGCGAATGTGGGCTCCCCCCTGAATGACACCAATGTTCTCTACCCGATACACCGGGGCGGGCTTTGCTGTGTCGCCCAAAACCGGCATACGTAATACTATACCCATGATAGTATGGTTTGATCGTCCACAGTCCACGGGGACTGGGTATGCTTCTGAAGCTAGCCTGAGCTGGCATGGGCTTAATGCGTTCTGAAAAGGGTGGAGCGCCCGCAGGTGTTTGTTACTTATCCAGGACGGGACCAAACCTTGTTTTAAATCCTCCAAATTACTGCGGCCCTCGCCCAGTAACCACGCCTCGTAAAGCACGCACACCTCATTCTGCGCAGCTTGATCGGATGCAACCCGATCTTCCCTAATCAGGGCATTTACCGTTCTCGCGTGTTTCTCTAGCTCTGCTATAATTTCCTTTAAATGGAGAGTCATGGCTTGGTCCTCGTGTAAACCCGACCCAACCACCTTATTTTCATCTGTTAGAATGTCTTTTAATTGCGTCTTTAAACCATTAATCTGGGTCTGCAGCTCCACACTGTCTAGAGCGTTGACCACAGATGTTCCTGTGTTAAAAGCAGTGAACGCGTCGTTTACTACACCCCTTCTTTGCCTCCCCACTTGATCAAAAACTTCATGTGGTGCAGTGTACAAACTTGTTTTATCAATTTCCGCGAAATCGAATTCGTAAAATTGTCTGAACATCTTGGTCAACAGGACCTGATATAACTGTTCCATCTTTTTGGGGCACCACTCTGGTAACCGCACCTCGGTGAGATTTAAAATCACCGAGGCCACCGCGTAATGTACCCCCTGGAATAGTATCTGGTCTGTGGGGACCAGTACCAAACCATTCCCGGGTCCCTTACTAGTTTTAGGGCACCCTTCCTCCTCAGCTAGAACCACCGGAATCGTGGGCGGGGCTTTGCGTGGGCGCGTAATGAGTTCAGTGGCATTTACCGGGATCGAAGAGTATGGGGCTCCGCACCCCCTGGTGCTCGCATCCCACCTCATCCCCTGTCCGTTATCCTGCCATTGATTAATGAAAAATATGGAGATGCCTTTGGGGCAAGCGTACTTTGACCCCCACATGCATACATAAATTCCCTCATCCGGTTCCCACCATTTGTCCCAACAGACTCTCACTTGTCCGTTTGTCCCCGTAATTGTCCGATGGGTATTATTACCCAGTCGTTCCCACTCGACCGAAGAGTTCCTCATGTTTTTGCTCAGCTTTCGCAGCCACCACCATCGGCTCAATGGGACATTCCCACTACAAGTCAAAAAAATCCGTTTGCCGACGGTGACGCTGATCCTGGGTGCGATGATCCTTACTTTGGGGCACATTAAAGAAGTCTCTTGGTAGGCAAACCCCGATGTGCTGGAATACTCCGTTGAGTTCGTTCCCAGCCATCCTGGCCACCTTCCCTTGTGGAAATAGGTGGTGGTCTCCTCAGCCTCCCGTCTTCCGGTCCCATCCACCGCGATGGGGGCCGTGTCCCCGGAGCATCCAAACACCACGACATCCTTGGTGCGGCCTCGATAGGCCAATCCACATCCGATTGCCGCGAGCAATACTAGAATTCGTTCCATCCTTCCTTGGTTCCTGTGATCAGATAGAATGAGGTAGCCAGCCTCGCAAGAGTCTCTGGCTTTTGTGAAGGGTGAGCGGGTCCCCTGACCTCGCCTCACGTAAATTTCAATGTTCGCTGAATAAACTTTAACTAAACCTATCTCTAAAGCTCCCATCATTTTACCATTTTCTGTTAAAATTAAACTACAAACTTAACCTGATTTAAAACTATAAACTTATTCTTAACCTTAAACTGTAAACTTAGAAACTTATACTAAACTTATTACTGTACAGCGCCGCCCGTTCCCAGGGCGGCCCCTTTAAATTCTGAAAAGGCTGCCGCGAGCTCTTCCCGACGGTGGGAGGGCACTGACCCCTTCCTTTGATCTGCCGCAGCCTGTTGCTGCTGCGATGGGACTGGGCCCTTCCTGGGCTGCCTTAATCTTGAGTCTACGCCTTGGGGCAGTCTGGGGACATGACCACATCTTCCTGGGCTGGGGAATCCGACCTGACCTACGAGGAGTTGTCGGGGGCAGGAATCCCAGGACCGACGGACCGGGTTCCGAGACTTCCACCGGGACGACCTGTGGTCCCACCACAGTCGCTGGCTCCGTCTCCCCTGACTCCGCCTCCCTGACCTCGGGACCTGCAGCTTGTGGCACCGCCCTGCTCGGCCCAGCAGGCGACCCTTCACTCGCAGTCCCTACCTCCCTCGAGGGCAAGACGCTCAAGGCGGGCGGCTCGGGCTCTGAGGTTTCCACCGTCACGCCCTGTGGTCCCACAGTGGCTGGCTCCGCCTCCCCTAGCTCCTCCCTCCTGTGTTCGGGACCTGCAGCCTCGGTGTCCACCCTGTGTGGATCTCTATCTGCAGCCCCTGTCCTCCCTATACCTGAATCGGGGGCGACCCTTGCGTTCCCCGATCCCCACTCGTCCTCATCACTATCCTCATCTGACTCGAGTTCCAGGAACTCTCCCTCATCTGACTCCCAACCCCACAAAAATGTTTCACAATTTTCCAGGATGTCTCCTCCCCTGATGCAAGCTGCTTTGCCTGCCTGTGTGCCTTGTGGTCCTACCTGGGGCTGCGAGTCCCCACTCGCAGGGTTTACCCCTGTGGTTTTCCCTTGCACACCTGGCTTGTACAGTTTGCACTGGTTTACATGGAACCACTTAGTGCGCCGAGGTACCTTTATGGCATATACCATGGGACTCGCCTTATCTACAATATTGTAGGGTCCCATATACAGTGGTTCCAGACTCCCTACTCTGGCGTAGTTTCTGACCATGACCTGGTCTCCTACTTCCCACTCCCGCGTTTTGCGGGGTTCCAGCAACAGGCGATTGCCCTGATGCTGCCTTCCCATGTTCCCAGCCGCCTGCTCATAAACCTGCTTCAGGCGCTCCAAGAGGGTCTGGGCGAACTTGTCCCTGCTTATCTCTTGGAGCTGACCCTCAGTGAGCACCGGCGCTAGCACGTGGGTGGGGGTTCGCATGAGCCTCCCAGTCATCACCTCGTGCGGGGAATACCCCGTACTTTTCGACTGACTGGCCCGGACCCCCATGAGGACTAAAGGCAGAACTTCCGCCCACTTTTGGGGCGAGTTCCTAGTCTCTTTCCTCAATTTCTCCTTCAGGGTCCGGTTCATGCGTTCAACAATCCCGGATGACTGGGGATTGAACACTACGTGCCACTTCCCTTCAATGCCCAAAAGCATGAGGGTGTTCTGCATCACCTGGCCGGTGAAATGGCTCCCTTGGTCTGACTCCACAAAACGGGGAAGTCCCCACCGCGAGAACACTTCCCGGACCAAGATTTTTGCAGTACCCAGTGCCGTAGCTGTTCGACAGGGGAAGGCTTCCACCCACTTGGAAAACACATCCACCAAGACGAGGCAGTATTTATAGCCTCCCTGGGTGGTGGGCAGGGGCCCTATATAGTCGATCTGTATCGACTGCCATGGTCCCTCTACCCTTCTTACGTGCCCCATGGGCACTTTCCTTTTCTGGGGGTCTGGGTTGTTTGCAGCACACACGAGACAGTTTGCACAGAACTCGCGGACCTGTTCCCTGAGCCCTGGCCACCATCCCGCTTGCTCTACCCGTTGCCAGGTAACCTCGGGCCCGGGGTGCCCTGCCCCTGGTCCCTCGTGAGCCAACTGGAGGAATTCCCTCCTGTGCTGCTGCGGCACAACCCACTGCTCCTCGCGGAACAGCATGCCTTCCTTAACTGAGAGGGTTGCCGTACTGTACGGACCCTCTACCTGCTTCCCCTCCGCAATGGTTTTGAGGACTGCCTTTAGGGCGGGATCCTGGTTCTGGACGGTCTTAAGGTCTAGGGGCAATGCTACCCTGGGGTTCCCGGGATTCCCGTCCCTGCCTTGGATCGCTGCCATGGGTCTGGTCCCATAGGGGTCCCAGAAAATGCCGTTGCGGGCACCTTCCCTGGCTAGCGCATCCGCCTGCTGGTTGCCCTCCCCACGGGGCTCTGTGGAGGAGTGAGCTTTCACCTTATGGATGAAAATCTCCCCTTCCTCCCCTACTGCTGCTAGGATCTTTTCCAGCAAGGGCTTCACCGTTAAAGGTCGCCCGTCCGCGGAGGTGTATCCACGGCGGGACCAAATGGCCAGGTATTCCGTACACGAATTACATGTGAACATACTGTCCGAGCAAATCGTGTATGGGGTTGGGAAAATGTCTGGGTGGGTAACAACATACACCACTGCAGACAGCTCAGCCTGCTGCGCGCTCATGGTGCTAGGGAGCTTGATCGCCAGGGCAAGGTTTGCCGCAGGGTCATAAACTCCACACCCTGTGAGTCGTTCGCCAGCAGATACTGTGCTAGAACCATCAACATAAATCTCGCGCCCAGTGGGATGTATCCCGGCCCACAAACCTATGTTGACATCCCACAGCCCTTCCACCGAACATTGGTGGGCTGTACCGGGGTATACCAAATTGGCCGCAAGCCTGGGCTCGCAAAGACCTTTAACTCTAAGATCCATCTGGGAAAGAAGAAGGGTCCAGCGCACAATACGCACGCTGCTTACGGTCCCATCTTTAATTCTCCCATCTAGAAGCATCTTAGTTGGTGTGTGATGGGTGAGGAGGGTGATGGGAGAGAGCCCTGTGAAGATCGCTGATCTTTTCACAGCTCAATGCGTGGCTAAAAGGTGCCTTTCGCAATTGGAGAAACTTCTCTCCACATCCGTTAACACCCTGGACGAATAGACAACCGGCCTCAGCTTGCCGTGACGCTCTTGGAGCAGCACAGCGCTCAAGCTGTCCCCGCTGGCAGCTACCTCCAGGAAAAACTCCTTCCCCCCATCTATGGCCCCTAAGGCTGGCGCGGTCTGCAGATCCCTTTTTAACTTCTCGAAGGCTGCTTGGCAGCCCTCGTCCCAAGACCACTCCACTCCCTTATGGAGGAGTCGGAGGAGCGGCGCCGCTGTGGCCGCATAGTCTTCGATAAAATCTCTGCAGTAACCGGTCAGTCCCAAGAAGGACCTCACACCCCTTATGTTGTTAGGAATTGGTAACTCTTGCACCGACTCCCTCCTAGCCTTATCTATGGCTCTTTCCCCAGCGCGAATGGTCAGCCCCAGGAATTTTACTTCCTGCTGACCGATACGTGCTTTCTTAGGGTTTACTTTAAAACCCTTTCTCGCTAGCAGCTCCAATAACTCGGCCAGCAGTGGTCCATGCTCCTCCCTCGAATCCGTAAATAGGAGCAAATCATCCATGTACTGCACTATCTGATTGGGCTGACTAAACTCCTTTAAACTTCCTGCCATACACTGATGGAAAATACTGGGGCTATTGTGGAAACCCTGTGGCAGACAGTTCCATGTGTACTGTTGTCCTTTGAAAGTAAAGGCAAACTTGTACTGGTCCTCTCGCCGCAGCGGGATGGACCAAAAACCGTTCGAGATATCCAGCACCGTGAACGTGGTCGCGGACGCTGGGATACTCCCTATTAGGTCAGCAACTGCTGCTACCGTGGGCGCGCAGGCGGGAATGTTACTGTTAAGGACTCTGTAGTCCACCGTGGCCCTCCACGAATTATCCGGTTTCCTAACCGGCCATAATGGGGAGTTCACGTGTGTGGCTATCGGCCTCAACACGCCCTGCTGCACCAAGGAGGACATTGCTGTCTCCATATCGGGTTCTGCTTCTTTGGGGAAGTTATACTGTTTTTGGGGCCGGGTCATGGGGTCCCCATCTACGCTGACCTCAAACCCGGTAACCCTCCCACAATCGTGCTTGTGGGTTGCAAACGCGTGCATATTATCTGACACGTACGTTTGCATGTCCGTTGGGACATCTGCGACCATGAGCCCGAGGTCGTAGCCTCCGGATGGCTGCATGGTACACAGGACCCCTGTTTCTTCCTCCCCCGGAATTACCACTACCTCGCCTTTTTCACTCTTAGCCCCCCAGAGACAATGATTTCTGAGGTCCACGAGGATCCCGTGTCCTGATAGGAGATCGGACCCGAGGATACCTCTTCCACCCCCCTCCTGCCATTCCATCAATATGCACTTCCACTTGATGTGAAGTGCCCCCAAACGAATGGATAGCGGAAAGGAGAACGCGCCAGCCTGTTCTTTTCCCGTGAACCCCGCTAATGTGAATGGGACCTTGGTAGATAGCGGTGAGTCAAAAGGGCTATCCGTATGAATCACGGTGCAAGAAGCTCCCGTGTCCAACAAATAACTACCCTTCTGTTTCTCTACCTCCATCTCCACCAAGGGTCGCTTCCACGCATCATAGCTGAGCGGACACAGGTAGACGGGCTGCGCGGGCTCTAGTCATTGGGTATGGTTAGACGGTCCTGCGGCACCTACGGGGCCGGTAGCAACCGCCACCTTTCCATGTGCACTCATGAAGTTGCGCATGGCTCCCAACACTGATTCGAGGTCGTCGGGAGGGGTGGGTGCACTAGCTTCCCTAGCAGAGACAGGCATCTGGGCTCGGGCTGCGGGATTTTTATCCCTGGAATCCTTCCAAGGGTTCCTGCAGTTCTTGCGCCAGTGCCCTGTCCTCCCACACCCGTAACAAGCATTACTTGCCTGCGGGGCGCGGTTACCCTCCTGATGCCACTCCCTTTGAGCCGGGGCTGCGGGTCGTACCTCATGTACTTTTCCCTTAAGGGGACGTGTTCCCATACCCCTGATATTGCGATATCCTAACGTGAGTCGATTCAAGACCGACTCTTCCGTAATGTTGGGGTCGTTGGGATCAAACCACGCTTTTGCCTGCTCTCTGACGGCTGGTAAACTGTTGGCTACTATACACCTGAGCCAATGATTTAAACCGACGCCGTCCACAGCGTCGCGCTCTGGCGCACCTGGACAGCTGCGCTGATATACTGGCCACAGCCTGTCGGCAAAAACCTTCGGGGGTTCTCCCTCCATCTGCACTGTCTGTCCCACTCTAGCAAATGGACCTTCATCGTCCGCCCCCAACACTTCTAGGACCTCATTTTTCAATGCCTCATAAGTCTTGGTTCCCCTCTTGCTCTCGTCCGAGAGACACTGAAGGATTGAACTGCCTAACGAAAATAACAGCATTTTTGCTGTTTCCCCATCATCGCAGCCATTGATGGCTGCGGTTTGCTCAACTTCTCTGAAATGTACGGAAGGGTCGTCTGACTCGGTCAGCTTCCGTACGTGATTTATCATAACTCTCAGCTGGTGTGAGCTGTGAGGCAACACAAGCTGGTTGAGGAGAACCCCTTCTTCCTCCCCGTTTCTGTTTGGGCCCCTTTTTATACCCGTAACCGGACACAACGGTCCCTTTTCCACTTCTCCCTCAGTGGGCTCTTTCATTTCTTCTACTACTTCCTCCCTTACCCAGGTTTCCGAATAGCTGGGTGGCGCGGAGGGCGCAGTGGCTAATACTTCCTTTGCTTTACTTGGTGGGGATTTCTGAAACTCCTCATTTACTAGCGGCTGGTGCGCTGACGGACTGATAAGGCACACCATGCCGTGCGCTTTGTTCACGGCCCTTTTGAGGTGCTCTATCTCCTGTTGGCAGGCGCTATGATCGGCCCCCTGAAACTTATCCTCAAGGGCCAACTTATATGCCGCCCTAACCCCCGTTAAGCTCTCTTCCTGGGTTCTTATCTGGGCAGCTTGGCGGGCACATCGTTCCTTTAGTCTGCCCTCACTTAACTTTGCCTCAGTGACCTGGCACTCGAGGTAATCTATCCTTGTTTTATGGTGACTGGTGATTTCCTGGCGTTCTTGGTGCAGCACACTTAAATTCCTAATGAGCAACTCCCCTCCAGAGACCTTCTCATCCATTTCCTCCTCTAAATGCCTGATCCGAGCTGTTTGCGCTGTAATGACCTGGTTTGAAATCTGGACCTGCCTTTTGTAACACATTAACCAGACTGCTTTCTCAACTGTCTTTTTATGTTCCTTACTATCTGTCCACCTCTCGGCTGCCTCTAGTGGACTCTTATCCGCTAACAAGTCACTTATCCATTTCTTAGTTAAATTTACCTTTCCGAACACATAATCTGCTATCTTTTCCTGCATAACATTTCGTACATTCACACCAAAGTCTAACACACTACCCTCTCGCTGCCAGTGTCCTGCCGCGGTCGCCATTTTCTGTAAGGGTTTTTGAATGTCTCTCAGCCTGTGAGATTCGTGTGGCTCTGTGCAGCCCGGGTGCTAGTGCGGGTTTAGGCCTTGTTGCCTGTTCTGGTCTCCAGCCAGTCTGGGAGCACTAGACACACCTGTGAGTGGTTCGACCCACTCGCCCTTACGGTTCTAGACACTGGACTTAGATGCGAGAGCAGTAATGGAGATGAAACTCAGGTAGACTCGGTTGAATGGTACGAAATAGAAAATCTTTATTGCATAATACTTAAGATTACGATATACATGTCATAAGCACAGATTAATGACAGTACAATCTTACACGCAGTTATGTAACTAATTTCAGGGAAACGAGGAATGAACGACACATCGTAAATGGGGGCGCACATTACAATTATCCTTAATACTTGAAACCCTCCCCTATCAATATCTGTCCTAGCTAGATTCGTAGGATTCGAGACTCATGCTCACCACTCGTGATAACTCGGAGAATTCCGAAAACTCTGATCGGATGGTTTTCACCGCAGCACCCACGTGTCGATCAGGGGGTCTCCTGGCCCCACTTGTTTACTCGTTTCTGCTCCGGCTAGCAGGCTGGAACGTCTGCTGTCATGAAGATCTGTGTTGTCCTCGGAGTTCCGACTCTACTCAAAAAAAAGAGTCTTCCTGTGCCCTCGCACTGATGCGATAAAATTCAAAGAAGAGTCTTCCTGCGTCAGTTCTGTAAAATTCGAAGAAGTCTTCCTGGCAAGGAAAATGTCTATTCGACCTACAGGCGCGGTCGGGGCTTACTGACCGTGGTGATAAGTATGGTCTTCTTCTCTTCTCATCTCATCTCATCTCATCTCATCTCATCTCGGGCCTTCGGTTCCGACACCGTTTACCGACTTATCGGAATGGTGCGCCCGCTTCAAGGCTTCAGAGCCCAGTTCTACACAGGTCTTCGCGACACGACACGAGGTAGATCCGAGCGGATCATAAAGTTCAACAGTCTTTTGAAAAGAGACACGAGGCAAGCAGGAACAAGACGGCGAGTCAAGAGCAGCCACGAGGATAAACACCAGCAAGATAAGAGTCAACCGAATAAGAGTCAGGAGTCAAGAAGTAGCCACGAGGAATAAGAGAAAGATGGACGGTTGGAGCTTGTAATTATAGTGCAAAATCTTCCGTTTCCCACCCAACCTTAATGTCTTTCCTTTTGTTAGGGTTTGGCGCTCAAATGTCTTGTATAGGGTGATCTCCGTTTTAATGGGTTTCGGGGCTACTCGTAAATGTCTGAGTACCTGTTAATATTTCTCCCATTGTTTAATCGGTCGGTGTTCTCCCTGGAGGGGTTTTGGGGCTTCCAAGTGTTTTCTGTAACTACCCGCTAACGGCTCTCTCATCGTAGAGTCGTTGGGATTTTACATATTAATGTCTTTGGATGGGCTCTTGATTACTTGGTACAATAGCTTTCATTCGTACCTGGGAGACCGATTTCAGTATTTATGTGTATACTGTAAACCCATGATGTCTCGTGTATTATCTTCAATGTGCTGAGTCTTAATCGATCTTGCACAAATGTTTATTGGAACGCCATCTTGTCTGCCTGTCGAAAAGTCTAGAATGTTCCGCCACGAGGTGCGGCAGCCATTTTACAAGCTGCTTGTGTCCACTTTGAAAACCTGACAGCATTCCGCTGAAATAAAAGCTGTTTGAACGAAACTCTGTGTTTTTCTCCTTATTTATAAAATCGCGATATATTGCGAATTCTACAATTTCCATCAGTTTTCTGCAAACTTTTATAACCCAATTGGTTTGGACCAGTTATCTTCCTTATCTTATATTTTAAGCCAACTTTAAGATCCTTTTGCTTATTACCAGTTTTCTTCCTTAGAGTAGATAGTTACGATCTCGTTATTACAGTTCAAACAACGGGATTCCATTTCACCCAGACATTCGGGAGCGATCCATTTCTCTTCCTTGTTAGTCATCCACAAGGTTCCCTTAATTAAACTTATTGCTTTGTTAATGTTAATCAGTTTTTTTACTCCAAGGTTGCTTCTAAAAACTCATTAGGGTCGCCAGTTTTAGTGGATTCTTGTCTGACAGGGCCAAGGCAGAGCAGACCTCCCTCCAGGACCAGGTTTACATGAGTGAAAAGATTTCACAGTGCATCCCCAGCAACATTTACGGGAAATTGTACGTGTGCTTTGTCAGTGTATCATTTCACTTCATGGCAAGAGCTTCTCTTACCACCCTTACCGGAACTGTGCGCGTAGCCCATCTTGGGTGGACACCTGGTGATCTCTGAGTGAGGGGGCGGGTGGTGAAGCTGCATTCCCTGCAAACCCCAATTTAAGTTTTACTGCCAAGGAGAGTGTATCAGGAGACACGGCCGCCATGACAGATTGTACAGAGTTGGGGCTAAACAGATGATAGCTGATGCAATCAGGTTGGGAATGGAGTACGGGGTAATTCGGAGCAAAATGTATCTGAAAGGGAGGACACTATTGTGGGTTGAAGCAGCTACTTGATGGGCTGTTGTTGGCAGTTTGAGTGACTAGGCCAAGGAGTCACTATTACTGTCGGGGCTGAAAAGGCTACAGGAATATCTTTCATAAAACCGTAAAATTGTCCAGAACATTTAAACTATGCCATAATATTACCTTACCTCACAGCAGAAGGCAGCATGATGTCCCAGCAAAAGCAAACAGAGTCACAGTCCCATGCCAGTGGCCAGAGCTTGCAACTGCAGGAAAACTTAAAGCATTGGCCCAGAAATTGGATTTTGATGGTTGCCGCGGGGGTAAGGATCCCCCGCGATATCGCACTCCACGCCTACCTTTATGGTTTTGGCCCACACGAACTTCAGTTCCTGGGCCTCTCCCTGGTGCCGGCGCGCAGTGTGTGCGTGTCCCAGAGGCGCAGTTAGTTCGATGCTACCTCTGGGATCACGTGGGCTAGTTAGAGCCAATGGCAGCACACCATCTTTCATTCATAGTTTTGACAGGAAGAGCTGTCAAAACTATGAATACAACAAGCCCCCAAAAGAACAGCTAAACCTCAATTAAATTTAAAAAAAAGCCATCACATTAATAAAATAACTATAGTTAAATAAATTAACCACTTTAAACAAAAATTTAAATTTTTGAAAAAATTTAAATTCTTTTTAAAAGTTATAAAAATAAACTTACCTTTCTTTAAAGTCTCTAAAAAAGATAAACCTGTTGAAAAAAATTTAAAATAATACTTAATTAACTACTTACCTTGTTAAAAGGGGGTCTTACGCCTGCTTTCTTTATGTGTAAAATCTTCAACACTTACCTGCGCGTTCAAACCTGAAAAAAAACCTATGCGCGCTGCATGCGCACAACCTGTAGCGCGCACGCGGTTCACTTAGGAACCGCCCCCTTCGCAATACCCGAAGTGCCGGTTTCCCGCGCATGCACAGTGCATGCAGGAAACTGGCACTTCGGGACCTAATACGCGAGAGTACACAGTGCGTAATCTCCCGTATTAGGTCTAATTTTCGGGCCAATATTTCCTTGTATTTCAGCATGTTTACTCTCACTGTAGATGTTAATTATGACATGTTAGGCTGTCATGTAACGTTAATTCAAAAGCTGGAGCGTTAAATACATTGGAAACACCCATTGCAGCATCACCTACAGGCATAACAGGTACTGCAGGGAAATGTTGACACTTTTATCAAGGGTTTTCCCATTGAGACAGTATGACATAGGACTTTTCAATGCATTTTAAAATAGAATGCTGCGACCCACTCAGTGATTTTAATACATGTGCCAAAAAATGCTGTACCACACAGAGAAAAAGTGGCAAGGATGTAGTACATAAGGTAGTAGAAATTAAAATGACAACATTATGCATGTTACTTTATACAGACCAAGATTGGAAACATGTACTGATTGAAAGGTTTTTACAGGCAAAATCATCCGGTCTTAATCCCTCTGCTCTTACATTTAAAAGCCAAATTGGGAAATAATCAGAAGTAGCAGTATGGAGCAAACAGTGATTCAACTAACCACTAACATCATATGAACAAGTGTTGTAGATCTGTTCAGAAGAGAAAGTTTAAAAGGTCAGGAGCCAAAATAGATTAGAAGCGAATAGAGAACTCAGAATGCCCCATATTATTCAGATACACTGTGATTTACACAATATTTTACATTAATATGTTCATGTACAGTGTTTGTACACAAACGCATGTATTGACAATGCAGTGCTCAAAAAGATAATGGTAATGGATTTGGTACCATCTCCTCTCTTAAAAAGCCAGGAGAACCCAGTCGCCACCTAACTGAACTTGAGGAGCATCACCAACCATGGCACCAACTAGTTGCGCACAATGTGGAACGAGCAGAGAGTGAACTGCAGGAGAAATCACAATAAACTTTTGTGCAGAAATATTGTGCTCTCGCCATTAGTTATTTGAAAAGCGTCAAGGAATTATTATTACAGGTGCATCATGATTGACTGATTTTCCATCACTTCGGCTGACAAAATTGTATTGCACAACTCCCCCTCCCCACGCTGTTACTATTATACATATTCATTACTTTGTTTGCAGGCTATGAAAATCTATTCAAAAAGGCACTCAACTCCTTTTCCAAAATATAAAATATGGCACATACAGTGTTTGACAAGTTGGCAAAACCAGATTATCCTCCAGTTTTTTTTACAATAGTTATTTACTTTATGGTTTCTTGCCTTTCATTTTCCTCACATCACTATTCGTGTGAATGCTGTTAAATGTATCTACAAATTGACTCCTTAAGTTGTACTAGACAGTTTAATTTGCAGCTGTCAGTTTTATTGCTGAATAATCTATATGCCATTCTAAAAGAGCGGAGTTCGGCGTGGTTGTGTTCAACTGGGAATTTGTTTTACACAGAAAGAAAGAATCACGCACATTACAATTAAAAATATATAACCTTCAGCAGTTTCCTTCTGGCCAAGTTTTATGTTTACTGTACCATGTTACAACAAGCTGAGAAATTTGATTACAAGTGTTTGAATTGGCAGAAGCACAAACATGTGTCTAATGTGCAAATCCATCTTTACATTTATGCTGATGTTAATGTGAAATCTGACCTGCCCAGGTCTGAGCAAATGACAGGAAAGGTGTTGGATGAGTTATTTCTGTCCGTCGCTTACCATTTCAATAAGCCCACCCATAAAAGGGCAGATACATTAAATGCCCCCATCACTTCTGGTAGAAAGTGATCAGTGCAAAGCTCACTAGAGCATCTTGCGAGCAGTTTCCTGCCCTTGTCTGCTGGAGTTACCCCGTGTCCCCAGCACAACCGACGGGGGACAGGCGCGGCTGCACGTCCTTACCCTGTGGAGGAGATGGTGCTCGCTATCATTGGAACGGCCATCGCTGAGGCCGTGGCCAACGGCGGGGCTGAAACAATAGAAGATGACGGTATCCTCATACCTAATCCTCCTTCTCACATCCCACTTTGCCCTCATCCCACAATCTTTTCTGATTTACAAGCTGCAGATGGTGTAAGCGTGCACCTCTTACTTTCCCCCCTCCCTCAACGCACCACAATCCTACCCTTGTGCCTTTCTTCTTTCAAATACCCAAGAACTGCAACCGGCCAGGCAATGGTGGAAGAGCAACAGGTGGAAGAGGAGGAAGACAGTGATGATGAAGCAACACCGTCACTCGATTTCACACTCGCAGCTAGCAGCTCAGATACTGACACTGCGTGTAATTTAGTGGTTAGCTTAGAGGTGAGTCACCGGGCACGAGTGGCCTGCAACCAGGGCAGGGGGCAAGGGTAGCGCAGGTGCAGCTCCCCGGTGGGAGAAGTTGCACACGAGTTCTGCTGCAGATGGCTCAAATGAGCACTTCGATGGGGTATTGAAGATTTAATATTGGATGGTTTGATTCATAAATTTGCTTTGGAATGCTTGTTTTGTGGTGGCTTTTATTGTAGTATTATGGTCAAGCGGACGCTGTGATAGTCAGTGACAGAGGAAAGGTAAGGTGAACTTTTGGAGAATGGGGAATTGAGGATACAGTTACTTGTATCGCACTCGGATATGTTCATCACGGACAGCCCAGGCAGAAAGGGGCTGTCTAGCTTGCCTTCTCCCTTCCTCTTCCTCCTCCTGCTCCTCAGTTGCTCGCTGTATAGCTGGTGGCAAGGGCTGGGCCCTCATGATGGCGAGGTTGTGCAGCATGCAGCAGAGCACCACGAATCTTGACACCCGCTCTGCTGAGTACTGCAGGGCTCCTCCAGAGCAGTTCAGGTAGTGGCAGCATTGGTTCAGTCTGCTCTATCACATTTCGTGTGTCAGCTTGGCTTTCATTGTATGCATGCTGCCCACCTGTACGTGGCTTGCGCACCGGAGTCATGAGCCATGTCATCAGTAGATAGCCCTTGTCACCCAGCAGCCAACCTTTCGTTTGTTGTGGTGGCTCAAAGTCAGATGGCACAGCGGATTGTCGCAGAATGAAGGCATCATGACTGCTGCCAGGATACCGAGCATTGACCTGCATGATTCGCTGCCTATGGTCGCACACCAGCTGGACGTTGAGGGAGTGGAATCCCTTTCAGTTGCGATACATCTCGGGGTTCACATGCGGTGCCCGCAAAGCGATGTGTGTGCAGTCTATGGCACCCTGCCCCATGGGAAAGCCTGAGTTCCTAGCGAAGCTGCGTGCTCGCTCTGGCTGCTGTTCTCTGGCAAGCGAGAATGAAATGTAGACAGCTCTCTTGGAATACAGAGCCTCAGTGACATCCCTTATGCAACAGTGGATAGCAAACTGCGAGATGTTGCAAATATCTCCAGCTCCAGCCTGGAAGGAGCCCGACACATAAAAGTTCATGGCCACGGTCACCTTCACAGGCATTGGCAATGTGGTCCTCGCCCTGTTCAGGTTGCGGTTGTGGCTGCAGCAGGCGGCAGAGTTCAGTGAGGATGTCCTTATGGAATCGCAGACGTCTCACACATCGTTCCTCGCTGAGGTTCAGGTAGGAGAATTGCTCCCTGAACACCCTGGGCAGATATGACCTCCTATTGAGAGCCCTTCTCCCCCTCCTCTGCCCCCCCTCTTGCTCTCCCTGCCCTCTGTTAATTCTCCAGGTCATGCTGTATTCCAAGCAGAATTCCTACTAGTGCACCCATATCTGGGAGCAATTGGTTTGTGCAGAAGCCTTGAAGTTAGGACAAAGTCCTTCAGCACCAACCACACCACCCCCTTTGACAACTTTAAAGAACCCTAGAAAGCACCAAACACTTGCAAAATCGTAGCAACAGCCAATAGAAATCAATCAGCAATTAACCTGAAAGTAGTTGACAATCCTTTTAAATAGCGTTGGTGGGGGGTCCTTCCTGCTGCTGAATGCATGTTCAACTGTGCGAGTTTAAGAGGTGGCGTTAGCTTGAGCATTGCGCTCCAAAATGGCAGCGCTAGCTTCAAATCAGTGTTGCACGCTGATTGATGTCATGATCTGTTTACTCTGCATACGTCTGGCGGCCGTGCACCGCAGACTCCATTTTGGAGCCAAAACGGCACCCGTAGCACCGAAACCACGGACGCTAAGGTGCCGAATTTTTCCGTCTTTGTATTTCTCTTAGATTTTCTCTTTCTCTTTTCCTAACTAACAGTTCTGCCCCAGTGGTCAGTTGGTAAAGGGAACATGCAGCTGAGTTGCACAGACCTAAATCCCCGGGTTCATCTGCCAGTCAACTGAACTCAGTTAACTGAAGTCAGCCAGGTTGGCAGTAGGTGCACTATGATTGGTTATATCACCCCTAGTCTAGGGTAGGAGGAAAAAAAGAAAGGTTTTTGCTCCTGGTCACCATCCAGTGACCCCGGCTGGAACATGGGATGAGTGCGGACAGAATTGTACTCGCATGTGATGCCCTCACCCTTAATTAACTGCCAATTCTCACTGGCTCAGCACAAAATAAAACCTTTGTTTTTCATTTGGGGAGTTATTGGAACATGATTTCACAATTAACATGGCCAGAATTCTGACTAGAGCCAACACGTCTACAATAATCCCTTTTTAACACACCTCAAGTGACTTATTGGCCACAGTAATTCCTGTAAATCATTTAACCCACTCAACTTCCTGAACAGAAAGGACCTCCACTCCCTGAACTTACAGATCATATTTGACAACATCCAAAGGATCCTTCTGTCAACACCCAGATATACTGGAGGTTGCCACGATACAATCGTACTTTAAAATTCAGCTCTCTTTGACTTTTTCAGGGAAGAAAGTCATGTCAACGGACGGCTTGTGGGTGACAAAGCCAACCCCCTGCTCCCATGCATAATGATTTCACTAAGAATGGACTGGGCAGTAGCAGAGGAGTGCTACAACAAGTCATGTGCCTGTACAAGGATGGTTATTGAGAGGATTTTCAGAGTCCTAAAGCAAATAGAATCGCATATATACTTGAAAAGGAAAAATTTGCAGGGCCACCTATTAGTAGGACTAATAAGATAGCTCTTTCATGGAGTCGGCACAGGCACGATGGGTCAAATGACCTCCTTCTGTGCTGTAAGATTTTATGATTCGATGTTACCTATTCTGCCTAGACAGGTCAGGTGGGCTTCTGTAGTATGTTTAACATGTCCCACACATATTTGTAGCCTTCTGTGCCCTTCACAACTTCATCATACACAAAGGCCTGGAATTGGAGGTTGCTGTGGAGGTGGCCATAACTGCTTTGAGATGGCAATAGGTTTTATTGGCCCATTTCCGCACTGTTTCTGCTTGTATCTTGCCTGATCTGTGGTGGGACAATTGAGGCAAATTCTGGTCTGGGATGAGGACAGGACTTCAGAGAAACAATAGCTTGCTGATATTCACTGATGGTGATGGAGGCGAGTGAAATAATACCCCAGCAAGGCGGAGAAGGGGTGGGAAATCACAAAACAAATTAATTGGTCATTGAAACAAGTATCCTCAGTCTACAGTGCAGATGCAAAGAGTAAGGCATTTCACCCATAGTGAGCTGTGTTATGTGATAGTAGTAGATCCTTGTACATTGTGCAAAAGAAACTACAATCACGGTTTGAGTTCACCAGAGTGGGGCTGGCATGGAATGAAAATAATTTCCTTATATTTGTAAGTGGGCCAGGAAGACTTATTACACACACAGTTAAAGTAATTGAACTCATAAATGTTGCAACCATCAGGCCATTTTAATGTGTTGTCACGAAATCTAAGATACCATTATTAAATTCTAGTTCAAATAATACTTACAACAATGGTGGAGTATATTAAAGATGCCCATGGGCTATTGAAGTTAGTAACAACACATTAAAATGGCAAACAAAAGAAGTAAAATAGCTCCCGGCTACACTTCAATTGTATAAATGTAAAAAGAAAGAGGTTAGTAAAAACAAACGTAGGTCCCCTGCAGTCGGAAACAGGGGAAGTCGTAATGGGGAACAAGGAAATGGCTGATCAATTGAACAAGTACTTTGGTTCAGTGTTTACTGTGGAGGACACACACAACCTGCCGGAAATAAAAGGGGTCAGAGGATCTGGTAAGAGGGAGGAGCTGAGGGAAATCCTTATTAGTCGGGAAAAGGTATTGGGGAAATTGATGGGACTGAAGGCTGAAAAATCCCCGGGGCCTGATGGTCTGCATCCCAGAGTACTTAAGGAGGTGGCCTTGGAAATAGTGGATGCATTGACGATCATTTTCCAACATTCCTTAGACTCTGGATCAGTTCCGATGGAGTGGAGGGTGGCCAATGTAACCCCTCTTTTTAAAAAAGGAGGGAGGGAGAAAGCAGGGAATTATAGACCGGTCAGCCTGACATCGGTCGTGGGTAAAATGATGGAAGCAATTATTAAAGATGTCATAACAGACCATTTGGAAAGTGGCGACATGATAGGTCCAAGTCAGCATGGATTTGTGAAAGGGAAATCATGCTTGACAAATCTTCTGGAATTTTTTGAGGATGTTTCCAATAGGGTGGACAGGGGGGAACCAGTAGATGTGGTGTATTTGGACTTTCAGAAGGCCTTCGACAAGGTCCCACACAAGAGATTGGTGAGCAAAGTTAAAGCACATGGGATTGGGGGTAATGTGTTGACGTGGATTGAGAACTGGTTGGCACACAGGAAACAAAGAGCAGGAGTAAATGGATACTTTTCAGAATGGCAGGCAGTGACCAGCAGGGTACCGCAGGGTTCGGTGCTGGGACCCCAGCTGTTTACATTATATATTAATGATTTGGACGAAGGGATTAAATGTAATATCTCCAAATTTGCGGATGACACTAAATTGGGAGGCAGTGTGAACAATGAGGAGGATGCTAGGAGGCTACAGAGTGACTTGGACAGGTTGGGTGAATGGGCAAATGTATGGCAGATGAAGTACAATGTGGATAAATGTGAGGTTATCCACTTTGGTGGTAAAAATAGAGAGGCGGACTATTACCTGAATGGTGGCAAATTAGGGAAAGGGGAGGTGCAACGAGACCTGGGCGTCATGGTACATCAGTCACTGAAGGTGGGAATGCAAGTGCAGCAGGCAGTCAAGAAAGCAAACGGAATGATGGCCTTCGTAGTAAGGGGATTTGAGTACAGGAGTAGGGAGGTGATGCTGCAGTTGTACAGGGCCTTGGTGAGGCCACACCTGGAGTATTGTGCGCAGTTTTGGTCTCCTAACTTAAGGAAGGACATTCTTGCTATTGAGGGAGTGCAGCGAAGGTTCACTAGATTGATTCCTGGGATGGCCGGACTGACATATCAAGAAAGATTGGGTCAACTGAACTTGTATCCTCTGGAGTTCAGAAGAATGAGGGGGGATCTTATGGAGACATTTAAAATCCTGACTGGTTTAGACAAATTAGATGCGGGCAGAATGTTCCCAATGTTAGGGAAAACTAGAACTAGGGGTCACAGTCTAAGGATTAAGGGGAAGCCATTTAAGACTGAGCAAGGAGGAACTTCTTCATTGGAGTGTTGAATCTATGGAATTCTCTTCCACAGAAGGTTGTTGAGGCCAGTTCGCTAAATATATTCAAAAGGGAGTTAGATATAACACTCACAACTAGGGGGATCAAGGGGTATGGCGAGAAAGCAGGAATGGGGTACTGAGGTAGCATGTTCAGCCATGAACGCATTGAATGGCGGTGCAGGCTCGAAGGACCGAATAGTCTACTCCTGTACCTATTTTCTATGTTTCTATGTTTCTATGTTTCTATAATGCAGGTGATGGATGTATGAACCACTCACATACAGCGCAGAGCCACAAGAATGATGTTTATTGCATTGCTATATCGTTGCCTGGTAAATTTAGCCATCCAGTAGTAAGTTAAAGTCACTCACCCATTTAATGACATGCTGTTAATTAGTGTAATTTAGGATCCATTGGTGATAAATTGTGGCCAATGGTGGGAAAACCAGGAAAATTAGAAACCATGCACTAGAGAAAGGAATTAATTTGTGTAGGAAGTCATAAAATGAAGTTAACACCACTTTCATTTTCTACATTGGGAAATGTAAATCTTATTTACCTTTGAACCGATTTATTTACTTCGACCGTTATTTTTCATTGCTTCTAAATCCAATGCTTTTATCTTTCAATTCATGTAGTCAATCATCATTACATTTAAAAAACAAAATCGGGGATATGGTGAAGTTCATCCACCCCCTTGTGCAGCTCTTACAGTGGCCAATATGTGATCTTCGGCTCCCACACCACTGCTGCACACCAGGCCTAGCATTATGTGGTGCTGAGGCCCACTGAATGTCTAATGTACAGAGTGTGTATTAATGCGTTCATGAACCATCTGTGGTACCGAGAGCCTGCACACTTAATCGTCGTTCGTTCGTCCTTCGATATTGAAGAAGACAGCCAGACAATCATCTCATTTTTTGCAGTGAGTTCTTTGGTGACCGATAAGGCCTCAGAATAGAATCATAGAAATTTACCGCACGGAAGGAGGCCATTTCGGCCCGTTGTGTCCGCACCGGCCGACAGAGAGCTATCCAGCCTAATCCCACTTTCCAGCTCTTGGTCCGTAGCCCTGAAGGTTGCGGCACTTCAAGTGCACATCCATGCACTTTTTAAATGTGGTGAGGGTCTCTGCCTCTACCACCCTTTCAGGCAGTGAGTTCCAGACCCCCACCACCCTCTGGGTGAAAAAACTTCCCCTCAAATCCCCTCTAAACCTTCCACCAATTACTTTAAATCTATGCCCCCTGGTTGTTGACCCCTCTGCTAAGGGAAATAGGTCCTTTCTATCCACTCTATCTAGGCCCCTCATAATTTTATACACCTCAATAAGGTCTCCCCTCAGCCTCCTCTGTTCCAAAGAAAACAAACCCAGCCTATGCAATCTTTCCTCGTAGCTAATATTCTCCAGTCCAGGCAACACCCTCGTAAATCTCCTCTGTACCCTCTCTAGTGCAATCACATCTTTCCTGTAATGTGGTGACCAGAACTGCATGCAGTATTCTAGCTGTGGCCTAACTAGTGTTTTATACAGTTCAAGCATAATCTCTTGTATTCTATGCCTCAGCTAATAAAGGCAAGTATTCCGTATGCCTTCTTAACCACCTTATCGACTTGGCCTGCTACCTTCAGGGATCTGTGGACATGCACTCCAAGGTCCCTTTGTCCCTCTACACTACTCAGTGTCCTACCATTTAATGCCCTTATGCCACTATCTGTGTTTGTGATCCAGACAATCGTACTTGGACACGTCTGAAGAAACCTGCATGTGAACAGAGGCCGTAACAGAATTGTGTGAACTCCTGCAGCCAGATGTGGAAATCGCTTGCAGGTTACGGATGGCACTATCAATTGCTGTCACGGTCACTCTTATCTTGAACATATATGCCATTGAGTCCTTCCAAGCAACTTCAGGAGATATCTGCCAAATCTCCCAACCTTCTATGCACTGTTGCGTCATACAGGACACAGAGATGCCACGTTGGCCTGGGCCCCTCAATTCCTCTATTTCCTTTTGAAAAACCTAAGGCAACACAACTTCATCCTGCAAAGCAGCATCGCCATGAAGCCGGGAGGAAAAGACTGGCAGCATCAATCAGTGTCAGAAGATGGCCCAACCAAGAACCAGAAAACATATCTTCCCAAAACAGCTGGTCAATCAGCCAGAGGCTTAAAGCAGATTGCGATAGAAGTCACAATTCACTAAATGTGCCTGAAACATTTAATGCACAATGGTCATCTGCACTTGTGTACCATACCCTGGCCAAATAAATGCTCGTTGTCATTGCCCACAGCCTTACATCAACGCACAAGAATATAATGGCATTGCTCCCCAACTATTCTTTTCTGCCTGATCCTAAATGAGTCTCACAATAAATTAGAGTTACATTTATTTCCACTTTTATTTACTGTGTGTGTGGTACAGGTGTGTTCAGTGTGTTTTACCCCAGCGTTTCCTTCTGTGAAAAGTGTACAGGTGTATACCTTCTGCTTTGCAACTGTGCTGTACAGAAGGAGGTTCATGACTGGTGCATGTCTGTGCCTGCCTCTAGCAATGGAGCTGGTCCTTTCCTTCTTGTGTTGGGACATAGTTGGTTCCATGCCAATGGTATTGATGTGGGAGCTGCCTGTATGCAGTTTGAAACATCTCTAGTTATTTCAGCTGGTTGCCAGGGTGTTGCAGATGTGGCATCATTCTGAGTCAGCAACTCCACCATCCATTGCAATGCCCGCCAGTCCCTTGTTGGGCATGCCCTCAGCATGGTCAGGGATCTGTGTGGAAGCAGAGTTCTAGGCAGCAGTGAGGGTCTTGAAGCCCTTTGTTAGCTGATTTCTCCAACATTATGGCCCCGATAATAATGCAGAGGTGGGATCTGAACAGGGTGAGGGGGGCAACAATAGCGTCCGCGAAACACAGAAGATCATAGAACGCGTGGGAATGTTCGATTTCAACAAGAATGCCTCATTATCTTTTAACTTCCGGTTTCGTGTCTCCATTATGTGTGAGCGGGCGTGATGCGCACCCGCATGATGTGATTTCACCTCGACTATTTAAAGAGCCAGTCAATCATGGAATTTGGAGGTGTTGGGAGAATTTTAAGAGAGAGTAAAGTACACTTGATGTACTACTAGATGCAATAAGGACCAGAAAGGAGGTACTCTTCCCCAGTAATGGCAAGAAGAAACCTATTGCTGTGACCAAGAAGGGTTGTTTAGAGGTGGCTAAGAGGGTCAGCAGCAGGGGTATTATGACTCGTACCTGGATCCAGTGCAGGAAGCAGTTTAATGACCTAACCAGGTCAGGAAAGGTAAGCACAGTTGCAGATTCACCTACATCCTTTAGCGCGCCCCCCTCCCCTCTCACTCTGTCTTGTCAAGTGCATTCCATCACATCACTCCTCAAAGCCACTTAAGTTTCAGCAGCACCCATCGTTCTCTTTCTATACACTTCCTCACCTCCCCCTTTCTCCATCCACCACTATCATTTACCCCAATCCTTATGCAATATGATCCCACCTCCGTCAACTCACCTGATTCTCAGCACACATCCTCAAATGCATGCCAGCGGCACTTGTGATACGCCTTGCTGATAGTCACCCTCACCAAATGCACTGCATCCATCGGATGCACACATGCCTTACAATCACTCATAGGTCTGTCATTCCCCCTTGTAGGAGAAGAGAACCCAAAAACCAAGGGAGAGGGAGAGGACCAGAGGTGCTCCACTATTGATCGTACAGTTGGCATCTACAGAGGTTGAGACCATGGATTTAAGTGGCATATCTGCATCCCTGAGTATTGGAGAGGGAGAGACTGGAACTTCACTGCTGCATGGTGACAGCATTAAATATCTCTGATCCACATCTCATACAAGATTGACTTATGTTGACTTGATTTCAACACCGAATGAATTATGATCACCTTAATCATGCTGAATTTCAACATTTTTACATTCCCATGACTAAATTATATCCGTCTCTTCTCTCCTCCAGAGACATCATGCAAAGAACAGCAGCTGGAAGGAATCAGCTCCTCTAAGATATCGTCACCAGTAACAACAGATTCCTTCTGAGGGTGCACTGTCACAGGAAACATGCTTACGAGGCACCAGCACAGATATGAGCACTTTGGTGGGTCCAGTTATAGAGTTAGGTGGGATCTCACTTGGTGAATCACAGTTCACAAGTGAGCACGAGCAGAGAGTTGTGGTAGGGACAGCTGTGGAGAGTTCGCGTTGGAGGGCGCCGCCCTCTCCAACCTCTGCTCAGATGGACATAGATGCTGAACCCCAGGGCCATCGATGAAAGGATTATCCTAGAGGGTCAGCAGCAATTGTACGAGGTACTGGCAGTCGTATGAGACACACTGTCCACAATAGCACAGAGGATGAAGGAGTCCAGCTCAAGCATTTGTGGATTGATGTCGCAGGCCATTGCGCGGTTGTCTTCTATGGATAGAGTGGCCTCCTCCATGGAACTTCAATCGCGGCACTCTAATCAGTCCCTGCAGGCCTTGACCATGGCCGTGAGGACAATGGATGCTAACATTTCTGCTGCCTTAAACAGGATGACAGATACCATAGCCATTGCCTTACAAGGTATTACTGATCTGCACCAAGCTGCTCTCCAGCAGAGTGGCTGGAGTGATGTGCTACTGGCTCAGGAGAGGGACGATAGTGAAATGGGACATAGAAGTGGGGACTCCACTCAAAGTGTTTCCACTCCTCAGCCGTTGCCCCCCATCCCACCACTCCAGCTAGTATCCGACACGCTGCCTCATCTCCTGATGGCCGAGTCTGCCCCTGCACAGCTGCAGGTGGAGCAGTCTTTGGCAGGGCCCTCACGGGCTCCAACACCCAGAGGTCATTGACCGCAGGCATCTCAGAGGTCAGAGGAGGGATCAGAGCAGCCTGCCTCTACCTCTGCTGAAGCCACAGAGATTGTACTGCATAGGAGCTGTAGGAAAAGGAAAAGAAAAGATTTGTAGTTCACCGAAGGGTGGTTCCAGGTCTGAACATGTTGGGGATGTTGGATTGCTACAGTATGAAAGCATCTTGGCAGCTGGCAGGGAATCTGGTGCAGGTTGCACACCAGCTGAACACTGATGGAATGAAATCCCTTGCAGTTGACGAGTACCCCTGGTTGATCTGGGGATACTCAGATTGCCACGCGTGTGCAATCGATGGCACCCAGCACCTGTGGGAAGCCAGCCAGAGAATAGAAACCGAGTGCCCGCTCATTCTGCTATTGTCCTCACAGGGGAAGTTTACATAACTCCCAGCCCTCGTCCTCGCTCCTGGGTCCCGTCCTCGCTCCTGCGCCTCGACCTTGCTCTTGGGCTTCGACCTTGCTCCTGGGCTGAAGGGCTAATTACAAGTCCTAGCCCTTTTCGGGCTACCCCAGATCAGGCGTATTCCCCAGATGTTCACCTTCAACTAAAGTTAGCGGTAGCCGAATCCTAGAGATGCTTAATTGGGTCTAAAGGTTCAGATTATCTCTCCCTAAAGGAAAGGAATGGCCTGAAGATGTTACCATCCTCCGGATAGCAATTTTAACAAGTTTAACTAGACTGTAAACTTCCGGATATTATGAGGGTCCGGAAAACCCCCCAGAATTCTGCAACTCCTCACAAAAGAGTGTACAGAAATTGAGTTTGCGAGATTGATAGAGAGATTACTCTGTGAGACAATTTAAAAAATATATAGATTTATTAAAGAACCGACATGTAGTTAACAGCTGGTATGGCAATCGCAACTTTAACCATTCAAAATACAAATAGCTTACATTTCTTATTCTCAGAGATCCTTATTTTCAAATCTTAACTTCGTTACATTTCCATCTTCTACTTATTATTAATCCAGAATATCCACCAAAATCAAATACCTTGATTACCCGAGACTCAGAGTTATAGGCCTACAGAGTGGTTCTGAAGGCGAGAATCGCTCTGCCCCTTCCCAGCAACTTCTGACTCTCGATCTGAAAAGCTCTATTTTTATACATTTTTTTAGTGGTTTATTCTTTGAAGTTTTCTGCTGATGTAAGCTAATTATCTCCAGTGATTCTTTATTGAATTCTTTTCTATTCTTACTGTCATTTCAACTGCCAACTCTTAGAATCCTGTCTGCTGTATAGGTGTTTCAAAAACTTATCATATCCTGGTTATTACAGATTTATCTCTTTGATGCCATTCTTAGGAAGTCTTTCTATTTAATTCTTAACTCCCTTTAGCTGCTTGTAAGCCAGACGTCATGTCTCCTAACTGTTCCATTTTCAATACAAACACAATGGGCTGGATTTTGATACTGGGGCGGGTTGGGGTCGTGTCATCCACTCTTTCGTGTTATCCACCCGACTGCAATTGGATGTGGGAGATTGATGCAATTTTCACCTAATTGGGCAATTGAGTTCCAGCATGTGAGAACCCATGAACCAATTAGTGTTTTCAGTCTGAAAGTCGCCTCTGATGATGTCATCATTGCTGCTGCATTGAAGGTCTTCAAAGACTGCCTGGCCTTTGCTGTGAGAGGACCTGGATGCAAAATGAGCAGCAGCAGCCCTAAGTCTGCTCCCAGATATTTTTACACCACCACTCCCAGATATGCATCCATCCACATTGCCATCCATATATGCATCCCCATAGTCGGTCGGTCGGTCGGTCGGTGGGTGGGTGGGTGGACGGGACGGAACGGAGTCGGAACCAGCAGACACAATTTAATGAAAATTCCGTGGAGGCGGGATGGAGGTGGGCTTGTGCCCGCCCGCCAGTTTTCACAATTTTAACCCCCCACACGCCTCCAAACCCACCTCCACAGGTCAATGAAAATCCAGCCCTATGTGATTACTTGGTGTCATCTATTGATATTATATCTTCAAAGTGTTCTGTTTGTACCTTTTACAATATGTAAATCAAAAACACTTCATCTAGGGTGTTCTTTGCATTTCTAGCCATCGTAGTTGGTTATATATATAATCGTGTTTCCTGTTTCATTTGATGTTACTTTTACAAAGGCACATGGTTTTTTAATGTTCTGTGTTTCTGTTCGATGTGTTTGTTTTAAACACTTTACTTGGGCATTGCTATTGTTTTGGTTCCAAACTATAGACATCTCGGAAGAAAGCCTTTGCTTTTTCAATAGGCCATTGTGTTAGTGTCAATAACCATTTCCCATTTCAAAAGTTTGTGTGGTGTTTACAACTTTTGTGTTATCAACTGATCTTATCTCAAATGCCTGTGTTTCTGTTTACGGCTTGTGTCATTGAGGCTTTTAGATTTTTAAAACCAGTATGTCATGTATTAATAATATCAGAAATCTGTTCATAGGATGGTGTATTTTTCTGAAATATAGCTATTCCATTACAGGGCCTTGTCCTGGGTCCTGGCCTTGCTCCTGGGCCTCGTCCTCGCTCCTGCGCCTCGACCTTGCTCCTGGGCCTTGACCTTGCTCCTGGGCCTCATCCTCGCTCCTGGGTCCTGGCCTTGCTCCTGGGCCTCGTCCTCGCTCCTGGGCCCTGGCCTTGCTTCTGGGCCTTGTCCTCGCTCCTGAGCCTCAAACACCCGGTGTAGGCCTGAAGCCCCGAATAAGAGCCCACAGGCCCCGTGTTTTCCGCGGTTACAGGCCCGGTCAGTGACCACCCGGGTGAGTGGGATCACTGGCCGCCATCTTGTGAAGCCTTGATAAAATTGTGTATTACTCCAGGTCTCCACTCCCTGACTCCATCTTCCCGCTCTCTCTCCCCGCCTCCTGCTCTCTCTCCCCGACTCCCGCCCTCTCTCCCCGACTCCTGCTCACTCAACTGAGCATCCACAGCCCTCTGGGGTAGAGAATTCCAAAGATTCACCACCCTCTGAGTGAAGAAATTTCTCCTCATCTCAGCCCTAAATGGCCCACCCCTTATTCTGAGACTGTGACCTCTGGTTCTAGACTCCCCAGCCAGGGAAAACATCTTCCCTGCATCTACCCTGTCAAGCCCTGTAAGAATTTTGTATATTTCAATGAGATCACCTCTCATTCTTCTAAACTCTAGAGAATATAGGCCTAGTCTACTCAATCTCTCCTCATAGGACAATCCCCCCATCCCAGGAACCAGTCTGGTGAACCTTTGTTGCACTCCCTCTATGGCAAGTATATCCTTCCTTGGGTAAGGAGACTAAGGGGTAAAAATTCACTTGGTTGCGCCTCCCGTTAGCGCCATAAGAGGGCGCTAATGGGGCGTTAAGCCGCTAACGACCGGGCGCAGCGATGTTTGCGCCGCTCGAGAACTTAACTTGAGATTGTGCGGCGGCGCTAAAACTTACCGCTGCGACCACCTGCGCGCGCAGATTATGACGTCATTCCATGGTGCAACGCCCTTGGGGCGCCCCGGAGCGGAAATTGAGTGGAGCCCCCTGCCTTACCGCCTGGCGCTTCCAACGACCGGAAGACTGGAACGCTATCAATCGGTGTGGGGCTGGGGGGGGCGCTATTTAAAGGGGGCCTCTTCCTGTCTTTTTCTGTGGTTGACATTTATGCACCACTCGTTCTGAGAGAGAGAGAGAGATTCGGAGAGAGA
Organism: Squalus acanthias; assembly: GCA_030390025.1. Taxonomy (NCBI): domain Eukaryota; kingdom Metazoa; phylum Chordata; class Chondrichthyes; order Squaliformes; family Squalidae; genus Squalus; species Squalus acanthias. The sequence continues at coordinate 44,479,667 of CM059435.1, forward strand.
GAGAGAGAGACTTCTACATTGACTCAACGCTTTGTGAGGTAGTTTTGCCTATTCATCCTAACTTTGTTGCTACTTTAGTTGCTGTACCTCATTACTTTTCTGGCAAAGAGAATATGGGGGCTGCAATGATTGGGGGCGTCGTCCTGCTCCAGCTGAATCGGAGGATACAGAGACGCAGACAGAGAGTGGCAATGATGGCCAGACGGAGGAGGGCCATCAGGCGCATGTACAGGAGAGCTTACCCTCCCAGGGTATATCGTGAACAGCTCTCCTACATCCATATGTCCGAGGAGCTGTGTTTGTGAAGGCTGCGATTCAGCAAGGAGGTGGTCACTGAGCTCTGCCACCTGCTGCAGCCAGATCTGCAGCCTCAGCTGAGGTCCAGGACGTCTCTGTCGGTGACAGTGAAGGTCACAGTGGCTTTGAACTTCTACGCCACTGGCTCATTCCAAGCTGCTGTTGGGGACCTCGCCAATATCTCCCAGTTTGCGGTGCATCGCTGCATCCGGCAGGTCACCAATGCCCTCTTCAGAAGGAGACGAGACTTCATCTCTTTCCCTATGACCCCAGACAAGCAGCGTGACCGTGCTCTGGGCTTTGCGAGGGTAGCGGACTTCCCCATGGTGCAGGGCGCCACTGACTGCACGCATGTGGCTTTGCGTGCTCCGCGAGAGAATGCAGAGGAATTCAGGAACAGAAAGGGGTTCCATTCCTTGAATGTGCAGTTGGTCTGTGACCACAGACAGGTGATACTTGCTGTTAATGCCCACTATCCGGGCAGCTGCCATGATGCTTTCATCCTGCGCCAGACTACTGTGGCAGAAGTTTTCGAGGCACCGCATCAGCCAGTTGGTTGGCTTCTCGGGGACAAGGGGTACGCATTGAGCACCTGGCTGATGACACCGCTCCGTACGCCAAACACCCCTGCTGAGCTGCGGTACAATGAAAGCCATCAAGCAACCAGGAACATTATTGAGCGCACAATCGGCGTGCTGAAACAACGGTTCCGCTGTCTGGACCATTCCGGAGGAGCCCTGCAGTACTCGCCTGAGCAAGTTTCGAACTTCGTAGTCGTGTGCTGCATGTTGCACAACATAGCAATCCTCAGGACCCAGCCAATGCCACCAGGCCTTGTAGCACCACCAGAGGAGGAGGAGGAAGAGGAGGAAGAGGACGAGGACGATGATCATCAGCAGCACCAAGGCGGGAGGGCGGCCCACAATGGTCAAACTGCAAGGGCCGTCCATCAACGACTAATAGCAAGCCGCTTCTAGGGCCCCTGCCATTGCTACAAACATTAATCAACCCAGCACGCAACCCCTAAGCCGGCCAAGGCACCAATAATTCCAACCACCAGCCATGTATATTTTGAATACAGAAACTTATTTATTTTACAAACTCTGTGTGTGTCAATTCCTCATGACAAACTCATAGAAATAAACACAAAAAAACAGTCAATAACATAACTGGTTCTCACAACCTGGAGATAATGTCCAAAACACTAAACAAAAGTTGGACCATGAACCTCGGCCTTTAATAAAAAAATGACCAGCATTTTGTCACACCTCCTACTTTTTGCCCTTCGAGGGTGATCTCCTTCCCTTGCGCACTTCCCCCCTTCTAACCCTACTGCTCCTCCGTAATGGGACCTCAGTGGCTGCAGCAAGGCTGGTGGAAGGCTGCTGCTCGTCAGACCCTGACACTGCAGATGCCCCTGAAGGACGGCCTCGACCACTTCTGGGCCTGGAGGGCCCGGCTGCAGACTGCACCAACTCTGCATGGGCGGCAGCAGTCTGTCCTACAGGCGGTGGCAAGTGCAGTGGAGAAGTGACAGTGTTGGCAGCAGGAATGCTGTCATCGTGCGAGAGGACAGCAACTCCCTGCTCGCCCGACACACTGGCACTCCCACGGGGCAGCACTTCAGCATCCGGAGCAATCTGCCGGAGAACAGATTGCTGGCCTGCTGCGGCGCGGTGACAGCCCCGGGGACATGTGCATGAACCATCGAGGTTGGCAGCAGTCTGTGCTCGCGTGGCCTCCATCTGAGTCTGTATGAGAGCAGTCAGAGGTGGGATCACGGCAGCCAGTGACTGAATTGCAGCACTAAGCTTTAGTGTGGCATCCGCCTGTGCTACAGCGAAGTGCTCCACACTCCTTGCCAGTGACTCAATGCATTCGGGCACCCTTCCCACTGCACCCATGAGCTCAGTGTGCATGCCCACCGCCTGGCTGTTCATTTCTGCAATCAGCCGCTCCTCCTCTGCGTCCATTGCAGTAGGAGTGTCTGGCATACTCTCCCTCTGGGGAGAAGGCCCCCGTTCTTCCCTACCCCCCCCATGGCGTTGCTGCAGCCCGCTGGGTCCTGGAGCTTCACCATCATCAGCCCTTTCCCCCCTGCTCCCCTCCGGGGAAGGCGTGTTCCCAGTGTGGGCATGGGCTTCCTCGGGAGAGGGTGGCACTGATGCTCTGGCTTCCTCTTCCTCCTCAGCTGCAGCTTCACTCCCAGTGGCAGCTTCAGGGCCCGTCTCCTCAGCTGGTGAATCACCATCTGAAAGCAGGGAGGTACAAGAGTGGCTTTAGCGTGAGGACAGGGTGGCAGTAAGGGAGGAATAAGTGCAGCGAGTTAGCAAGTTGTATTGAAAGTGTCAAAGGCTGGTGTTGTGAGGGACAAGTGGAAGGACAGAGGACAAAAAGGTGATGACCTTACCATTGCTGTCCACAACGGGGTCGGCGTCTCCAGTGGCGACGGGACCGATCACCCGGCTTGCCACAATCCTGTGGACGCGCTCCTCCAGATCGCTGAGGGGTCGCAGCTGAGGCCGCCCTCCACCTGTCCGTTGCTGCTGTCTCCTATTATGAGCCAGCTTAGCCTGCAAGAAAAAGGACAGCATCTGAGTAAATATACAGCCATGGTCTTGCCTGATGTGCCTCCCATAGGTGAATAGCCCTTACAATATACAGCCATGGTCTTGCCTGATGTGCCTCCCATAGGTGAATAGCCCTTACTGTATGCAAAGTGTGGAATGTGTGTGTGTGTTTGATGAAAGGGCCATAGGTGTTGGATGAGTGTTGTGCATTGGGGTTTTAAGACCCTCTGGCCATAGAGTGAGGTTGAGATGGAGGGATGGAGAGGTATTGAGAAAAAGCCACTCACCCTGACGACCCGAGTGAGGTCGTTGAACTTTTTGCGGCATTGAGTATGGGTCCTGGTCACCATGCTCCTGGAGGAGACGCTCTGAGTCACCTCCCTCCACACTCTTCTGAACTCGCGTGGCAAAGGCCTCCTGCCACTTTCAGGGAACAGCATACATCGTCTGCGCTCCACCGCGCCAACCAGAGCATCCAAGGCCCGCTTGGTGAAGCGATGAGCGCGTTCTCTCACCCTCTCCATGCTTGGCAGTAAAATGGATTCACAGGTCTCTCCAGGCTGAGATTCAAGGCTGCAATGAGCAGGGTGTGGCTGGGGAGCAAGTGGCCCCCCCCGCTTTAAGAAGTGTCCGGCGCCAGTGTGTCTGTGTTCCCTCGCTAACTGGCAGCAGCTGCGCTGCGCTCGCGCGCTGAGTTAGCGCCTCACGCCTTGGCCTTTACGCCTTAAGACAGGTGTGCAGCGCCTGCTTTAGCGCTCCACTCACCTCCCGGGGCGGTAAAAGTGAAGTTTCCTGTCAGTGCCGATAATTAGCGCCAGGCGCTAATATTTGCGTCCGGACGATATTTGCGCCCCAAATGGGGCACGACCTAATTTCTACCCCTAAAACTGTACACAGTACTCCAGGTGTGGTCCCACCAGGGCCCTATATAATTGCAGTAAGACGTCTTTACTCCTATACTCAAATCCTCTTGTAATAAAGGCCAACATACCATTTGCTTTCCTAATTGTTTGCTGTACCTGCATGTTAACTTTCAGTGATTTGTGTACAAGGACACCCAGGTCCCTCTGAACACCAACATTTTCCAATCTCTCACCATTTAAAAAATACTCTGCTTTTCTATTTTTCCCACAAAAATGGATAACTTCACATTTCTCCACATTATATTCCATTTGCCATGTTCTTGCCCACTCACTTAGCCTGTCTATATCCCCTTGAAGCCTCCCTGCATCCTCCTCACAACTTACATTCCCACCCAGCTTTGTATCATCAGCAAACTTGGATATATTACATTTGGTCCCTTCATCCACATCATTGATGTAGATTCTGAATAGCTGAGGCCCAAGCACTGATCCTTGTGGTACAGCCTGCCAACCCGAAAATATCCCATTTATTCCTACTCTCTGTTTTCTGTCCGTTAACCAATCCTCAATCCATGCTAGTATATTACCCCCAATCCCATGAGCCCTAATTTTGTTTAATAACCTCTTGTGTGGCACCTTATCGAATGCCTTCTGAAAATCCAAATACACCACATCCACTGGTTCCCCCTTATCAATTCTGCTAGTTACAACCTCAAAAAACTCTAACAGATTTGTCAAACACGATTTCCCTTTCATAAATCTGTGTTGACTCTGCCCAATCCTATTATTATTTTCTAAGTGCCCTGTTACCACGTCCTTAATAATAGATTCTAGCATTTTTCCCACTACTGATGTCAGACTAACTGGTCTGTAGTTCCCCGTTTTCTCTCTCCCTCCTTTCTTAAATAGTGGGGTTACATTTGCTACCTTCCAATCCGCGAGAACCGCTCTAGAATCTATGGAATTTTGGAAAATGACAACCAATGCATTCACTATCTCTATCGCCAACTCTTTCAAAACCCTAGGATGTAGGCCATCAGGTCCAGGGGATTTATCGGCTGTCAGGAGGTCTTCTTCTAGGAGGCTGCTGATGTCTGCAACAACCTGATGTGAAAATCTCAGGAACCACTGCTCCTCTGAGAGGTCAAGGAAGCTGAGCTTCTGCCTGTACACCCTGATAGGTGGGTAGTACATCCTGCGACCTCAGCCCCTCTGTTGCTCCCCTCTCTGGCCACCTGCAGCTCCCTCCACACCAGGCCCTTACTGCTAATGATGCTTGTTCTCTTTCTCGTCCGAAGTTCAATCTAAAGCAGCTATGGCAGCACCTGTCCTGATGTTATCAGGGCCAACACCTCCAAACTGTATAAATAAGTCTCTCACGACAAGTACTCTCACCAAACTGGTTCACACAGCGAACTGAGAAAGTGGCTGTGAGCACTGAGCCTTTATTCATATCGGAACACCTGACCTTTAACCATCGCCATGAAGCGCCACTGAATCTCGTCTCCGTTTTACTGACGAGTTTCCCGAACCCCCGGGAAACCCATGCAGGAGGCGTTAATTTCAAATTACTGCCAAAATCTTATGAAAGGAGCCTTATTTAAATATTGTAATGACAGACCCGCCTCTCCAGAGTGGGTTACTCGCACGCCCTGAAATCCGTCGGCTTTAAAACGGAAACAGGCTCATTCGCGGCAGGTTGGTGGCGGGTTTCCCGAATTTGACAATTTAACCCCTCCCCGCCCCTGACCCTCTCCTGCCCATCATGGGCGGGGGGGGGGGGGCGGTTGAGGTTAAAACTCCGCCCCCTCCCCCCCCCATTATGTCCAAATAGCAAATACCGCAGCAGATTGGAGCACAAATTTTCCAGAGCTCCAGTCAAAGCATTCGTAATAAAAGGTGTGCTTGACTTTAGAACCTCAACATAGGGGCTCTGGTGAAGATGGCTGTGGCGTTGCCATGCTCTCTCTGGTGGTCTGCATCTCGGTCAGGCGGTCATGCAGCTTGGCATAGATTCAGGTTGAGCGAGTCCCCAAAACTGTTCAGGCTGCTTGACACAATCCAATTCCCTGAGGTCCATATCCAAAGAGACCTTGAGATGTTTTGTATATACGTTTCCACGTGACTAGCTTTATTCAACTGCTGCTCCAGAGCAACAGCTATTGTGTAAGAGCACTTAACTCATTCATGACCTTTGTTTTGAAATAAAGTTCCTTAATTATTAGTGCATGAATGCTTAACGTGTTTGTTTGATATTTCTTTGTCTGCAATTTCAATGGAGGTATTAACCCTTTTAAAAAGATGTTAAATGTTTGTTCCCTAATATTCAGAGAGTACAATTTCATGGGAGGCGATTTTAATTCGGGTGGCCAACTGGCAGAGTTCATCACCTGGATAGATGATTAAAGACTGAGTTTCATCCCTCAGAGCCAAATAGTTATGGGGTTTAACATTCTTTCGATTATTCCTATCTTGCTGAGTAAAAGATCAGATTAGAAACTGTGTTGAACCAAACTGACATGCAAATTTGAAACCTTGAGTAAACAATTTGCTGATGTTAATTCGGAGCCCTCAAACTGTAACTCGCTGTCACAGAAACTCATGTTTCACCATTTGTCTTTAAACAAGGTATATTCCAAAAGAAATCCATGACCACAAGAACTATTTTGGGGGAAAAAATGACTTCCGAATCTATTTACGATTGTACAGGAAATGCTGCCATATTTGAGTACAGTATTTACAGACATGTTCTACATGGTACGCTGCGGGTGTATCTCTTGCGGTGAAAGTAGATCAAATATCAGGAAGAAGTATTTTTGTACTTAAAGGGACATTGCTTTTGTTGAAAAAGTGTTGTGACAAATCTGCTTTTCTGATAGGAAAGAAAGGGATATTTGTCATTTTCATTATTATGACAATGTGTGCCAGAAACACAATGATGCATTGACACAATTTAAATCGTTTCATTGTACATTTGTGAATAAAAGTTTCTCAAACAGTTATTTACAAAGACAGCGCTCCTTTAATGGTAAAATATCCACCAGCAGTGTAGAGTACGATTTAAATAAAGTATAATTGTATGCAGACTGTTACTGCGCGACAGTTATTACATTGTGAAAATAAAACCCATTTTGCACTGGGGAGTGGGAGTGAAAGAGAGAGAGAGAGAGAGGAAGCGTTCACCTTGACACAACATGGCAAGCAGTGAGTGAAAATGCAGGATTATTTGCTTTGATTCCCTCTCTGTGATTTCCTTTTGCTTTTAATGACTGAGTTTTCTACGATTAATCTTCCTGATTTACTCAGATTTGAATATCTTGTAGCAAAATGAAGGAATGGTATTTGAAGGAGCTGGAGCTGCCACATGCCAGGCTCTTTTGTTTGACTGGTGGTTGTTTTGTTAAACTTAGCATCTCATAGAAACCAATAAGGAAGCAAAAGAAATAAAAGGAACACATGGAACAGCAAGAAAAGCTTTAATCAAAACTGAAAAGATGAGATTTATAGTTTGCTCTTTTCCGAGATTAATTTTTCTTATGATTCTAATTTGAGAAAGGGTGGTATATACAATACTTTTATAAAGTCATCTATATATAGTCAAAAAATGAAGTTAAAGATCTGGCTGTTTTTTGTGGTTAGTTTGTTTCCCTCCACAGGCACATTGGGAATAGGCTTCAAGTGGTCTATGTGTATTGCAGAAGTGATTCTACATTAAGCCCACAAGTGCCAGAGCGGCAGTTCTTTTGCTGCTGTTCTGGCTTTGGTGGAACTGGAAGCATTTCAGCAATTTGGTTGGGCTGCTGGTGTTTTGATTTTGCCACATTTGTGTCACCAAATGGATTTAGAGAAAAGGCAGCATGGATCCAACAGCTGCACACACAAGATTTCCAAGAACACAGCTGTTCACAAATCATGAGCACAAGGCTAAAGCAATCATGAGTCCACAATTTTGCACAAATGGAGTTACTCAAAAGTTGTGTTTGTGACATTTTGGCCTCAATATTAACCTACCACGACAGGCAGAAGAGTATGGGGGGGGCAGATACATTTTTTTAATGGGGACCGCATCCCTGACCCACCATGGAGAGGCGGGACACTTCATCAACATAATTAAATAAGACTCCCACAATGCAATTTAATAGCTGCTGGCCGGGTTTCCCAGGGCTCGGGAAAGCCAGCACTGAAAGGAGCCGGGAACTGCCAATTCAAGAAGGTTAATGCCTTTTACAGCACTCCTTGTGGGCCAGAAGGAGAAGGATACCCCCCCCACCCCACCCCCCTGCCACCACCCCCCTCCCCCTCACCCAACCCAGGACTTAAGGAAGCCTTCGGCATCGCTCTGCTGGTCACGGTCTCTCTCTCACTCCTGTCGCAAACAGCGACCTCCCCCCGGCCCCACCCCCCAGCCAAGCCGCAAACTCTCGCTCCCTCCCTCCTGATTCCCATTCTCTTCCCTCACCCTCCAACCAAGCCCCGGTCTCTCACTCTCTCCCTTCCGATTTCCAGGGACTTTCCCCAAGGGTCCCTGGCTACAGTCTCCTGCCATTGGTTTTCCCACCCGGAAGCCGGCCAGCCTGTCAATTTTGCTGGTTGTAGGTCGGGATGCAGAAGAAAAATATTATAATGCAGTCCTGCCGTTAAATTCGTCCTTGCCAGGTTTTTAGCCTGCTGCCGCACTCCCCCACACCCTCCCTGCCTCCCCGTAAATATCAGGGCCATTTCTGATTGTGGACCTTTTCCATTGATGGGCGAATGTCTATTCAGGATTAATGGCCTGTATGAGTGGGCTAAGACCTCAACTCATCTAAGGCCAGAATAAAATGGCAGCCCAACATTTAGCACTAGTGGCCACATTTGTCATCAATGGAATTTTGTCTCAGGAGGCTGGGAATGAAACCAGCTCGCAAGATATTGTCCTGTTACTGCTGGCGACATGTATACCACCACATTATAGACATATCTCCAACCGTGTGCTTGCCATTGAATCTCTCCCACTGTTTAAATAAGGCATAACTCATGGCTTCTGACTTTACTTCTGGCCACTGTACCTTCCCTAATGGCTGGAGAATGTCTACATGTAGCTAAATAAGCACACCATTGTTCTGAAGGTTTTTACAGACAAGCTAAGGTTCTCTCCTTGCTGACAGCCTGAAGACATAGGGCTGGATTTTCATTGACCCGTGGAGGTGGGTTTGGAGGCGTGTGGGGGGTTAAAATTGCGAAAACTGGCGGGCGGGCACAAGCCCGCCTCCATCCTGCCTCCACGCAATTTTCATTCAATCGTGTCTGCCGGTCCCGACTGTGTCCCGCCTTTAAGAGGCAGGATAGGCTGTTAAGGCCCTTAACAAGCACTAAATTGCCTCTATAATGCCATTTTGAAAGGCCTTTGTGATTTTAACCCTTTTTCTACGTGAAGCACGCCTGTTCTGAACCACGAATGTGAAACCTGGTGGGAGCACATTTGGCTGGCGAGGAGACATATCTGGATGGATGGATGAGGAGGAGACATATCTGGGAGTGGTGGTGCAAAAATATCTGGGAGCAGACTTAGGGCTGCTGCTGCTCATTTTGCATCCAGGTCCTCTCACAGCAAAGGCCAGGCAGTCTTTGCAGACCTTCAATGCAGCAGCAATGATGACATCATCAGAGGCGACTTTCAGACTGAAAACACTAATTGGTTCATGGGTTCCCACATGCTGGAACTCAATTGCCCAATTAGGTGAAAATCGCATCAATCTCCCACATCCAATTGCAGTCGGGTGGATAACACGAAAAGTGGATGACACGACCCCAACCCGCCCCAGTATCAAAATCCAGCCCCATGTGTCCTCTACCTCTGGCAGCAGTGTTTACAGTGCCACTATGATTGTCGTTGCAACACCCACTTTACTTTATCCCACTGCTACTGAAGTTGTGGTTGCAGGACTATTCAAATGATTTATTTCATTTATCAAAACATTTGCCCTCCACCTAACCATGTCCTCACCCTTCCTATTCTTTGCAGTTTTGCCCTCATCTCCCCCTCAGCCCTCAGCTCTCTTACCTTGCCCATCACCTGCTCCTTTGATCCCTTCTCATCCTGTTCCTGTCCCACCTCACGTGGGTATAGGTGATATGTATTTTTTTAATACTTATGTTACTGTGAAGTTTGCGCTCTGGATTGCTACTTGATACTAGATTTGAGAACATAAAATTGCATTTTGGTTAGCAGAGACAAGAGACATTGGGAACAATTTTAACCTAACCCACCCATCGGGAAACAGATGGGATCAGGTGGAACACTGATTTTACAGCTCGCCCAATTTTACTCTCTATTGAAGTCAGTGGACAGCAATATCGGGCGGGATGTAAAACTGGCGTACCACCTAATCTCGTCAATTTCCCAACCAGGATGACCTACATTGGCTCCCGGTCCGGCAACACCTCAATTTAAAAATTCTCATCCCTGTTTTGAAATCCCTCAACGGCCTTGCCCCTTTCTATATCTGTAATCTCCTCCAGCCCTACAACCCTCCGAGATCTGTGCACTCATCCAATTCTGGCCCCTTGCGAATCCCCAATTTTCTTCGCTCCACCATTGGTGGCCGTGCCTTCAGTTGCCTATGTCCTAAGCTCTGGAATTCCCTAAACCTCTTTGCCTCTCTCCCTCCCTCTCACCTTTAAGATGCTCCATAAAACCAACCTCTGTTACCTCTGTCCTAGTATCTCTTTATGCGGCTTAGTGTCAAATGTTATTTGATAATCGCTCCTGTGAAGTTCCTTGGGATGTTTTATTACGTTAAAGATGCTATATAAATGCAAGCTGTTGTTGTTGTGATTGAACCAGAGACTATGTCAACATTTATAAAAGGTGAGCAGAGAGAGCCCATGGGATTATGACTGCTGCTTGTGTGGATTATATTGAGAGGTCGCACAACACCAGGTTATAGTCCAACAGTTTTATTTTAAATCACAAGCTTTCGGAGTTACAACTCCTTCGTCGGGTGAAGTGAGGAGTATATACATGGACTGGTTAGGCTGAACGGCCAGTTTCCATGTTTTAGTATGTATGTAATTCTATATAATCCCCTTCCAATATCACTCATTTGCAGTCCACCTCTGGGGCACTGTCCCTTCCTAGTTCTGCTTTTACCTGACATAGTGCAGGCACTACATTGCTGCCAATGGCTGTTTGCACAGTCACCTCCTGTGTCCCCCAGAAATCTATCTTTGAGGCCCTCCTCTTCGCTTTCTATCCATTACTGCTTGGCAACATTATCCAGAAGCAGGGGGCCACTTTCCAAATGTATACTACCAGCATCCAAATGTGACTTGCTGGCTCCTCCATTGACCCAAATGTTGTTGCCACATGTTCAAACTTCCTGTCTGATATCAGGACATGGCTGAGCTAAAACTTCTTCCAGCTAAGTGTTGACAGAACTGAGTCCATCCTCTTCACCTCCTCTCAACACCTTCCAACTTCTGGCCTAGAGTCCATCACCTTCCACTCTGCTAAATCAAGCTGAGAGAGAAAGTTTCTCTCGACCTACTTTGTCTTGGCCCCTCATGATTTTGAACACCTCTATCAAATCTCCTCTCAACCTTCTCTGGCTAAGAAGAACAACCCCAGCTTCTCCAATCTATCCACGTAACTGAAGTCCTTCATCCCTGGAATCATTCTTGTAAATCTTTTCTGCACCCTCTCTAAGGCCTTCACATCCTTCCTAAAGTGCGACGCCCAGAATTGGACACAACACCCCTGCTGAGGCCGAGCCAGTGTTTTATAAAGGTTCATCATAGCTTCCTTGCTTTTGTACGCTATGGGCTCGATTTTGCCAGGCCTGAGGAGGTGGGATTGGAGGCGTGTGAGGTGTTAAAATCGCAAAAAATGGCCGGCGGCTCGGATCCCGCCTCCAGCCCGCCTCCGAGCAATTTTCTCAGAATCGGGGTTTCAGACCCCATTTCCATCCTGCCTCCAAGAGGCGGGATAGGCCCTTAAGGCCCTTAACAACCAGTTAAGTGCCTCTATAATCCAATTTTGAGAGGCCTTTCTGAATTTAACACTTTCCCCCTGTGCTGCACGTCTCCTCTGGAACACACCGTTAATCCTGGCGGCCTCACAAGTGGATTGCTTACTAACAGCTGCAGCTCCACCATTAAAAAGGAGTTTTCAGCAATCATCATTTGCAGGTGGCAGAACTTTGTTGTCTCTGGTCTGGGGAACTTTTAGCAGGCCTACTCATTGTTGTGGAAGTTTGGAGCCTGACACCCATCTCCAGTGTGACCTCCTGGGTAACCGCTCTCCCCTTGACTGAGCGCTTCCTCAACTGAGGTATATACCAGAAGAATGGGAACCGTTTATTTCCTTTCCTCCTGGACAGTGGGGAGGGGGGCTGTCGCTAGTCCTGTGGGGGAGTAAAGGAAAGAGTTAGACACGTGAGATAAATGTTGCATGCACATTGAATTGTGCAGATGATCATAAGTCAATCTGTTAGAGCATCAGAATCAATATCAGTCACTCATGCAATGTCAATGAGAGATGAAAAACTATTGTGTCACCAGTTTGCTCTGATGCGCCTGTCTGTCCGTTCCCCACTTGCGCATCCTCCTCCACTCCCACGATCTCCAGGGCTGCCTCCTCCGCAGTGGTGAGCTGGGCTATTGAGGGTGGCCCTCCTCCTGTCCTCACCCTGTCCCTCTTATTGTGGGCTCTCTTTTCCTGCAATGAGGGACACAAGTGGAGTTTGAGTGAGAATGAAGGAGTGAGTGTAGAGAATCCATAGCATAGATGCTTAGAAGGACACAAAGGTAGAGTGAGGTGCCAAGACCAAGGGCCCTCCCTGTGTGTTGTAAGTTGTTGTCATAGCATCACAGTGATAGGGAGTGTGAGGGCTGCATAGTCGAATAGTTAAGTGAATGTGAACATACAGAGAGAGGGAATGATTAAGGGTGCAGGGATGTAAGTGTCAAGTGGAATGTGGAGGAGGAGGTTGACAAAGCAGAGTGCTGGTGATGAGAGGCGATGGGGAGCAGATTGAGGGTCATGGGGATAGAATACTCACTTTTCCTGTGCGGAGAAGGTCATGAAACCTCTTTCTGCACTGCAGCCAGGTTCTGTTGCACATTGAAATCGCATTCACCTCCTGTGCCACTTGCAGCCACACTGCTTTGGTCTGTTGTGGAGGCTTTTTCCTTCCTGAGGAAGGAAAGAGCACTTCCTTATTTGCTCTTGCTCCCTCCACCAGAGCTTGGAGGGAGGCCTCATCGAATCTGCGTGCACACTTTGGTCTGGTGCTGGTGCTGGACATAGTAGCAGTAGGAATCTCTCAGAAGTATGTTGATAAAGTTGAAAGGCTGAAAAAGAACCAAGGCTGTTTGCAGGCCTTAAATCCAGCTGCATAGATGACGTCATCAGAGGCGAGTTTCAGTATCAAAAGACTCATTGGGCCAGGGGTTCCCACATGCTGGAAATCAAGTGCCCAATTAGGGCAAAATCGCACTTTTGTCCCGCCTCACATCGGAGGCGGGGTCCTGACACGCCGACCACTTGACACGCCCCCAGCCCACCCCCAATGACAAAATCCAGCCCTATGCCTCTATTTATGAAGCCCAGAATCCCGTATGCATTTTTAATCACTTTTTCAACCTACCATGCCACCTTCAACGATTTGTGCACATTTATCACCAGATCTCTCTGTTCATTCTCTTCTCTTTACCACTGGCAGCTGCTTATTCAGCTGCTGCCTCTGGAATTCTCTATCCCGTTCACCTTACCTTGCAACATCTCCCCTTGCTTTCAAAAACCTCCTTAAAATCCTCCTCTTTCACTGTGTCTTTGGTTCCCTATCCTGGCCTCTCCATTATCCTATCCTCTCCCATGCTCCTGATATACTGTATCCTTTTCCCTCATTGTAAAATACTCACACGACATCTTCCTGTCTAAATAAATACAAGTTGTTTAACTGCTGATGTATCTTTACCCTTCAGTAATGTTAAAGGATAGCAAGGGTTGTACTAATATAAAGCAATCACTTCATCTATAATTAAAATGAGATAAAAACCCTTTGGGGTGAAAATACACAAATGATATTGGTGTATAAATACTTTTTGGGCTGGCTTTTACCAGCCCTGTGGAGGCGGGTTTGGAGGTGGGACTGCTGGCAAAATCAAAAAGAATGGGAGTGGGTCCCAAACCCGCTCCCAACCCACCTCCAAACAATCTTCCCAGGGGTCAGGTCCCCGATTTGCGCAGGGACCCGACTCCTAGCAGCGGGAAGAGAATTATAGCCACTTAACTGCCTGTTAACAGGTAGTTAACAGGCAGTTAAGAGGCTTTTTCCCATTTTGAGACTTCTGTTGTGGGCTTCCTGACGTCGGGGAACCCCGCCAGGGTAAGTGAGACGTGCTGTGGGTCTGTTGTAATGTTTGTGTAGAGATGACAGCTGCAGAAGTGGTGTGAAGGATCCAGTGGGACACTGGTGAGTATCAGAGGTAAGGAGATGTTGGGAAAGTCATTTTTAATGTGTTTAGATTTTTCTGCAGGTGACAAGCTTTGAAGTGTTTGTGTAGTCTCACCTCATTGGGAGAAGTGACAGATCGCTTCTGCAACCTCACCTGCAGCTGCCATCTGTTTAATCCTAAGGAGAGAGTCATTGGAGAGTCTGGTTGCAAGGGCTCACCTTTGAACAGTGATTGTCAGTGTTTGACAGCACCTCAATGCTGTCAAACACTGATAGATCATCTGTCAAAAATAGATGGTACATGTCACTTTAAGCAAACTGGCCGATGAAGCGTCATCAACTGACGTCATCTGACACCGGCTTTCCCTTAATCAGCCGGCAAGTCCGCAGGGCGGGCTTAACAAGGTCAATCAGGGGAAAATAGCGGGACTAGAACCCGGAAGGCAGCAGTCCTGCCCCCAACTCGTCTTGGCAGGTAAAATCTAGCCCAATATGTTTGTATGAAGTTCCTATTTCTGCTATTTTAACAGAGGTAATCTCAGGATTGCTACCAGTGCCACGTGCTAGTCAGAGTAGAAATAGAAGGATATTTCAGGTGAATACGTGTCTAGAGGAATGGTGCAAGGGGGAGGGATTCAAATTCCTGGGACATTGGAACCGGTTCTGGGGGAGGTGGGACCAGTACAAACTGGACGGTCTGCACCTGGGCAGGACTGGGATCTATGTCCTAGGGGGAGTGTTTGCTAGTGCTCTTGGGGAGGGTTTAAACTAAAATGGCAGGGGGTTGGGAACCTGTGCAGGGAGACAGAGGAAAGGGAAGCAAGGATAGAAGCAAAAGACAGGAAGGAGAAAAGCAAAAGTGGAAGGCAGAGAAATCAAGGGTGTAAATCAAACAGGGCCACAGTAAATAATAATTCTAAAAGGACTAAGGGGGGAGAAATTCAGTATCGCCCCATTTGGGGCGCAATTATCGGCCAGGTGCAAAGATTAGCGTCTGGCGCTAATTATCGCCACCGACTGCAAACTTGACTTTTATCGCCCCTGGAGGTGATTGGAGCGCTAAATCAGGCGCTTCACACCTGTCTTAAGGCGCAAAGGCCGAGGAGCGAGGCGCTACCTCAGAGCACTGGCGAAGCTCATGTGATGTCAGTCAGCAATGGAGCACACACACAATGGCACAGGCCAGTTCTTAAAGGGGATGGTTGATCTTGCTTTCCATCCACATCCTGCTCATTGCAGCCTTGAATCTCGGCCTGGAGAGACCTGCACATCAAATCTGCTGGAAAGAACAATGGAGAGTACCAGGGAAAGAGCTCAGAGTGCAGCCCCCACAGTCTCTTCTAAATCGATACAAGGAATGGTAAATCAAAATGAACCTGCAAAGTGCTGCTCAGTACCCAAAACTCCTTCACACAGCGTTGAATCTCTCCAGAAGTCTCTCTCCCTCTCTTCAGAATGCGTGGTTCAAAAATGGCACCAACAATAAAAGGCAGGAAGCGGTCGCCTTTAAATAGCGCTCCCCCAGTCCCTTCATGACTGCAAAACGCTCCCCTCAACCTGTTGTTGCTAGCGTCAGGCGGTAAGGCAGGGGGCGCCACTCAACATCCGCTCCGGGGCGATACCGGGGCGTTGCGCACTCGACTGACGTCACGATCTGCCGGCGCAGGAGATCGTGGCGGTAGTGTTTAGCGCTGCCGCAAAATGTCTAGTTAATTTCGCGAGCGGCGCAAACATCGCCGCGCCTGGGCGCTAGATGATTTGTGCCCCATTAGCGCCCTCTTAAGGCGCTAACGGGAGGCACAACCAACTGAATTTTTCCCCCCTAAGAGTGTTAAAAAAACAAGCCTGATTGCTTTGTGTCTTAATGCGAGGAGCATTCGTAATAAGGTGGATGAATTATCTGCACAAATGGATGTAAACGGATATGATATAATTGGGATTACGGAGACATAACTCCAGGGTGACCAAGGCTGGGAATTCAACATCCAGGGGTATTCAATATTCAGGAAGGACAGGCAAAAAGGAAAAGGAGGTGGGGTAGCATTGCTGGTTAAAGAGGAGATTAACACAATAGTGAGGAAGGATATTAGCTCTGATGATGTGGAATCTGTATGGGTAGAGCTGAGAAATACCAAGGGGCAGAAAACATTAGTGGAAGTTGTATACAGACCCCCAAACAGTAATGCTGAGGTTGGGGATGGCATTAAACGGGAAATTAGAGATGCGTGCAATAAGGGCACAGCAGTCATCATGGGTGACTTCAATCGACATATAGATTGGGCTAACCAAGTTAGTAACAATACTGTGGAGGAGGAATTCCTAGAGTGTATACGGGATGGTTTCCTGGACCAATATGTCGAGGAACCAACTAGAGATCAGGCCATCTTAGACTGGGTATTATGTAATGAGAAAGGATTGATTAGCAATCTTCTTGTGCGAGGCCCCTTGGGGGGGAGCGATCATAATATGATAGAATTCTTCATTAAGATGGAGAGTGAAGTAGTTGACTCAGAGACTGCAGTCCTGAATTTAAATAAAGGAAACTACGATGGTATGAGGTGCGAGTTGGCTAGGATGGATTGGGGAGCGTTACTTAAAGGGTTGACGGTGGATAGGCAATGGCAAACATTTAAAGATCGCATGAATGAACAACAGAATTTTTTCATCCCTGTTTGGCATAAAAATAAAACAAAAAGGTGACTCAACCGTGGCTAACAAGGGAAATTAGGGATAACATAAGATCCAAGGAGAGGACATATAAATTGGCCAGAAAAAGCAGCAAACCTGAGGATTGGGAGCAGTTTAGGATTCAGCAAAGGAGGACAAAGGGATTAATTAAGAGGGGGAAAATAGAATATGAGAGTAAGCTTTCAGGGAACATAAAAACTGACTGTAAAAGCTTCCATAGATATGTGAAGTGAAAAAGATTGGTGAAGTCAAGCGTAGGTCCCTTGCAGTCAGAATCAGGGGAATTTATAATGGGGAACAAAGAAATGGCAACCAATTAAATACATACTTTGGTTCTGTCTTCACAAAGGAGGACACAAATAACCTCCCGGAGATGTCGGGAACATAGGGGGAAAAATTAGGTCGCGCCCCGTTTGGGGCGCAAATATCGTCTGGACGCAAATATTAGCGCCTGGCGCTAATTATCGCCACTGACTGGAAACTTCACTTTTACCGCCCCGGGAGGTGAGTGGAGCACTAAATCAGGTGCTGCACACCTGTCTTAAGGCGCAAAGGCCGAGCAGTGAGGCGCTAACTCAGCACGCGAGCGCAGCGCAGCTGCTGCCAGTTAGCAAGGGAACACAGACACACTGGCGCCGGCCAGTTCTTAAAGCGGGGGGGGGGCCAACTGTTAGGATCAGTAGGCAAAACTACCTCACAAAGCGTTGACTCAATGCAGAAGTCTCTCTTTCTCTCTCTCCGAATCTCTCTCTCTCTCTCAGAACGAGTGGTGCAAAAATGTCAACCACAGAAAAAGACAGGAGGAGGCCCCCTTTAAATAGCGCCCCCCCCCAGCCCCACAGCGATTGATAGCATTCCAGTCTTCCGGTCATTGGATGCGCCAGGCGGTAAGGCAGGGGGCGCCACTCAATTTCCGCTCCGGGGCGCCACAAGGGCGTTGCACCATGGAATGACGTCACAATCTGCGCGCGCAGGTGGTCGCAGCGGTAAAGTTTAGCGCCGCCGCACAATGTCTAGTTAAGTTCCCGAGCGGCGCAAACATCGCTGTGCCCGGGCGTTAGCGGCTTTGTGCCCCATTAGCGCCCTCTTAAGGCGCTAACGGGAGGCGCAACCAACTGAATTTTTACCCCATAGGGTCTAATGAGAGGGAGGAATTGAATGAAATCAGTATTTGTAGGGAAATGGTGTTTGGGAATTGATGGGATTGAAGGCCGATAAATCCCCAGGGCCTGATATCTACATCCTAGGGTACTTAAGGAAGTGGCCCTAGAAACAATAGATGCATTGCTGCTCATCTTCCAAAATTCTATAGACTCTGGAACAGTTCCCATGGATTGGAGGGTAGCTAATGTAACCCCACTATTTAAAAAAGGTGGTAGAGAGAAAACGGGGAATTATAGACCAGTAAGCCTGACATCGGTAGTGGGGAAAATGCCAGAGTCCATTATAAAAGATGTAATTGCAGAGCACTTGGAAAACAGTGACAGGATCGGACAAAGTCAACATGGATTTACAAAAGGTAAATCATGCTTGACTAATCTACTGGAATTTTTTGAGGATGTAACTGATAGAATAGATAAGGGAGAACCAGTGGATGTGGTGTATTTGGACTTTCAGAAGGCTTTCGATAAGATCCCGCATTAGAGATTGGCGTGCAAAGTTAAAGCACATGGGATTGGGGGTAAGGTACTGACTTGGATAGAGAACTGGTTGGTAGACAGGAAGCAAAGAGTTGGAATAAACGGGTCTTTTTCCGAGTGGCAGGCAGTGACTACTGGGGTACCGCAGGGATCGGTGCTAGGACCCCAGCTATTCACAATATATATTAATGATCTAGACGAGGGAACTAGATGTAATATCTCCAAGTTTGCAGATGACACAAAGCTGGGTGGGCGCGTGTGCTGTGAGGAGGATGCAGAGAAACTCCAGTATGATTTGGACAGGTTGGGTGATTGGGCAGATGCATGGCAGATGCAGTATAATGTGGATAAATGCGAGGTTATCCACTTTGGTGGCAAAAACAGGAAGACAGATTATTATCTGAATGGCAATAGATTGGGAAAAGGGGAAGTGCAACGAGACCTGGGTGTCCTTGTGCACCAGTCGCTGAAGGTAAGTATGGAGGTGCAGCAGGCGGTTAAGAAGGCAAATGGTATGTTGGCCTTCATAGTGAGAGGATTCGAGTACAGGAGCAAGGATGTCTTGCTGCAGTTGTACAGGGCCTTGGTGAGACCACACCTTGAGTATTGTGTGCAGTTTTGGTCACCTTATCTGAGAAAGGATGCTCTTGCCATGGAGGGAGTGCAGCGAAGATTCACCAGACTGATACCTGGGATGGCAGGAATGACGTATGAAGAGAGATTGGGTCGATTAGGCTTATATTCGCTAGAGTTTAGAAGAATGAGAGGGGATCTCATTGAAACTTATAAAATTCTAACAGGACTAGACAGACTAGATGCAGGAAGGATGTTCCCGATGGCAGGGGAGTCCAGAACCAGAGGTCACAGTCTAAGGATAAGGGGTAAGCCATTTAGGACTGAATGAGGAGCAATTTCTTCACCCAGAGAGTGGTGAACCTGTGGAATTCTCTACCACAGAAGGCAGTTGAGGCCAATTCATTAAATATATTCAAGAAGGATTTAGATATATTTCTTAAGGCTAAAGGAACCAAGGGATATGGGGAGAAAGCAGGGACAGGGTACTGAATTTAGATGATCAGCCATGATCGCATTGAATGGCGGAGCAGGCTCGAGGGGCCGAATGGCCTACTCCTGCTCCTATCTTCCGTGTTTCTATGTTTCTATGGTCACTGTCTCATTCAGGGTTTACATGCTAATATCATGCAGCACAATTTGCCACTGACACTTTTTATTTTATTTAGTTAATTGTCCCAACAGACAAACAACGGAACAGCTCCAAACAACAATAAGGATGTCGGTGGTGCTATTCAGAGCCATAGAGACCACCACTAGCGATGAGGTGCTCAACAGCTGTTAAACTTGGCCATCTGCTCCTGCTCTCCTCAAAGCTGCAAGAGCTCAAAACCTAACACATTTTTCCTTTATTAAAGCTGCGGACTGTGTCACGCCTGATGTGAGTTACACTGACTTTCACTGTGAGAAGAACAACCAAGAGCACAGGACCTCTGAGATCAGCACCAAGCGACTGATAGTCAGGCGGGGACAGACCTTCCACATCACGGTGCAATTGAACAGAAGTCAATACAATCCAGAGAGTGACAGATTTAAACTGGTTGCTCAGACAGGTAATCAATTAGGAATGAGTAAGGGAAATTTCAAATTTCAAATTTCAAATTTCAAATTTCACAAATTTCACTATATTAATTAGAACATAAAAAGGGAAGACTTTTTTTTGTTTTTGTTCTTATTCTATTTTTGTTCCTGATTGAATAACACACTCTGCTGATTTTATTCTGTTTAGGGTGTGTTTTGTGTGGATTGATTTGTGTGGGTTGAAGAGCCAGATGAGTTGATGGCTGGCAAACAGAAGTTGGAGGATTCATATTAAAAGGACGAGTGGCTGATCCTCTCTTTTTTTCTGATGTTTGAATAATCACTAATGTACCAGACAGGAAGCACGAGAGAGGATGTACCAGACAGGAGGTTGAAAATGCAGTGCCAAGTTTCAGACAACACACAGTAGTTTTATGTTGTTATGAACTTTGCAGCCTAAGATTTGTCCAACATCACTGAGGGAAGTGGTAGAATCAGGAAGTTTCTCAATGGCTTGTTTTTTTGGGCGCTGCGGTCAGTCACCTGCTTGTTATTCTTTTCATGGGAGGTGGACATTCTGATTTGAAGGTGTTCTGAACATATGTTCAGAAGTGTGGGAAAAGATATTCAGGCCCATCTAGACTGCCCCATCCAGACATGGTAGACAACCATGCACACCACCGACGCAGTCACTAACCACACAATCTCTTAGCAGAGGCGACAAAAGGGGAAACGAACCTAGTGCCAACTGAAGAAATGCCATGGGAAATTTCATTCTGACTCACTGTGCAAAGTCCATAACTCATCACAATTGCAACTAACTAGCAGCTCACCATCTACAATTGCCCTCTGCACTCACGAACCTATGAATTGCTTTTTTTAAATCATTTAGACAGTTGAATGGTAATCAATTCTTTTACTTAGACCCAAGTAGGAATGCTTCAATTTCCAAAAAACAAAAAACTGAATTTTTGCAACCATCAGTAAGTTAAGACACGTAGGGCTGGAACTCTCTCTTCCCACCACCAAGAGGCTTGCCGTCCCAACCCCACCATGACACCAATACAATTTTGTGGGATGAGGTTCATTACGCAGTCATGCTGGGCTCCTGGTGGAATTCCCTCCAGCAAGTTGGGTCTTGTCAGTGGCCCTGAGCAGAAGCTGAGCAGTGCTGCACTGGGACCGGTGCGATCGCACCTGAGGTAACGGGAGCCGCAATAAAAGGGCAGAAGAGCCGGGAAGGCTATAACAAATCTCTCAGTGAAGGCCTCAACTGTGACCAAGGCCTTCATCAGAGGACCTCGGGGCCTTCCCATTGCTAACCCATGGACTACTGCCAGGCTTTGGTTGGCAATCTCAGAGAGCAGCATAAACAGGGGTGGACAGGAGGGAAATGGGCCAGGGATCGGGGCCTGCCTCCCTTCCCCCACCGGTATTTGCTTACATTAGGCGGGGAAGGAGCGGCCAATGACAGTCCTTCCTGGGTGTAGGGAGAGAAATCCAGGTCGGGCAGAGAGAGCAATTTTGCCCCCTTTTCTGCTGCTACTGCACTTCATTCAGGCATGGCAGTGGAGGAAAGTCCAGCCCACAATCATTAACCCCTTCACCATAACACCTCATCACAGATTGTGTCGTGCATGATTGTGCTAAATACCATCTAGGAAAGTACTAAATGCTTTAATTTGGCTTGCATAAACCACTTTATATCAACCGGTCCAAATTATATTAACATTTACACTATCAACTCCCTCTCAGAACACATCTAAGTGACTGAGTGAATGCGTTAACTTCTTGACAAAATCATCAAAGAGGAAGTCAGTTCATGAAATCAATTCTTTATTGACACTTATGATAATACAATTAGCAGTATCTGAATGTAAACAGTCAGAGAGCTCAAGGCACTCGAATAGATATTATTAACTTATGGAATTAATGTCTGAGGTTACAAATGCAGTTCAAGTGTATCAGCTGGGCTATACTTATTACAAGTGGATATTATGCTCAATGTCCAAGACTGACATAAAGTTACTCAGGTATATCAAACTGCTACGCATAGCGGTTCAAAGAAGAAGGTCACCGCCACCACCTTCTCAGAGGAACAAGGGATGATCAATAAATGCCAGCCTTGCCAGCGATGCCCACACCCCAAGAACAAATAATTAAAAAAGAATTAATGCAGTACTCAAGATGGGGTCTGACCAAGACTGTGTACCATTGAAGCAGCACTTCCTCACTTTTGTATTTCAACCCCCTTGAAATAAAGGCCAACATTACAATAGCCATTTACATTACTTTTTGTATTTTTAGAGATTTGTGTACACAGACAGCAAAATCCCTTTGTTCCTCCCCAGCTTCTAGTCTCTCACCATTAAGAAAATATTCCGATTTGACCTCACATTTCCCCACATTGAACTCCATCTGCCATAGTTTTGTCCACTCATCTAATCTTTCTATGTCCTTTTGTACCTTCCTGCTCCTATCCACACAATTTAGTGACATCTTCATTCTTGGATATACAACTCTCTGTTTATTCATCCAAGTCATTAATATATATGGTGAAAAGGTGAGGCCCCAGAACCGATCAGAGGAGACCCACCGCTTGAAGTTGTGAAGGGCACAGCAGGCTATGTGTGGCAGACCTGTCCAGGCAGCGACAGCATGCCTTGAAGACTCCGATACTTCTCACGATGACTAATCTTGTAGAGGCCAATGCCTCATTGTAGCACTCCTCTGCTGCTGTTTGGGCCACTCTTAGTGGGGTCATTATCCATGGGAGCAGGATAAACTTGTGGCCCTTACAGCTAATTTCTGATTGGTTGGCTGCTGCTTATCCATGTGAGCAAAATTGGCGATGAATTGCCTCTGCAAACACTGTGTGAATCTGGCACTTTGATGGCAGGTCACTATTTTTGATTACTGATTAAAAGTAAGTTGCATCTGCTGTAGAATTAATTTATTTCTGTTCATCTCACTTTAGGGCCAAACCCATCAGAAACATCTGGAACTAAAGTCCTGTTTTCGCTGTCAGACTCAATAAATAAAAGGAGATGGAGTGCAGTTGCTGTTTCCTCCTCCAGAAGCAAATTATCCCTGAATATATCCTCATCGCCAAATGCTAAGATTGGTCGTCACATCTTAGTTCTGCAGAAAATAACTTCGGGCCAGACTGTGAGCAATCTACTTGGGGAGATTGTTCTACTTTTCAACCCATGGTGCTCAGGTACTGCTCCGTTTAATACTAGATTACAAATAATTCCTGCATTTAATGAGTTAGAACCAGATCGTAAATGAAACAAAAGGATATTACTTTATCGTAGGGTTACCTTTTCATGTACTCTCAACAACAACTTGTATTTATAGAGCGCTTTTAACGTAGTAAAACGTCCTAAGGCACTTCACAGGAGCGTTATCAAACAAAATTTGACACCAAGCAGATAAGGAGATATTAGGGCAGATGACCAAAAGTTTGGTCAGAGAGATAGGTTTTAAGGAACGTCTTAAAGGAGGAAAGAGAGGTAGAGAGGAAATTCCAGAGCTTAGGGCCTTGGCAGCTGTAGGCATGGCCGCCAATGGTGGAGTGATTAAAATAGGGGATGCTCAAGAGGCCAGAATTGGAGAAGCGCAGATATCTCGGAGGGTTGTAGGCCTGGAGGAAATTACAGAGATGGGGAGGGGCGAGTCCATGGAGGGATTTGAAAATAAGGATGAGAATTTTAAAATTGAGGCAGTGCTTAACCGGGAGCCAATATAGGTCAGCGAGCACAGGGGCGATGGGTGAACAGGACTTGGTGTGAGTTAGGACACGGGCAGCAGAGTTTTAGATGACCTCAAGTTTACGGAGTGTAGAACATGGGAGGCCGCCCAGGAGTGCGTTGGAATAGCCGAGTCTAGAGGTAACAAAGACGTGGATGAGGGTTTTAGCAGCAGATGAGCTGAGGCAGAGGCAGTCGAGCGACGTTACGGAGGTGGAAATAGGCGGTCTTAGCAATGTGGCCGGAAGCTCATCTCAGGGTCAACTATGACACCAAGGTTGCGAACAGTCTGGTTGAGCCTCAAGCAGATGCCAGGGAGCGGGATGGAGTTGGTGACTAGGGAATGGAGTTTGTAGCTGGGACTGAAGCCAATGGCTTCGGTCTTCCCAATATTTAGTTGAGGAAATTTCTGCTCATCCAGTACTGGATGTCGGACAAGCAGTCTGACAATTTAGAAACAATGGCAGGGTCGAGAGAGGTGTTGGTGAGGTAGAGCTGGGTGTCATCAGCGTACATGTGGAAACTGACACTGTGTTTTCAGATGATGTCGCCGAGGGGCAGCATGTAGATGAGAAATAGGAGGGGACTCATTAAAACTGCAGTAGGATTTTATGACATATCCAAAAATAAAACATCAATTAAATGTTGTTTTCTTCAGCCTGTACTATATTTAAACATAAACATGTGTTATATATTCTCAGGATTTAGTGTTGGAATATTTCCTTTTATTGAGTGTGTATAAGGATGGATTCTGTGTTGGTTAAATGATGAAATCACAGGCATTTTATTCTTGAAATTAAAATTACATATGAAAATCTGAAGAAATTTGAAAATAAGTTTGATTTCTGATAATTTTGTGATCATAATGCCATATGTCCATATGACAAAATTGCACACTGTAACTGGCTGGTTGTCAGCAAGTATATATGATAGAATAACTATGCCCAGTAACGATGCGCACTTCCACTGACAGGACTGACTCATGTACAAAATAATTAATTCAGTCATAATATACATGTAGATTAATACTGCTCAAGAGACTAGCTTGGAGCTGTTGCTTTTATGGCAGGAAGTAAGATTCTAAATGCAGAATCTTTGTTTATAGATTTTATTAGAGGGAATGATGCTCACAGACAACGCACACGATGATACAAAGGCTGTGGGAGACTGCACATTACAGTTGCTGAGCTCAGTCACAGGGCGATTAGCCCTCTGGGCCTTTCCTAACTTCCTTACTATGGTCTTGCTTTTTAAGCTTAGCTAAAAGGCCATTACAACACTTCCCCCATGATGTTCATGCTTGTTTATGCTAACTTACATCAATTCAGTATTCCAGAGAGTTGATCTCATAACAAAAGCTGTCCCTACTTGTACAGAAAAAGGTAAACATATAGAGCCAGATCTTGCTGGAGTGGGGCATCTCATAGCATGCCCTGTTATTTAGACATTTTCTGCATTCTTCAGCTCAAAATTTGTTTGCGCCGTAATTTGCTGGCAGTGCGAGCTGATACCAGCATGGTGAGAGCAACAAGTCATCTGGGACCTCAGTGAATGGTGGGACCAACAGTGTATCTCCTTAAACAATGGGATTTAAGGTTTAAGAAAGAAACAGAGGAATGACAGAGCAGGAGGGTAAATTAGAGTCAAATCAGGGACAGAAAGAGAAATAAAGAAAGGGAAAGAAAGATTGGGTTAAGAAAGAGAGAAAAAAGAGATAGAAAGAAAAAGTAAGAACAAATAAAAAAATTGACATTTTAAAAATCTCTAAGAGCAATTTACCACCTGAAGGAATGAGACTTCACAATTTAAATTGTTCAATTTATGGGCCAGAGAGGTTGATTGGCATTGCAATAAAAATTATCACATTGTTGAAAAGGTAATTATGCACTTAATTACCAGACGTAACTTTCTGTGGTGAGTTTAATGGGCAATTCATGTGAAAATCCAGCATGTTCTTAAAAGGCTAAGGGCGAGATGCTGTTTGTGCGAAGCAAACTGCGGAGCGGCATAAATCGACCAGCGAGTTCTGGAGATTCGCAGCTCAGAGTGTAGCTCTTAATCCCCTGAACCTGCTGGCCGATTTGCACATTAATAACACTGTATGTCGTTAACACCCTGTTATTTTTACAGAAAGATCCTGCCCATTGTCACTAAACAGACAGATGCATCTATTAGAAGGCTGTTTTGTATGATGACAATCAGTACAGCCATGGAGATTTGCGCTGATTTGTTGACATTCTACAGATTAAAAAGATAATTTTATTAATTATCACTGCTGTTGTGTGAATGATGTCCTGAATTCTAAAATCTAAACAGATAAGCTCACGGTCGATTGCAGTCGAGAAACTCCAGCCTATTAAATTTTAAATGCCTCCAATGCCCTAGCAATACTGGATGCCAGGGGCACACAGGCATCCCTTGCTGTTCGATGTTATTCCCTCATTTGCATGCACCTGCCTAGAAATGGAATGGAGATTTCGATAAGTGGTTAAAAGGGCAGGGACCCGACGTATCCTGGTCGCACCCCGATTTCCACTCTCGTCAAGCCTGGATGTGGCATTATTACATTGTATATGATAACGAAATTTGACACGTTCAACACATCCAGTCCAGTGCTGAGGGAGTGCTGCACTGTCGGAGGTGCCGTCTTTCAAATGAGATGTTAAACTGAGGCCCCGTCTGCTCTCTCAGGTGGTCGTAAAAGATCCCATGGCACTATTTCGAAGCAGAGCAGAGGAGTTATCCCTGGTGTCCTGGCCAATATTTATCCCTCAATGAACATAACAAAAACAGATTATCTGGTCATTATCAGATTGCTGTTTGTGGGAGTTTGCTATGCGCAAGTGGCTGCTGCGTTTCCTACATTACAACAGTGAAAACACTTCAATTAGTTCATTGGCTGTAAAGAACTTTCGGACATCCTGAGGTCGTGAAAGGCGCTATATAAATGCAAGTCTTTCTTTCTTCTTTCTTTCTCTAAGTTCCTTGAGATTTCAGCTCCTGAACTTAAGCCTCACCCCAGAAAAGTGTGTCTTTTAGTTTTTCTACCAACTATACACAAAATAAATCACCAAATACTTTCTTAATGGAAGTAGTGCATCATTAAAATGATTTAACATTGGAACATTGAAATTGGCTTGCAAAGTCCTTCTACTCTTGCGAAGTGGCAACTAAAGTCTTATGGTGTGATAAATGGAGTGACTTAACCAGCTTTGGTAGCTGAGAGCCCTGGTGTTAAAGAAATCATGCCCGACTTTTCTACAGTTCACGATTCACTGCTATTGTAATGTCTGTGTTTTCCCTTTTTTTAGAGGATGAAGTCTTTCTGAGTGATGATGGACAGCTAAACGAGTATGTGCTGAATGAGCAAGGAGTTATCTTCACTGGCTGCACTGAATACATTCAAAGTCTGCCATGGAACTTTGGACAGGTGTTTGTAAAACTGGGAAAACTTTCTGTTGAGCTGCCTTTAAGTTCCAACTGTTCTTATTCCCTTGTACCCAAGTTGTTTGCTCACCCTGCTCTTTTTCTGGGAACTACCAGGAAAGTAACTGCATCAAAACAACAACAACAACAACAACTTGTATTTATATAGCGACTTTAACATAGTAAAACGTCCCAAGGCGCTTCACAGGAGTATTTTAAGACAAAAAATTTGACACCGATTCACATAAGGAGAAATTAGGGTGGTGACCAAAAGCTTGGTCAAAGAAGTAGGTTATAAGGAGCATCTTAAAGGAGGATAGAGAGGTAGAGAGGCGGACAGGTTTAGGCAGGGAATTCCAAAGCTTAGGGCCTCGGCAACAGAAGGCACGGCCACCGATGATTGAGCGATTATAATCAGGGATGCTCAAGAGGGCAGAATTAGAGGAGCGCAGATATCTCGGGGGGTGGGGTGGGGCGGGGTGGTTGTGGGGGATTACAGAGATAGGAAGGGGCGAGGCCATGGAGGGATTTGAAAACAAGTATGAAAATTTTGAAATCGAGGCGCTGCTTAACCGGGAGCCAATGTAGGTCAGCGAGCACAGGGGTGATGGGCGAACGGGACTTGGTGCAAGTTAGGACACGGGCAGCTGAGTTTTGGATGACCTCAAGTTTACGTAGGGTAGAATGTGGGAGGCCAGCCAGGAGTGCGTTGGAATAGTCAAATCTAGAGGTAACAAAGGCATGGATGAGGGTTTCAGCAGCGGATGAGCCGAGGCAAGGGCGGAGACGGGTGATGTTACGGAGGTGGAAGTAGGCGGTCTTTGTTATGCTGCGGATATGTGGTTGGAAGCTCATTTCAGGGTCAAATATGACACCAAGGTTGCGAACAGTGTGGTTCAGCCTCAGACAGATGTTAGGGAGAGGGATGGAGTCAGTGGCAAGGGAACGGAGTTTGTGGTGGGGACCAAAAACAATGGCTTTGGTCTTCCCAATATTTAATGGAGAAAATTTTTGGTCATCCAGAAATGGATGTCAGACATGCAGTCTGACAATTTAGAGATCGTGGAGGGGTTGAGAGAACTGGTTGTGAGGTAGCGCTGGGTGTCGTCAGCTTACATGTGGAAACTGACGCTGTGTTTTCGGATGATGTCACCAAGGGCAACATGATTATGAGAAATAGGAGGGGGGCCAAGGGTAGATCCTTGGGGGACACCAGAGGTAACGATGTGGGAGTGGGAAGAGAAGCCATTGCAGGTGATTCTCTGGTTACGATTAGATAGATAAGCAAGGCTCCGCACCAAAACACTGCTGGTAACATTAGCAGTACCAGATTGCAAGAACTCGTTCCACTAAAAGTTAACTTGTAAAATCCCTCCTTTTCTAACTGCCAAAAGCAAACGACTTACACAGATGTAATGCGATCTCTCGTTGAGATTAAAAAAAACACATTAGGACCCTTGCTGCCTGCTAGGAAGCTAACTAGAAAATAAAGGACAACTTATGTGTCAGCTGTGGCTCAGTTGGTAGCACCTTGCTTCTGAGTCATGAAGGTTGTGGTTTCAAAGTCCCATTCCAGAGACATGAGCACAACAATCTAGGCTGATATGCCAGTGCAGTGCTGAGGGAGTGCTGCACTGTTGGAGGTGCTGTCGTTTGGATAAGATATTAAACCGAGACCCCATCTGCTCTCTCAGGTGGATGTAAAAGATCCCATGGCACTATTTCGAAGAAGAGCAGGGTAGTTATCCCCGGTGTCCAGGCCAATATTTATCCCTCAATCAACATCACTAAAAACAGATTATCTGGTCATTATCACAATGCTGTTTGTGGGTGTTTGCCGCATTTCCTACATTACAACAGTGACTAACTTTAAAAAGTACTTCATTGGCTGAAAAGCGCTTTGGGACGTCCGGTGGTCGTGAAAGGTGCTACATAAATGCAAGTCTTTCTTTATATTTATATTTTTTTATTCTCAGGATATGGGCTGGCAGGCAAACATTTATTGCCCACCCCTTGTTGCCCTTTAGAAGGTGGTAGTACACAGGAGTATGGTGCCTTTCTTAGAATCATAGAATCATAGAATGATACAGTACAGAAGGAGGCCATTTGGCCCATCATGCATGTGCTGGCTCTTTAGTAGAGCTATCTAATTAATCCCACTCCCCTGCTCTTTCCCCACAGCCCTGTAATTATTTTTTTATGTTCAAGTATTTAGCCAGTTTCCTTTTGAAAGTTACTATTGAATCTGCTTCCACCACCCTTTCAGGCAGTGCATTCCAGATTACAACAACTCATTGTTGTGTCCGCAGTGTGACCAATAGCTGAATTTTATATTCACCGATGTGAAACTCTGATCCTCAGTATATCCCCAGAGCCTCATATATAGATAGAAATTCATGTGATTTGAACAGGAACACAGTGAATCCCACAAAAAGGATCCAACTGTTATGATGATGCAAAAAAATTCCTAATTTCTCACAATATTGTGCAGGTACAGAACGGTACACTTAAAAATTAATCCACAAGATTGCGTGTCAAAGAGATCAGATAAAAGTTTGTACATGAATATTACATAACTTAAAATTAATCTTTCCAGTAGTGATCATGGAACAAAAACAAATCTTCAATCTGTTTTCTAGTTTGAAGAAGATATTTTGGACATCTGCCTTAAGTTACTAGACAACAGTCCCAAACATCTGAAAAACCCAGCAAAGGACTGTACACGCAGAGGTTCTCCTGTTTACATCTGTAGAACAGTGTCTGCTATGGTAAGAACAGAAATGCTAAAGCTAATATGGTTAGTAGCGTTAGTGAATAACAGTGTAACATTTCCAAGTATGACCTGATAATGTATTCCAGCTGACTAAGTTTGATACTGCTATCTTCTCATGTCTTTTTGAGCCTCTCTTTTGGTCCAGAATATTTTTAGCCCTTCTGTTGAGCAAGGCTTTTTGGCGTTCTAATTGATTCACTTTGGGTATCAGGGTGCATTTATGCAAAATCTTTTGTTAGGATATTAACTGGGTGGGGTAGAGTCAACAGTAGGTTAGATTGTATAAGGTGGCTTGTTGAGCTGAATGCTCTTACATCCTTCCATACTTTCTTCCGTTCTTCTTTGGTTACTTGTGAGTTTCTGGTCAGTCGCAACTATGGAGTTATTTTTCATGCAAAATGGCTGACGATGTCACAACTTCTATTTAATGGCTCGAACCACATTGATGGCCACCTCAAGCCTTGATGTCCAGCTGAAGCTGTGGTGAGAACAATGATGACCTTGTAAGTCGCTGCAAAAGGCTGAAAATAAAACTAAAGAGTGCTGGCATCAGAAAAAGGGAGATGGTTTCAAAAGTTCAATCCCATCAATGTGTTTGTCTTCTTCTTTGCTGTCATGACTTTACAACAATGTCACTACAAATTTACTGTGTTACCCTTTCAGGTGAATTGTAATGATGATAACGGAATACTTTTTGGCAAATGGGATGATCCGTTTACTGATGGAGTATATCCAGGGAAATGGAATGGAAGTGTTGCCATCCTTCGTCAGTGGAATAACAGTGGCTGTCAGCCAGTTTGCTATGGGCAGTGCTGGGTGTTTGCAGCGGTGGCCTGCACAGGTAGTGGCAATCGCGATTATCACATAAAAATGAAGTTGAAACCTATAAAAATGAGACATATAAGTATTTTCCTAAATATTTGAAGTATATTTCCATACAATTATGTACAACTGTATCTAGAATATATTTTAATATAGACTGAAACTATGTTAACGTATTCAGGCATTTACGTATTCTATGGAACAAATAAATATATCATTTTGTCATTAGGAATATTGGGGTAGAAATTTGTCTCGGGCACGGGTGGTATCGGATCGGCTGCCTGTTATACGCAGAGCCTGATATTTCATTCCATTGACTGCATTGAAATTAAAATGATACATACAACCCTAACCCTAACCCTGACCCATTGCCGTCAATGGAAGTAACGATCAGGCTCTGCGTATAACGGGCGGGTGATCCAATACCGCCCGTTTGGCGACACTGCCCGAGACGAATTTCTACCCCATGAGTATTTCACTTACTCGCCTTTTCATCTCCGCCTTCTGCTATTTCCTCACCTTCCCTGAAGGCAATGACTCATTTTCCATAATTACTTAGAATCTACAGCACAAAAACAGGCCATTTGGCCCAACCAGTCTATGCCAGTTCTTATGCCCTATACGAGCCGCCTCCCACTCTAATTACTACTTCTCACCCTGCCCTCATGTCCCTCCCCTCTCACGTATGCCTCAAACCTCTCCTTAAATGTGTTGTTCTATCTGCTGTATCCACCCAATGTGTCAGCAAATTCCACATTCCCACCACTCTCTGTAAAGAGTGCCAGCTGCCCAACAATAAAAATCGATCCCGCAGTTTCTGAAAAGAAAAATATAACCCTGAATCATGAAAATGCTTCTGCAAGCTTTATCTGAAAGTGCGATTCCAAATTATAGACTGAATTGGTTTTCACGGGTTTCTTTTCCTGCTATAGTTGTAAAAATGGAATAATATTAAAATAAATTAATAATTTTCCCTTTCTTTAGTTTTGAGGTGCTTAGGAATTCCTACCCGTGTTGTTACGAACTTTGAATCTGCTCATGACACCAATGGGAATTTAATAATTGATAGTGAGTATGATGACGAAGGGATGGAACTGGGACGATCAGAAGATAGTATATGGTGAGTTTCAACTGAATACAATGTATCAACAGCATTGTGCCCTTCAGATTACATTGTGAGATACTAACATACCAAGTCATGGTGGTCTTAAATAAAAACAGAAAATGCTGGAAATACTCAGCAGGTCAGGCAGCATCTGTAGAGAGAGAAACAGAGTCAACGCTTCAGGTTGATGACCCTTCGTCAGAACTGGAAAAAGTTGGAGATGTAAAAAGTTTTTAAGTAAGTGTAACAAGGTAAAAGCGACAAACAGAAATCCCGTTGGAGAGAAAAGCAGAACTTCTTCAAGGTGGGCATTCCTAGAAGAGTAGTGGCAGTGAATTAAACACTAATACAAAAGCAAAATACTGCGGATGCTGGAAATCTGAAATGAAAACAGAAAATGCTGGAAATACTCAGCAGGTAAGGCAGCATCTGCAGTATTTTGCTTTTGTATTAGTGTTTAATTCACTGCCACTTCTCTTCTAGGAATGCCCACCTTGAAGAAGTTCTGCTTTTCTCTCCCAACGGGATTTCTGTTTGTCTCTTTTACCTTGTTACACTTACTTAAAAACCTTTTACATCTCCAACTTTTTCCAGTTCTGACGAAGGGTCATCGACCTGAAACGTTAACTCTGTTTCTCTCTCCACAGATGCTGCCTGACCTGCTGAGTATTTCCAGTATTTTCTGTTTTTATTTCAGATTTCCAGCATCCGCAGTATGGTGGTCTTAAGGTATTTTTGCCAGTTGAAATAATCATTCAAACTGAAGTTGTAACTGGCAAGTCAGGAAATATATTAACCAAATTTCTAATGAATTACACCAATATAATATGCAATTTAATTTGCTTAATGGGGTGCTATTTCTGTGAGAATTTGACTACTTTGGAGGTGTCTCTCTGTTGCTGTGCGTTAGGAATTTCCATGTCTGGGTGGAATCTTGGATGGCGAGATATGATTTGAGGCCTGGCAATGATGGATGGCAGGCACTCGACCCAACACCGCAGGAGAAAAGTGAAGGTACAGATACAAATAAACAATAGATGATTACGGTCTTATTTGCATGTTAAAAATTTTAAAATAATTGTAGTGAGATAACAGACAATAATTGAATCAATGGGGGTCGTTTTAATTTTCGGTGGGAGTGGGAAGCAGGCGGTTGGGGATTGTTGTCAATTATCATTTGGATTTCAAACACTCTAAGAATGATTTATTTTGCACTTCCATCAAGTAACGTATCAGTGTCAAGTTATATTCATGATGCGGAGATGCCGGTGTTGGACTGGGGTGGACAAAAATGAGAAGTCGCACAACACCAGGTTATAGTCCAACAGTTTTATTTAAAATTACGAGCTTTCGGAGCTGTTGCCCCACTGACGAAGGGGCAACAGCTCCGAAAGCTCGTAATTTTAAATAAAACTGTTGGGGGTAGAAATTAGGTCGCGCCCCATTTGGGGCGCAAATATCGTCCGAGCGCAAATATTAGCGCCTGGCGCTAATTATCGGCACTGACAGGAAACTTCACTTTTACCGCCCCGGGAGGTGAGTGGAGCGCTAAATTAGGCGCTGCACACCTCTCTTAAGGCGCAAAGGCCTAGGAGTGAGGCGCTACCTCAGCGCACGAGCGCAGCGCAGCTGCTGCCAGTTAGCGAGGGAACACAGACACACTGGCGCCGGACACTTCTTAAAGCGGGGGGGGCACTTGCTCCCCAGCCACACCCTGCTCATTGCAGCCTTGAATCTCAGCCTGGAGAGACCTGTAATCCATTTTGCTGCCAAGCATGGAGAGGGTGAGAGAACGCGCTCATCGCTTCACCGAGCGGGCCTTGGATGCTCTGGTTGACGCAGTGGAGCGCAGACGATGCATGCTGTTCCCGGAGAGTGGCAGGAGGCCTTTGGCACGCGAGTTCAGAAGAGTGTGGAGGGAGGTGGCTCAGAGCGTCTCCTCCAGGAGCATGGTGCCCAGGACCCATGTTCAGTGCCGCAAAAAGTTCAACGACCTCACTCGGGTCGTCAGGGTGAGTGGCTTTTTCTCAATACCTCTCCATCCCTCCATCTCAACCTCACTCTATGGCCAGAGGGTCTTAAAACCCCAATGCACAACACTCATGCAACACCTATGGCCCTTTCATCAAACACACACACACATTCCACACTTTGCATACAGTAAGGGCTATTCACCTATGGGAGGCACATCAGGCAAGACCATGGCTGCATATTGTAAGGGCTATTCACCTATGGGAGGCACATCAGGCAAGACCATGGCTGTATATTTACTCAGATGCTGTCCTTTTTCTTGCAGGCTAAGCTGGCTCATAATCGGAGACAGCAGCAACGGACGGGTGGAGGGCGGCTTCAGCTGCAACCCCTCAGCGATCTGGAGGAGCGCGTCCACAGGATTGTGGCAAGCCGGGTGATCGGTCCCGTCGCCACTGGGGACGCCGACCCCGTTGTGGACAGCAATGGTAAGGTCATCACCTTTTTGTCCTCTGTCCTTCCACTTGTCCCTCACAATACCAGCCTTTGACACTTTCAATCCAACTTGCTAACTCGCTGCACTTATTCCTCCCTTACTGCCACCCTGTCCTCACGCTAAAGCCACTCTTGTACCTCCCTGCTTTCAGATGGTGATTCACCAGCTGAGGAGACGGGCCCTGAAGCTGCCACTGGGAGTGATGCTGCAGCTGAGGAGGAAGAGGAAGCCGGAGCATCAGTGCCACCCTCTCCCGAGGAAGCCCATGGCCACACTGGGAACACGCCTTCCCCGGAGGGGAGCAGGGGGGAAGGGGCTGATGATGGTGAAGCTCCAGGACCCAGCGGGCTGCAGCAACGCCATGGGGGGGGGGAGGGAAGAACGGGAGCCTTCTCCCCAGAGGGAGAGTATGCCAGACACTCCTACTGCAATGGACGCAGAGGAGGAGCGGCTGATTGCAGAAATGAACAGCCAGGCGGTGGGCATGCACACTGAGCTCATGGGTGCAGTGGGAAGGGTGCCCGAATGCATTGAGGCACTGGCAAGGAGTGTGGAGCACTTCGCTGTAGCACAGGCGGATGCCACACTAAAGCTTAGTGCTGCAATTCAGTCACTGGCTGCCAGGAACCCATCTGAGACTGCTCTCATGCAGACTCAGATTGAGGCCACGCGAGCACTGACTGCTGCCATCCTCGATGGTTCGTGCACATGTCCCCGGGGCTGTCACCGCGCCGCAGCAGGCCAGCAATCTGTTCTCCGGCAAATTGCTCCGGATGCTGAAGTGCTGCCCCGTGGGAGTTGCAGTGTGTCGGGCGAGCAGGGAGTTGCTGTCCTCTCTCACGATGACAGCATTCCTGCTGCCAACACTGTCACTTCTCCACTGCACTTGCCACCGCCTGTAGGACAGACTGCTGCCGCCCATGCAGAGTTGGTGCAGTCTGCAGCCGGGCCCTCCAGGCCCAGAAGTGGTCGAGGCCGTCCTTCAGGGGCATCTGCAGTGTCAGGGTCTGACGAGCAGCAGCCTTCCACCAGCCTTGCTGCAGCCACTGAGGTCCCATTACGGAGGAGCAGCAGGGTTAGAAGGGGGGAAGTGCGCAAGGGAAGGAGATCACCCTCGAAGGGCAAAAAGTAGGAGGTGTGCCAAAATGCTGGTCATTTTTTTATTAAAGGCCGAGGTTCATGGTCCAACTTTTGTTTAGTGTTTTGGACATTATCTCCAGGTTGTGAGAACCAGTTATGTTATTGACTGTTTTTTTGTGTTTATTTCTATGAGTTTGTCATGAGGAATTGACACACACACAGTTTGTAAAATAAATAAGTTTCTGTATTCAAAATATACATGGCTGGTGGTTGGAATTATTGGTGCCTTGGCCGGCTTAGGGGTTGCGTGCTGGGTTGATTAGTGTTTGTAGCAATGGCAGGGGCCCTAGAAGCGGCTTGCTATTAGTCGTTGACGGACGGCCCTTGCAGTTTGACTATTGTGGGCCGCCCTCCTGCCTTGGTGCTGCTGATGATCATCGTCCTCGTCCTGTTCCTCCTCTTCCTCCTCCTCCTCTGGTGGTGCTACAAGGCCTGGTGGCATTGGCTGGGTCCTGAGGATTGCCATGTTGTGCAACATGCAGCACACGACTACGAAGTTCGAAACTTGCTCAGGCGAGTACTGCAGGGCTCCTCCGGAATGGTCCAGACAGCGGAACCGTTGTTTCAGCACGCCGATTGTGCGCTCAATAATGTTCCTCGTTGCTTGATGGCTTTCCTGGTACCGCAGCTCAGCAGGGGTGTTTGGCGTACGGAGCGGTGTCATCAGCCAGGTGCTCAATGCGTACCCCTTGTCCCCCAGAAGCCAACCAACTGGCTGATGCGATGCCTCGAAAAGTTCTGCCACAGTAGTCTGGCGCAGGATGAAAGCATCGTGGCAGCTGCCCGGATAGTGGGCATTGACAGCGAGAATCACCTGTCTGTGGTCACAGACCAACTGCACATTCAAGGAATGGAACCCCTTTCTGTTCCTGAATTCCTCTGCATTCTCTCGCGGAGCACGCAAAGCCACATGCGTGCAGTCAATGGCGCCCTGCACCATGGGGAAGCCCGCTACCCTCGCAAAGCCCAGAGCACGGTCATGCTGCTTGTCTGGGGTCATAGGGAAAGAGATGAAGTCTCGTCTCCTTCTGAAGAGGGCATTGGTGACCTGCCGGATGCAGCGATGCACCGCAAACTGGGAGATATTGGCGAGGTCCCCAACAGCAGCTTGGAATGAGCCAGTGGCGTAGAAGTTCAAAGCCACTGTGACCTTCACTGCCACCGACAGAGACGTCCTGGTCCTCAGCTGAGGCTGCAGATCTGGCTGCAGCAGGTGGCAGAGCTCAGTGACCACCTCCTTGCTGAATCGCAGCCTTCGCAAACACAGCTCCTCGGACATATGGATGTAGGAGAGCTGTTCACGATATACCCTGGGAGGGTAAGCTCTCCTGTACATGCGCCTGATGGCCCTCCTCCGTCTGGCCATCATTGCCACTCTCTGTCTGCGTCTCACTATCCTCCGATTCAGCTGGAGCAGGACGACGCCCCCAATCATTGCAGCCCCCATATTCTCTTTGCCAGAAAAGTAATGAGGTACAGCAACTAAAGTAGCAACAAAGTTAGGATGAACTAGGCAAAACTACCTCACAAAGCGTTGAGTCAATGTAGAAGTCTCTCTCTCTCTCTCTCCGAATCTCTCTCTCTCTCTCAGAACGAGTGGTGCATAAATGTCGACCACAGAAAAAGACAGGAAGAGGCCCCCTTTAAATAGCGCCCCCCCCAGCCCCACACCGATTGATAACGTTCCAGTCTTCCGGTCGTTGGAAGCGCCAGGCGGTAAGGCAAGGGGCGCCACTCAATTTCCGCTCCGGGGCGCCCCAAGGGCGTTGCACCATGGAATGACGTCACAATCTGCGCGCGCAGGTGGTTGCAGCGGTAAGTTTTAGCGCCGCCGCACAATCTCAAGTTAAGTTCTCGAGCGGCGCAAACAGCGCTGCGCCCGGGCGTTAGCGGCTTAACGCCCCATTAGCGCCCTCTTAAGGCGCTAACGGGAGGCGCAACCAAGTGAATTTTTCCCCCTTGGACTATAACCTGGTGTTGTGCGACTTCTCAAGTTATATTCACACCTTTTAATTTCCATGTGGGCCAGAATAAGAAAGTCTTACCAAAAAAATACCAAAGTAATATTATTGAAATAAAACAGCACCACCGTTGGTGAACAGTAAATGTGCCTGTTAAATTCAGATCACAGTAAAATTCACTCAGGTGGGTTCTTGATCATTTTTTTGTTTTGTTAGGAGTCTACTGCTGTGGGCCAGCCCCAGTCAAAGCGATCAAAGAGGGGGAGACAGATATATGCTACGATGTTCCCTTTATATTTGCTGAAGTCAATGCAGATTGTATGACTTGGGTCTGTTCTGAAAAGGGGAAAAAGATGAAAGTCGACACTGACACCAAACAAGTTGGCCAGAAGATCAGCACCAAGTGTGTTGGCAGCGATGAACGTGACGATATCACAAACAATTACAAATATCCCGAGGGTAAGAAAAAAATACAAGCCTGTAGTTAGCATGAAGGAAAGAAATAGACATTTGTTTTATATCTATATTTATTATCATCGATGGTTACATCTTGGTAAATGGTAAAATCCACTTGAGAATTGAAAAAAAAGTGTTCACTTGCATAACTTATTGTTTGGGGTACTTTGAAGTGTTGGAAAATCCTAGGGCTGTCAATAAGATTTAAAAGTTTTTGGTGGAATTCTTATTACAGTATAATTAATATAATGCATGGCGGGAGTCCTTGTGACAGTCCTTAGCTAAAGCTCTTCTTAGATCAGAATTATCACAATGATAAGTGTAGACGAGGGAAGGGAAAGCAAGCTTTAATTCTGCTCTCTTCTGGTAACTCCTGATATGCGTCACCTCTACCAGGTAAATTAATACGTCCCTACTGTAACAGCACTAACTCATTTGTTTTTAAGGCTCTGATGAAGAACGAAGAATTTTTGAGCTAGCTGACAGAAGAAGAGTCCCTCTGAAGCCGGAGAAACAACTTCACTTGCATTTGAAGACCAACGATCCAATTTACAATGGAGCCAATGTTAAAGTGTCTGTGGTCATTTCCAGCAAGAATTCAATGAAAAGAGTCTGCACACTCAAGATTAGTGCTATGAAAAAGAAATATAATAGAGCCTGCAGAGGGCAATGTATAAAGAAGTATCAGCAGGAGATCACTGTAGGACCCAGTGAAGGTAAGAAAGCAGTTACTGATTTTAAACCTAGCTGGTTACTATTGTGACAGATCATTTGTTAAGGTTTGGTTATATTTGCATTAACATCCAGTGTATCAGCGTGATCTGCTTCTATTGTTGGGTATACCAAGTGGTGTAATGAAGCAAAATTGTACAGCAATTATAGATAGAGCATCTCATGTTAGTTGTTAAAATATTGAAAACATGCTTTCACTCCTTTTCATCAGAATGATGGACAGCATGTGAGTGATCTAAAATATTAAAAGGCTGTGCAATGTTTTATTGATACATATTTCAACAATAAAACACTGAAACAGTTTCCATCAGTTGTTCAGAATTCTTTTAGTGAAGATTTAAAAGGTACCCATGAATCCTTTGCTTCCCAGATGCTATGTGTGATAGCTGAAGGCTATTCCGCTTAAACTTAAATCATACCTGAATTGATATTCCAGATAAAACAGTGGAGATGGAACTGTCCTACACAGAGTATGGGGACTTCCTTGACAAGTATAATCTAATCAGGCTGACAGCTCTTGTAATTGATGGAGAAAGAAATGAAAGTGCATTCACACTAAAGGACATCTCTTTGATCAATCCTAACATCACAATCCAGGTAATGTCAAGAAGTGTGCACCTCCAGGTTGGGAATTACCATTATTTCTGCTAACTTCTGTTGATACATTTTTTCTGACTGCACTTTAAGTTTCTCGCTTTTTCTTTTAAGTCTAACCTTAGACAGTTAGAGCAAAAAGGTAAACCAGTCTCAGGTTTCTCCTTGGTTTGAGTGAAGTGTATTTCTGCTTATTGGTGGGTGTGCTATTGTGTAACCTAACTGAGAACATTATTAATAAATTCAATTGTGACCTCACTGTCAGGGCTCAGCTAGATGACCACACTGGTATTCACAGAAATGAGTGAATGGGTCAACAAAGCAGCAGTTTCCGAGACTTGATGCATTCACTGCTGTGCTCTCTGGCAGTACTGAATTGAAGGGCAATGAAATTAATTTAGATATAGAATAATTGAGACGAAAGTGAAGAGATATGGGGAGAGAAATTGGTCATGGGCAGGGACGCAATCAGGCGTTATCGCATCGGTCGCCTGTTAGGCACCCTGCTTGATATTCAGTTCCATCGACTTCAACAGAATAACAGGCGGTAAATGCAAAACCGCTTACTTTGCGTTCCTGTCCGTGGCCAATTATACGCCCATGAAATTCTAGTGGAAAACAGGAGAATGCAAGAAGAACAAATAAAAACTGTAGCAGGAAGTGAAGAAAACGTGAATAAAAATCACATCAGAGCAATGACAGAAAGAAGTAAAATGGTAGAAAGGCAATAAAAAAACAATCAGGAGAACTGGACTAAACAGAATAAATAAGGTACGGAAGAAAAAGCAAAATCAGTAGAGAGAATGTATGAAAGAAAAAAATGGTGTTGGAAATAGCAAAAATATATCTAACAAAATTATGTCGAGTATATGCACTGTACATATTCTGCCTGATGGACAGCAAGCAGATTGAGGCCACAAACAGGAAGGTACTTTTTCCCTACAGTTGAGATGGATGATATTCAGGGGTGGGGGCGTTCAACAGCTGTTTTTGGACAGCACCCAGACATCCCCGTCACCGATGGTCATTACTGGTGCAGCAGCAATTTGCTTTCCGCCCCGCTTCCAGACTCAAGGACTTGCCATGGGGCACTCCTGTGCCAGGGGAATGTAGGGTTTAGGGCAATCACCTGTCATTTTGGATGTTCTGAAGAATTGACTTGTCTCCTCAGGTTCCAGGTGTGTCTGTGCTGTCCCGCGAGGTGGTGGCAGAAATCAGTTTTGAGAACTTTTTGCCTGTGGCGCTGACTAACTGTGTCTTCACACTTGAGGGAGCAGGTCTGATTGATGGTCAGATGGAAATAAGGTAAGTCGGAACACTCTGAAAATATACAGTACAGGTCAACAAGTAGACATATCCTTTATGATCAACATGTGTACAGTAGGTACATTGTAGGGACACCATAAACATGGAAAAAATTGGGACAAATACTTCATTAGATTTAATATTTACCAGCCTGGAGTCCAGAAAGATATAATTATTGTGATCATTGTGCAATTAGATAATTAAGGATTCAGTAAACAGACTAAACTAATAAAACAGATGTCAAGAATTCAGTAAAGCTAACAATCAGGTTGGGGAAAAGGTATCAGGGAGTATTAATTGGAAAATGGTATTAGAAAAAAAGATGGAAATTTTAAGATTATTTTAAGGCTCTTTAATTACTTTGTTCTTATTTTACCCGCTCTAGGGTTGGGAAGATAAATCCTGGAGAAGTGATTACAAAGGAGGCTTCATTTATTCCCAAGAAAATGGGGCTGAAGAAACTAACTGTGGATTTTGACAGTG
Organism: Squalus acanthias; assembly: GCA_030390025.1. Lineage (NCBI taxonomy): Eukaryota > Metazoa > Chordata > Chondrichthyes > Squaliformes > Squalidae > Squalus > Squalus acanthias. The sequence goes on from CM059435.1 coordinate 44,520,773, forward strand.
ATAAACTGAAGGATGTGAAAGGATACATCAATATTGACATTCAGGAAGGGGGAATATGATCCAAAAAGTTCCTGGAAACCCTGTTTATAATATGAATCTGTTGGGGTATACTCTTACAATTTTAGATATTCATAGTTTAGTTTTTGTACAAATTTATTACAGGTACTGCAGTTGGCTGGCACATTAAGTTTTCCATTAATTACAAGTAACTTCTCAAGTTTATGATTTTTGTGAAGTGTACTCTTCATCCCTGTTTACATGGAGAGTTACTGGCTTTGGATTCCCTCAGTTCTTGAGTTTAAATTGTGTTCAATCAAGGGAACAGTAGTAAGAAAGAGACACTATGATGCTATAAATGGCACATAACATTATCTGGAATTACTTAACAATTAGAAAATTTGAGTTTTTAAAACTTCTCTCAGTGAAAATTCAGTTCTGTTGGACACTTGGCACTGAAGTTGAGTGAAGATAATGGTTTTGAATTCCTTTGCATTTAGATGTGACACATTTGTTTTCCAATATTAAGGGATGTTAGTGCATTGATGTGATGTCACTGAGCTGATACCCATTCAAGGGTCAGGATGACATTCCAGAGATTAAAACTTTGACTTCTGCACTTTGCAAAGACCAAGAGGGAATCTAAGTGCAGAGAGAGGTGGTCAGACATTGAGTTGCATTGGTACCAGTGATGAGTTGTCTGCTGCCTGTCTTCTCTGACTGGCTGTATGCAGACAAATAGTTATGTGGAAGATGGGAGGAAAGGAAAGAATTCTAATGGAGTGTAGCTAGTTGATGGGCTAGCTGGTGCCTTTTGTGCCCTTGATTTTTCAACTGAATCACTTTCTGTAAATCCTGGTGCAGAGTGAGGTTGCTTGATCGCCTGGTAGCTCAACTGTCTTTTTATTTTGAGATTATAATACTCTCTTCAGTCTTCATAAATCTGGACTTTGATCTCAACTTAACTGTTCCTGCCCTTTAGATCTTTACCTACAGCTCAGACCTAGATCTCAGGTTTTAATGATGTGCCAGCAGTTAATTGGTTTTCTATATCACCAGCTTCCTTTCCTGATATTGGCACATTAACCATGGGACTGGATAGCATCCTACCCAGCTTGACCCACAAATCAACTACACTTCATGAAAACAATCTTTTTATATCATTGCAGAATATTGTGACATTGTAACTACATGAATTTAAACAATTGTGATCTTTACATTTCTTTCACTGGGTCAAAATACAATACATGGCGATATTAACTGTAGCATTGCTTTCATTTTTACAGTATCTTTCAAGAAATTATAAAATTGACCTCTGCAGGACTTTTAGGGGTATAAGTGAAATGTACTGGGGCTTTTGATTACTGCGCTTATGAATTCTGGCTATTCTGGCCGACTCTGTTTTTGATAACTGTTTAAAATAAACCAGGCACCGAATGAATTCTGTGTAACCGGATTTCTCAGGCTCCACTCATGGTTTTCAATAGGAACACATTGTGAGTGAACGTGGATGCAGTCTCCGCCAGAAGGTCTCACCTATTGCAGCTTACACTTCGTGGAAGTTTTCTTCTGTGCGCTAAACTGACAAACTCGTAGACACTTTTATAAAGAAGGGGGATAGAAATTAGGTGGGCGTTTCCCTGATTTCCTGCTGTAATTTCAGTGGCAGATTGGCAGAAACCTTGGAGAAATGACATAAGTGGCTGTTTACACCATTTCTTTGGAGTTTCCGTTGGTCTCCTGCTGAAGTTACAACAACAACAACTTGTACTTATATAGCACCTTTAATGTAGGAAAATGTCCCAAGGTACTGCACAAGAGTATTATAAGACAAAACATTTGACACCGAGCCACATAAGGAGAAATTAGGGCAAGTGACCAAAAGCTTGGTCAAAGAGGTAGGTTTTAAGGAGCATCTTAAAGGAGTAAAGAGAGGTAGAGAGGCAGAAAGGCTTAGGGCCTAGGCAACAGGAGGCACGGCCACCAATGGTTGAGCGATTATAATCAGGGATGCTCAAGAGGGCAGAATTAGAGGAGCGCAGATATCTCGGGGGTTGTGGGGCTGAAGGAGATTACAGAGATAGAGAGGGGCGAGGCCATGGAGGGATTTGAAAACAAGGATGAGAATTTTGAAATCGAGGCATTACTTAACCAGGAGCCAATGTCGGTCAGCGAGCACAGGGATGATGGGTGATTGGGACTTGGTGCGAGTTAGGACACGGACAGCCGAGTTTTGGATGACCTCAAGTTTACGTAGGGTAGAATGTGGGAGGCCAGCCAGGAGTGCGTTGGAATAGTCAAGTCTAGAGATAACAAAGGCATGGATGAGGGTTTCAGCAGCGGATGAACTGAGGTAAGGGTGGAGACGGGTGATGTTATGGAGGTGGAAATAGGCGGTCTTAGTTATGCTGCAGATATGTGGTCGGAAGCTCATTTCAGGGTCAAATATGACACTAAGTTTGCGAACAGTGTGGTTCAGCCTCAGACAGATGTTAGGGAGAGGGATGGAGTCAGTGGCTAGGGAATGGAGTTTATGGCGGGGACCAAAAGCAATGGCTTTGGTCTTCCCAGTGTTTAATTGGAGACATTTTCTGCTCATCCAGAACTGTATGTCGGACAAGCAGTCTGACAATTTAGAGACCATGGAGGGGTCAAGAGAAGTGGTAGTGAGGTAGAGCTGGATATCGTCAGCATACATGTGGAAACTGACGCTGTGTTTTCGGATGATGTCGCCAAGGGCCAACATGTAGATGAGAAATAGGAGGGGGCCAAGGATAGATCCTTGGGGGACACCAGAGGTAATGATGCGGGAGCAAGAAGAGAAGCCGTTGCAGGCGATTCTCTGGCTACGATTAGATAGATAAGAATGGAACCAGGCAGTCCCACCCAGCTGGACGACGGTGGAGAGGCGCTGAAGAAAGATGGAGGGGTCAACCATGTCAAAGGCTGCAGATAAGTCAAGAAGGACGGGGAGGGATAGTTTACCTTTGTCACAGTCACAAAGGATGTCATTTGTAACTTTGATGAGAGCCGTTTCGGTACTGTTGCAAGGGTGGAAACCTGATTGGAGGGATTCAAACATGGAATTGTGGGAAAGATGGGCACGGATTTGGGAGACAACAACACATTCAAGGACTTTGGAGAGGAAAGGGAGATTGGAGATAGGATGGTAGTTTGCAAGGACGGAGGGGTCAAGGGTTATTTTTTTGAGGAGAGGGGTGATGACGGCAGATTTGAGGGAAAGGGGGACAGTACCTGAGGAGAGAGAACCGTTAACAATGCCAGCTAACATAGGAGCCAGAAAGGGAAGTTGGCGGGAGATTGGGAGAACCCTTGTGGAAATGATTCTTGAGGGTTTATAATTTCTTTTAGATATTGCATGTGGAGAGAATCTTGTGCCTATATAACCTAAATGAGAGTAATAGAGCTCCTGTATCACTAAATTATAATATTTTGGGAGGAGCCCAATGTTTAGCTCACCACTGATTGATTCATAGTTCTTTCCTTTAACATTAAAGCCCTGGTATACTTAGCAAATCTCCCTCCTCAAGAGGTGAACTTTCACATTCAGTTTTTATCTCCTATTTTCACACTTGCAAAAGTCTTGGTCATGAAAATAGAGGGGCAATTTTTTCTGGTGCATATCAGGGCAAGTAACGTTTAGGGGCAGGTAAATGGGGCAAAAGGTGTTTCTGTTGGTTTTCAAACATAAAATCGCATTCCCCGAATTCCTTTGCGTTTTTAGACCCTTCAATCAATTTGCCCGTCAAGTCCTGAGTGCTCTAATTTAAATATATTATAATCAGGGCCAGTGGCACTGGGGGCGCACTGCACTGTGGGTAATTCAGATTGACAATTAGAAGAGGCAGCTGCTGCCAGGATCAGCTGCGATGGGCGGGACTAAGGACTCTCTGAGCCTGAGGGTGTGGAGATCTTCAGCAGCGATTTCTGCAGCTGGGAAATACTCATTGCAGCAATGTTTTGCCATACTGCTTACACACACCTAGACTTGCTTCTTACTGCTTCTGACAGGGTCAGACAACCAGCAGATTTTCACCCCCACCCCTTACCCACAGCGAGTGTTTCTCAAGAGCAGGTCTGACATTCCCTATGGCCATACACTTACATGACATTCTCATGTGCCCCCCGCCCCTCACCATATACAGACAGCACAGGTCATATGAAGTTCTTACTGACAAGAAGTGTACAAAAAGATTGCTCTTCACCAAAGATGCAATAAGATAGCTCTGTCTCCTACTGCATGATGACCTACAGCCATGGTCTGCACTGCTCTCTCTGGGGGCTTTGAAGGTGACCACCACACGCAACGTTTATGGAACAAGTTCATTTGAGGCAGCCGCAGGGGACTTCTGTAATTTCAGCCAGGCTGCAATACCGGCATATATTCATCAGGTGACTGATACATTTTACAGGAGAGCTGCGGAATGTATCACCTTTGGTTTCACGGTACGTCAGCAGCGAGATAGGGCCATCCAGTTTTATGGGGTTGCTGACTCTCTCAACTTCCAGGGTGCAATCGATGGCACCCATGTTGCTTTGCAAACTCAGAAAACCCACTCAACCACTTCAACAGGAAGCGCTTCCACTTTCTCAATGTACAGATTGTGTGTGACAACATGGAAAGGATCCTACACATATATGCCAGGTATGCTGGGAGTAGTCATGCCTCATCCTTCAAAATTCGACCCTCCCTGATCTCTTCATGGAAGAAAATCAGGTTAATGGATGGTTTCTGGCTGACGAAGCCTACCCATGAACTATGATCCCCCTCCAGGAGTGGCCTGAATAGCAGTAGAGAAACACTACAACAAGGCATATGCTTCTACTAGATTGTCTTTCGAGAGGACCAACGGGGTCTTAAAGGCTTCCGCTGCCCAGACAAGTCGGGAGAGGCTCTGCAGTATGCTCCAGATCGAGTGTCATGAAAAGTTTGTCATACAAAAAGCGGGAACTAAATGGAGGAGAGTATCACGATGACCTGCACTAAGAGGACTCCTCAGTTACTGCTGCAAGGGGCATCAGAGCACATTTCAACACAAAAATCTCTCTGTGTAACACCAACTATCTTTGACACCACTGCCTTACTTTCTTCTCCCCCACTTTCAAATAAATGTACATTTCTCAATCCACTACACATCTTATAATATGACATCAGTCCTCTTTGACCCTAGATGACCATGAAAATAACCATCACCTGAGTGAATAAGTCAACATCAAATAAGTGCACCCTTTCCTGTATGACTTTATCCTCCATGAATAGCAAACCACAATGTCAATGTACATTCTATTTTATTGCCCTAGAGTCCAAAGTGAATTAGGAATCAACCTACAACGTGCTTCCGCTGAATGGCTCTTCTTTCACTATTCTAGTTCTTCTCATATGTGCAACCTGAGAGCCAGTATCGCAAGACATGGTTGGCTGCTCATGCTCTACAAAAGGCTCATGGAACTGAGATGCCCTTCTGTCATGGCAGCTTGCGCCTGCAGGTAGCTGTTGTAAGCTGCATCTCTGGAGCTTATTCCTGGGCAGTCTAATGTCACCTTCCATCTTCCACTGGCATGATACTCTGAGGGAAAAGGCCAGAGGCCTGGCAAGTGCTGCTGTCCTGAGAGATGGCAATATCAGACAGTCACTATTCCACTGGGCCTTGGATCTGTGTCCCCACCGATCACCAGGGCGCTGGTCTAAAAATACCTATCAGATCCTGACAGCCTTGAATGAGACAGCAGCATGCATCACGACCACCATGGTCTTGAATCCGCTATGCAGGCTGCTCTTTATTTTTTATTGTCACCAGAGATGCAGTCTGTGCCTCCCTGACTGCCTCCTAGCTGGGGATCTGCTGCCGAATCCAGTGTAGTTGCCATATGCTCCACTGGTGCCTGCAACAAAGAAAAAGTTTTCTCAATGCTGCCACAAATGAGAACCGTAGACTTGAGAGTCACGCCTGTCAGACCTTGAAGAGTTATCTCAGAGCCTACATATAGCTGTGATGTTCCTCAAGCATCCTTCTTTCCAGGTAAGTACCCATAGGTTCTGGGTCCTACTAGCCTAGAGCCTTAGGCAACCTTCTCCTCAGCACCCTCTTCCACTCCTCTGGCTCCCTCGTGCTCTGTGAATCACCTTATGTATATTCACACTTACACTCTGGGTATCTGATTTGCTGGGTGGGAGTGAAGAAGAAAGCGATACAGGGGGTGAATTAGAGGGGGTTGGGGCAGAAGAACATGGAGCAGGAGGAGTGGACAGGAAATCATTGGGTGCTTGAGACTGACTTGATCTCCACCTTCATTGTCATCATACTGGACAAGGGGGTAGTTGTGTCTATGTTGTTCTTCCTCCTCCTCAGCATCATAATTTTCCTTCCCCTTCCCCCCACCCCCATTGCTGTTGTTGATCAAAGGGATAGAGAAAGGGGTGGGAGTTTGTGTCTGTGTGGAGCTTCATAGGAATGCCAGAGCAACAGTGTTGATGGTCAGTCACTAAACTGGCCGGCTGTAAGATTATAGCTAATTTCCTTATTAATTAACTCATTCATTTGCTTATAGAATCATAGAATGGTTACAGCACAGTAGGAGGCCATTCGGCCCGCCAAGGCCGTGCTGGCTCTCTGCAAGAGCACTTCAGCTAGTCCCACTCCCCCGCCCTTTCCCCATAGCCCTGCAAATTTTTTTCCTTCAGGTACTTATCCAATTCCCTTTTGAAAGCCACGATTGAATCTGCCTCCACCAACCTTTCAGGCAGTGCATTCTATATCCTAACCACTGGCTGCATAAAAAAGTTTTTCCTCATGTCGCCTTTGGACCTTCTGCCAATCTCCTTGAATCTGTGTCCTCTGGTTCTTGACCCTTCCACCAATGGGAACAGTTTCTCTCTATCTACCCTGTCTAGATCCCTCATGATTTTGAACACCTCTATCAAATCTCCTCTCAACCGTCTCTGTTCTAAGAACAACCCCAACTTCTCCAGTCTATCCATGTAACTGAAGTCCCTCATCCCTGAAACCATTCTCGTAAGTCTTTTCTGCACCCTCTCTAAGGCCTTCACATCATTCCTAAAGTGCGGTGCCCAGAATTGGACACAATATTCCAGTTGAGGCCGAGCCAGTGTTTTATAAATGTTCATCATATCTTCCTTGCTTTTGTAATCTATGCCTCTATTTACGAAGCCCAGGATCCTGCATGCTTTTTCAACCGCTTTCTCAACCTGCCCTGTCACCTTCAACGATTTGTGCACATATATCTCTGTTCATGCACCCCCTTTAGAATTGTATCCTTTAGTTTATATTGCCTCTCCTCACTCTTCCTACCAAAATGTATCACTTCGCACTTTTCTGCGTTAAATTTCATCTGCCATGTGCCCGCCCATTCCACCAGCCTGTCTATGTCCTCTTGAAGTCTATCACTATCCTCCTCACTGTTCACTATACTTCCAAGTTTTCTGTCATCTGCAGATTTTGAAATTGTGCCCTGTACACCCACATCCAAGTCATTAATATATATCAAGAAAAGCAGTGATCCTAGTACCAACCCCTGGGGAACACCACTGTATACATACCTTCCTCCAGTCCGAAAAACAATTGTTCACCACTACTCTCTGTTTCCTGTCACTTAGCCAATTTCGTATCCATGCTGCCACTGTCCCTTTTATTCCATGGGCTTCAGCTTTGCTGGCAAGCCTATTATGTGGCACTTTATCAAACGCCTTTTGGAAGTCCATGTACACCACATCAACTGTATTGCCCTCATCAACCCTCTCTGTTACCTCATTAAAAAACTCAATCAAGTTAGTTAAACATGAAATAAAAACAGAAAATGCTGGAGATACTCAGCAGGTCAGGCAGCATCTGTGAAGAGAGAAACAGAGTTAATGTTTCAGGTCGATGACCTTTCGTCAGAACTGGAAAAAAGCAGGAAATGGAACAGATTTTTAAGCAAGTGTAGGGGCTGGGAAATGGGTGAGGGGATGAAAGAACAAAAGGGAAGGTCTGTGATAGGATAGAAGGCAGGAGAAGTTAAGAGACATTAAGAGATATTCAAGGCAAAAGGAGATGGTAATGGGACAGGTTAAGAAACAAAGGATGGCTCTAGATGAAGTGTAAATTGCGATGGCAGAATGAAAGACAGCTGCCATGTGGGAGAGAAGAACAGAAGGCACAAACAAAAAGTGTGGATAAAAAATATATATATGATAGGGGCCAAGGTTATGATCTGAAATTGTTGAACTCTATGTTGAGTCCGGAAGGCTGTAAAGTGCCTAATTGGAAGATGAGGTGCTGTTCCTCGAGCTTACGCTGAGCTTCCGTGGAACAATGCAAGAGGCAGAGGACGGTGAGGTCTGAGTGGGAGTGGAGCGGTGAATTAAAGTGACAGGCGACCGGAAGCTCAGGGTCCCCCTTACGGACTGAACGGAGGTGTTCCGCAAAGCGGTCAGCGGGGGGGGTGGGGGGGGGTAGGGGAGGAGGGGGGAAAAGAAGAAGAGAGAGAGAGAGACTGGGGATAGAGGGGAGAGAGACTGGGGGAGAGAGAGAGAGACTGGGAGAGGGAGAGAGAGAGAGAGAGAGAGAGACTGGGGAGAGAGGGGAGAGAGACTGGGGGAGAGAGAGAGACTGGGAGAGGGAGAGAGAGAGAGAGACTGGGGAGAGAGAGAGACTGGAGGGGAGAGGGGAGAGAGACTGGGGGAGAGAGAGAGAGAGACTGGGGAGAGAGGGGAGAGAGACTGGGGGAGAGAGAGAGAGAGACTGGGGGGAGAGAGAGAGAGAGAGAGATGGGGCAGAGAGAGATAGAGACTGCGGGGAGAGAGAGAGAGAGACTGCGGGGAGAGGGAGAGAGACTGGGGGGGGAGAGAGAGAGAGACTGGGGAGAGAGGGGAGAGAGACGGGGGAGAGAGAGAGAGAGACTGGGGGGAGAGAGAGAGAGAGAGAGATGGGGCAGAGAGAGATAGAGACTGCGGGGAGAGAGAGAGAGACTGCGGGGAGAGGGAGAGAGACTGGGGGGGGAGAGAGAGAGACTGAGGGGGGGAGAGAGACAGAGAGACTGGGTAAGAGAGAGAGAGAGAGAGAGACTGGGGGGAGTGACTGAGAGGGGGAGAGAGAGAGAGAGAGAGAGAGAGAGACTGGGGGAGAGTGATTGAGAGGGGGAGAGAGAGAGAGAGAGAGAGAGACTGGGGGAGAGTGATTGAGAGGGGGAGAGAG